>CM042834.1:274151207-274193707 GCA_023653725.1 Bungarus multicinctus | reverse complement strand
GGGTGAATAAGGAAGGAAAGAGCACCTGAAAGCAAGACAAGAAGCAATGGATGGAAACTAATCAAGGAGACAAGGATCCTGGAACTAAGGAGGAATTTCCAACAGTGGGAACAATTAATCAGTGGATTAATTGAACTGTTTGCCTCCAGAAGTTGTGGGTACTCCAACACTGGAGGCTTTTAAGAAGAGAATGGAGAGGTGTGTCTGAAATGGTATAAGGTCTCAAGCTCCAGCAGAGGGGTTGGACTAGAAGACCTCCAAAGTCCCTTCCGACTCTGCTATTCTGTTATCCTGCTGTTTGACAAAGGCCTCCCTCCTCCTGACAAAGCAATCTAGGCAGATGCTCCTCAGAGTAGAGCATGAGGAGGAAAGACCTCAAGCTTTCTCAGAAGCCACCACCGGCTCCTCCGAGTTCTGCCTGGCAGCTGATACCAAGATGGAGCGACACTTAATCCAAAAAGCAAATGTTTGCTCAGATGAAGCCACCCCAAAGGTTGCTACTCTGTAAAAATGTATTAATCTGGGTAAATATTGCATCGGAAAGACTAACTGCTTTGTTTGGGCTGAATTCCCACACCTTCTCAGCACCGTCAAGTCTGGGTTAATGTGTGCTAACAATCCATCACCCGGGTGGAAAAAGGAAAATGGCAGCCAGGAACAAAAAAAACAGAGGTCACGATGAAATAATTTATATGGCATTAGAGTCGCCGAGGGTAAGCATGGAGAGAAATGAGGGTTCAGGTGGAGAACTAGTGTTTGCAGGAGCAGCAGCCGCTGCTCTCACTATTCACTTACTACGAGTAGCCCTCAACTTACTGTTTTAAAGAAGGAAGGAATAATGAAAGGAAAAGGAAGGAAAGAAAGGAGAGGGGGATGGGAGAAGACTTAAGAAGCAAATCTCTTCAAATTAACAAAAAAAGAAGAGATTGTGTGGTTTTAAAGGGGGGAAGGAAGGATGGAGGGAGGGAAGAGAGGGAGGGAAGGAAGGAAGGAAGGACGGAAGGAAGGAAGGAAGGAAGGAAAAGGAAGATAGGTAGGAAGAAAGAGGGAAAGAAGGGAAGAGGGAAGGAAGGAAAGAAAAGGAAAGAAGGAAGGAAAAGGAAGGTAGGTAGGAAGGCAAAGGAAGGAAAAAAGGAAGGAAGATGAAGTCAAAGGATGGAAAGAAAGAAAAGGAAGGAGGGAAGGAAGGAAAAGGAAGCAAGAAAAGAAAGAAGGAAAAGGAAGGAAGGAAAGAAGGGAGGGAGGGAAGATAAGACTTAAGAAGCAAATCTCTTCAAATTAACAAAAAAAGAAGAGGTTATATGGTTTTAAAGAAGGAAGTAAGGAGGGAGGGAAGGAGACAGGGAAGGAAGGAAAAGGAAGATAGGTAGGAAGGAAAGAGGGAAAGAAGGAAAGAGGGAAGGAAGGAAAAGGAAGCAAGGAAAGAAGGAAGGAAAAGGAAGGAAAGAAAAGAAAGGAAAGAAGGGAGGGAGGGAGAGGGGAGATAAGAAGACTTAAGAAGCAAATCTCTTCAAATTAACAAAAAGAAGAGATTGTGTGGTTTTAAAGAAGGAGGGAAGGAAGTAAGGAGGGAGGGAAAGAAGGAAGGAAGGAAGAAAGGAAGGAAGGAAGGAAGGTGAAGGTAAAGGATGGAAGGAAGGAAAAGGAAGGAGGGAAGGAAGGAAAAGGAAGAAGGAAGAGAGGAAGGAAAAGTTAGGAAAGAAGGAAGGAAAAGGATGGAAGGAAGGAAGGAGGAAAGAAGGAAGGAAGAAGGAAGGAAGGAAAAGGAAAGAAGTGATGGAGCACCCACAACTTCTGAAAACAAGCAATTCCACTGATTAACAGAAAAACAGATTTGGAAAGGACCTTGGAGGTCTTCTAGTCCAACCCCTGTTTGTGCAGGAGATCCTATACTATTTCAGACAAATGGTTGTTCAGTCTCTTTTTGAAAGCCTCCAGTGATGGAGAACCCACAACTTCCAAAGGCAAGTATTTCCACTGGTAAATTGTTCTCATTGTCAGGAAATTTCTCCCTTGTTCTAGGTTGCTTCTCTCCTTGATGAGTTTCCACCCATTGCTTCTTGTCCTGCCTTCAGGGGCTTTGGAGAATAGCTTGACTCCCTCTTCTTTGGGGCAACCCCTGAGATATTGGAACACTGTATCATGTCCCCTCTAGTCCTTCTTTTCTTTAGACTAGACATGAACTAGTTTGAACTAGTCCAGGTGAACCCCTTAGGTGACACATCAGATCTTTCTAGGGCAGCGTGACCGACCCCATGCAAGACCCAAGATGGCAATTCTCCCTGGACAAAGAACTCCCAAATTCTGTCTAATCTGGAGGATGTCCCATGATAAAACAGGACAGACTGCGCAAGGTCACAATTCATGAAACCGACATCGAGATTATTAGCCTCTGGATGTTCCAGACAGCAATTGCCATTAGCCACTGGGTCACTGGGCTTGCTGCGTGAAACTGATAGGTATTGTAGTCCAAGATGCACCGGTTTGGCAAAACCTGGCAAACCAGCTTCTGTAGAGCCCAAGATCTGACATTTCTTTGAATGTTAGATTCTTTTGTTTAACACAGGCTGGGAAAATAAAGCAGGAGACCCATTTAAAAAAACCCAGAAAAACGTGATTATAAATGGCAGAAAACATTTTGCATTGCGGGGGGCGTGCAAATCAGCCCAATAAATGCTTACTCACATGTCAGTTCTTGGAAGCTCACTTGACCTGCATTAACTGGAGATGGAAAGAAGGAAGGAAGGAAGGTGTAGAAATAATGTCTGCTTGGATGGGCCTGGATTTTGATGCTGTGTTTGTAATTCAACACAATTCCATATCTAATTCGATATGTAGAACATCTGAAAAAATGCAGTTGATGGAAAAAGGCATATTTAAGGCTGCAGGGTTAGTATTACTGTTCCTTTGCCAATCAGCTTCTCTGAAGACAGCAACACTTACTTAAGTGTAAAAATGTTCCTGATTTTGCCCGTAATGTGTGAGAAAGAGGGGGGAGGGAGGTGAGAGAAGAAATGAAGGAAGGAGAGAGGGAGGGAGGAAGAAAGGGAGCAAGGAAGATAAGGAAGCGAGGGAGAGAGGGAGAGAGAGAGGAAGGAAGATGAGGGAGGGAGAGAAGAAGGAAGGGAGGAAGAAAGATAAGGGAAGAAGGGAGGAAGGAGAGAAGAAAAGAAGGGAGGAAGAAAGATAAGGGAGGAAGAGAGGGAGGAAGGGTGAGAGAAGGAAGGGAGGAAGGAAGATGGGAGGGAGGGAGGAAGAGAGGAAGGATAGAAGGATGAAAGGAAGGAAGATAAGGAGGGAGGGAAAGGAAGAAAGGAAGATAAGGAAGGGAGAGGGAGGGAGTAAGAGAGGAAAGAAGATGAAAGGAAGGATAGATGAATGGATGGAAGGGAGGAACGGTGGAAGAAAGGAGAGGGGGAAAGGAAGGAAGGATGAGATGAGATGAGAGCAAGCAAGGATGGAAGGGAGGGAGGAAGATGGAAGGAAGGAAAGAAGGAAGGAGTGGTGGAAGAAAGGAGAGCGGGAAGGGTGAGATGAGAGCAAGGAAGGATGGAAGGGAGGGAGGGAGGAAGAAAGATGGAAGGGAGGAAGAAGGGAAGAAAAGGAAGGAAGTCAGACAATTTCCAGAATATTTGTGTTCTCCCTCTTCATCTGCACATAAACTCATGCACTAATTTAATTCTGTAACCCCCCTATAACTCTTGCTGCTGTTTACCCACTGATAAAGTGTGCCAGACAGACACATCTGTGCAACCTAACCACCCATCTTCAAGGCTATTTACTGAAAGCAGGGAGAGGCAGTCTTGAAGGAATAGATTAGCAGGGAGTTTCTAATCTTGCACGCTTCTGCCCCCCCCCCCCCAATTCCTGCTGTGTTTGTGCAAACACTCCAGAGGTGGAGGAATCTTGCTCGAGAGACTGAAAGAAATTGGGAGAAAGTGATTTGTTCCTTCTTTCCCAAGGAGTCCCTTCTCGGCATAAGTTAAGCAAACGAAGTGCTTCCATCGCCAAGGGTTCCACCTTCACAGGTATCAAATGAACTGAGAATAAATTCTTTATCTTCCATGTGGAATTCATGGCTTGCCGTAAGAGAGATTGGTGTTTCTCAACCATGAAAAGTTGTGTGGATTAAACAGGGGTTAACTCCGGGCCACGGGCCACAACCGGGCCACGGCCCATTCAGAAGTGGACTGCAGAAGTGGCAGGAGAGGATGTGCCCGCATGCAAAGCTAGATTAGAATGGAATGGAATGGAATGGAATGGAATAGAATAGAATAGAATAGAATAGAATAGAATATTGGAATGAAGAATGGAATGGAATGGAATGGAATAGAATAGAATAGAATAGAATAGAATATTGGAATGAAGAATGGAATGGAATGGAATGGAATGGAATGGAATAGAATAGAATAGAATAGAATAGAATAGAATAGAATAGAATAGAATACTGGAATGAAGAATGGAATGGAATGGAATAGAATAGAATATATGGAATGGAATGGAATAGAATAGAATATATGGAATGGAATGGAATGGAATAGAATAGAATATATGGAATGGAATGGAATGGAATGGAATGGAATAGAATAGAATAGAATAGAATAGAATAGAATAGAATAGAATAGAATAGAATAGAATAGAATAGAATAGAATAGAATACTGGAATGAAGAATGGAATGGAATGGAATAGAATAGAATATTGGAATGAAGAATGGAATGGAATGGAATAGAATAGAATAGAATAGAATATTGGGATGAAGAATGGAATGGAATGGAATGGAATAGAATAGAATAGAATAGAATATTGGAATGAAGAATGGAATGGAATGGAATGGAATGGAATTGAACAGAATCAAACAGAATCGAACCGAATGGAATGGAATGGAATAGAATAGAATAGAATAGAATAGAATAGAATAGAACAGAATAGAATAGAATAGAATAGAGCAGTGGTGGGATTCAAATATTTTTACCGCTGGTTCAGTGGGCGTGGCTTGGTGAGTGCGCTTTGCACGCATGCACACACTTTGCATGCACCCACCAAACTCACATTTTGTGCAGGCGCAGAGGCGTTCTAACTCGCCTCCTGCAAGCCTGCACAATCCCAGTCGCCTCAGCAGCTACTCTTCTGTGCCCCGCAAAGCAGCTGCACTTCAAATTCAGAGGATAAAGGTGAGTATGGGAGCCTGGGCAGGCGGGTGGGCCCAACAGCAGAGTGGTGGAGAGAACCCGGTTCGCTCTCCGCTGCTCATTGCCACTACTGGCTCAGCAGAACCGGGCAGAACCAATAGAATACCACCACTGGAGCAGAGTAGAAATAAAAATAGTATAGAATAGTATAGAATAGAATTAAGAGTAGAATAGAATAGAACAGAACAAAATAGAAATAAGAGTAGAATAGAATGGAATGGAATCAAATAAAATAGACTAACAGTATTGGAAAGGACCTTGGAGGTCTTCTAGTCGAACCCCCCGCTCAAGCAGGAGACACTCCCAAACCTCCAGTGATGGAGCACCCACACCTTCTGAAGGCAACTTCCATTCCACTGATGAATTAACAGAATAAGAGAGTTGGAAGGGATCAAACAGACATATTTCACACACCTCTTATCTAAAACGAGAACTACCAGGACCAACAGAACAACAGAGTAACAGGTCAAAAGGGACTTTGGGGGCCTTCTACTCCGATCCTCTGCTTATGCTTCAATCAGAATTGAGATGGAAGGAACCTTGGAAATCTTCTATTCCAATCCCCTTTTCCACTTTAGCCATGAAATCTGTCTGAGTGATTTTGGATCAGTCACCAGGAGATTTGAGTTCCAGTCCTGCCTTAGGCATGAAAGTCAGCTGGGTGACTTTGGGCCAATCACCAGGAGACAGTGAGTTCTAGTCTTGTCTTAGGCATAAAAGCCAGCTGGGTGATTTTGGGCCAATCACCAGGAGATGGAGAGTTCTAGTCCTGTCTTAGGCATGAAGGATGGATGAGTAACTTTGGGCCAATCACCAGGACATGGAAAGTTCTAGTCCTGCCTTAGGCACGAAAACCAGCTGGGTGACTTTGGGCCAATCACCAGGAAATGGTGAGTTCCAGTCCTGCCTTAGGCATGAAGGATCGCTAGATGACTTTGGGCTAATCACCAGGAGATGGTGAGTTCTAGTCCTGTCTTAGGCATGAAGGATGGCTGGGTAACTTTGGGCCAATCACCAGGAGATGGAGAGTTCTAGTCCTGTCTTAGGCATGAAAGCCAGCTGGGTGATTTGGGGTCAATCACCAGAAACTTTGAGTTCTAGTCCTGTCTTAGGCATGAAAGCCAGATGGGTGACTTTGGGCCAATCACCAGGAGATGGTGAGTTCTAGTGCTGCCTTAAGCATGAAAGCCAGCTGGATAATTTGCGGCCTGTTCCTCTCTCTCAAAACCAGCCCACCTCACAAGATTGTTTTTGTGGGGAGAGAAGCAGAAGGAAGCTGCATCAGATATGTTCGCCACCTTGTGTTATTTATTAAAAAATAATAAAAGGCAGAATAAATAAAAAAATAAAATAAAATTGCCTCAGCAAGGGAAGAGAAGCCAGGCAGGGGAGAGAAAAAACAAAATCAAAAAAGTGCATCTTCCAATATGGCCCAAAACGGGGCCTGCGTGATTTTCCTGCCATTTATAATCCCCTTTGGAAAGTTTGAGCTTTCCAAAGTCAGTGACCTGATTTTTCGTTTTCAGCCAGGAAATCCGCCATTGGCTGCTATGTGCAACATTACCTGGGGCTTAACAGAGATGCAAATAAGGGGGAATATATATATATATATATATATATATATATATATATATATATATATTATGGTTTGGAAAAATGGAGGTTTTGTTGAAAAGAAAGGGATGATACAAAAAGATGATACAAAAAGAAGATACTGAGATAAGAGATCTGAAGGCTAAACTGTATGATGGAGACCTAAGGGAATTAGGTAGCTTTCAGCCTAAGAAACAGAAGGATGAGAGATAACAAAATATCAGCATTCCAATATTTGAGGGGCTGCCACAAAGAGGAGGAGCCGTCAGCCTATTCTCCAAAGCTCCAGAAGGCAAGACAAGGTGGAAACTTGGAGGTCTTCTAGTCCAGCCCCCTGCTAAAGCAGGAGACCGTAGACCATTTAATGAAAGTGGCTGCCCAGATTCTTCTTAAATGCCTCCAGTGATGGAGCATCCACAACTTCTGAAGGCAAGGCATCCCACTGGTTAATTGTCCTGGCTGTTAGGAAGTTTCTTTTCAATTCCAGGTTGCTTCTGTCCTTCATTAGTTTCCATCCATTATTTCTTGTCTTGCCTTCTGGGGCTTTGGAGAATAATTTGACCCCCTCCTCTTTGTGACAGCCCCTCAAATACTGGAATCCTGCTATTATGTCCCCACTAGTCCTTCTTTTCACTAGACTAGCCAAACTTCTCTATCTCTATCTCTACATATCTATATCTACATCATTTATATCATCTCTCTACTTCTACCTCTACCTCTACATCTCTGTCTGTCTGTCTATCTGTCTATCTAATCTGTCTCTGTCTTCTTCTTCTTCCTCTTCTTCTTCTTCTTCTTCTTCTTCTTCTTCTTCTTCTTCTTCTTCTTCTTCTTCTTCTTCTTCTTCTTCTTCTTCTTCTTCTTCTTCTTCTTCTTCTTCTTCTTCTTCTTCATAATCATCTATCCATCCAAACATTCATCCATCATTTACCAAGGTCCCTTCCAGCTCTATTCAATCTATCTCTATCTATCTATCTATCTATCTATCTATCTATCTATCTATCTATCTATCTATCTATCTATCTATCTATCTATCTATCTATCTATCCATCCATCCATCCATCCATCCATCCATCCATCCATCCATCCATCCATCCATCCATCCATCCATCCATCCATCCATCCATCCATCCATCTATCTATCTATCTATCTATCTATCTATCTATCTATCACCTACCTATCATCTATCTATCTATCTATCTATCTATCTATCTATCTATCTATCTATCTATCACCTACCTATCATCTATCTATCTATCTATCTATCTATCTATCTATCTATCTATCTATCTATCTATCTATCATCTACCATCTATCTATCTCTATCTATCAATCATCTATACTACCTACCTACCTACCTATCTTCTCTGTCCATCCATCCATCCATCCATCCATCCATCCATCCATCCATCCATCCATCCATCCATCCATCTATCTATTTAATGCTATTTCTGGCATGTCCCAAACAGTCTTCATGTGTAGCTATCAAGTTACCTCTAGGGGGAAAAAAAGGAGAAACTTTTCTAAGCAGCTTACTCAGCCGACATCAGAATAGCGTTCAGGCACAATGCTTTCATAAACTCCAAAGTGTGCTTCCTTCTCACCCGCCTCCCGTCAAAAAAAAAAAAAAAAATACAACCACAGTCTGTGGATCCCAAGGCTTTCAGCTCCTTTTCCATAGTTATAATTGGCTTATCACCCTTGCCTTTATTATGTACTTTCAGCTTTCATGAGGCTAAAAATACTCGGAGTTAATCACTAGTGATATAGACTATTAAGCTTTCCTGTAAACCAGCAAGAAAATGGAAAGATATTTCTTCTGCCAAGGTTTTATAGTTGGGGGAGCAGGTGTGAGAGTAGAGAGGACCACAGCGTTCCCCCTCCCCCATTGAGATTAAAAAAAAATCCCTTGCTTTAGATACTCCTGGTAGGCTGGATTTACTATCTCATTACTGGAAGACTTTAATTATATCTGGAGCTTCTGTAACAAACGGTGTGTGACGAGGTCACAAACAGAAATTTCAATGTATCAGATTTCTATACATTACAGAGATTATGGCTCAGCTGTTTTTATTTTTTCCCCTATCTAAGAAAAAAACAAAAAGGAAGACCTGGGAAGATACACGAGGAATAGGTCAACATCTTTGAGATGGAAAAGGCCAGTGTCCATCTGAGGGGTCCTTGGTGCTCTCTGAGCTTGGTGGTTTCCTTGCAGATGTTTCATGACCTAACTAGGTAACATCATCAGAGCTAGTAAGGAATGTGTTGCTCTCAGGTTATATTCTAGAGGTTGAAAATAACTGAGAGTAAACAGGGAGTAAATCCCGTTTCTTTCTAGCACTGATGATGTTACCTAGTTTGAGTAATGAAACATTTGCAAGAAAACAACCCAACTCAGAGAGTACCAAGGACCCCACAGTTGTTCTCTCCTCTTCCTCCTCCTCCTCCTCCTCCTCCTCCTTTCCACAAATCCCATTTCCTTTTAGCACTGATGATGTTACCTAGTTTGGGTAATGAAACATTTGCAAGAAAACAACCCAACTCAGAGAGCACCAAGGACCCCACAGTTCTCCTCCTCCTCCTCCTCTCTACAAATTCCGTTCCCTTCTTACACTGTTGATGCTACATAGTTTGGGTAATGAAACATCTGCAAGAAAACAACCCAGCTCAATGAACATGAAGGACCATTCATTTCAACCACGAGCTACAAATACTCTCCATTATTGGCAATGTCCATCTCCTGATCAGCCTAGGACTGACAGGGGAGTGGAATTAATTTTCCCCTAGGAGCAACACAAGAAATGGGATCTTGGAGGGCTGAACCAATGTAGCATGGTTCGAAGTCCTCAAACTTCATCCCCTTAATTCCTCGGTCTGGGCAGCCAGCTGTCTGAAATGGTCTAGACTCTCCCGCTCAAGCAAGGGGTTGGACTAGATGATCTCCAAGGTCCCTTCCAACTCTATTATTCTGTGTTCTGTGAAAGCGCTCACATCTCCATCCCACTACACCCTAACATCACCTGAACAAGATGTCCTGACCACAAAATGTTGAAGAAACTACAATTTGCTCAGCATCTATGGAGATTCTCACCCCCATCCTGGTTAAGGTTGTTCCCCAAAGTTGCTTTTTCCAAAAAGCAACTGTTAGAACTCAGAGAGAGCGCCAGTGACCAGAGGACTGCAAGGAATATAAATCCTTCCATTCTCCACCATTCGCTCAGAACGGATGAAGCTTCTTGGATGAGAAGCAAAACCTCTTCAAGGAAACAAACAAACAAACAGAGCAAGTCCAGTTGATTTTTTTGAAAAAAAGCACCTTTGGGACAATTTGCTCAAAGCCTGTGGTTTGAAGAACAATGTGGCTGTTCAGCTCTCCTAGCAAAAAATTGGAACCACAGCATGAGACGAAGGAGCAAATACAAATATTTTTTCTCGGTAGTAATTAATAGATGATTAATAAGATGAACCCTTGAGGATGAAATAAGAAGCAGCATTTCCAATGACAGTGAAGGGATGAAATGATAGGCAGTACCTGATGGTTGAGAGCCAATCTTTAAGTGGTTCTGAAATTGCGATACATCACAATATTTATCTGTGTCTCCTCTAGTACACGCCACGACAAGGAGTGGAGCAACTTATCAGCTAAAAAAAGTAATTTCCATTAATCACTCATTAATTATTAGTTAAGTGTCACCTTAATTTAAAAGGTGCTTTGGAGATGTCAAACGCAGCTGGATATGGATGGTCCTCGACTTACGACCGCAATGGAGGCCAATATTTCGGCATCTGTTTAGTGAGATTTGCCCCATTTTACGACCTACTTTGCCACAGTTCTTAAGTGAATCACTGCAGTTGTGAAATGGGTAACACAGTGGCTAAGGGAATCCGACTTCACCATTGGCTTTGGTTGTCAGAGGATTGCAAAAGGTGAACCAGAAGGCCAGACATAGGAGTAATGGATGGAAACTGATCAAGGAGAGATTCAATCTAGAAATAAGATTTTCTGACCGTGAGAACAATCAACCCATGGAACTGAAGTTGCCTTCGAAAGTCATGGGAGCTTCATCTCTGGAGGCTTTCAAGAAGACACTGGACTGCCATCTGTTAGAAATGGTGTAGGGTCTCCTGCTTGGGTAAGGTGTTGGATTAAATGACCTACAAGGTCCCTTCCAAGTCTGTTAACCTATTAATCTGTTAATCTATTCAAGGAAAGAAGTAATCTGCAACTAAGGTGAGAACAATCAACTAATGGAACAGCTTGCCACCAGAAGTTGTGGGTGCTCCATCACTGGAGCCTTTCTTTCTCTTTTTTAATAATATTTATTTTTATTTCAATCTACACATACACAACAATACATTAACTGTGTGGCATCAATGTATCATACATTTTAGTATAGGCAAGCTTAATAGTACCAATCATATCCCTTAATATCCGCATTCACATTAAATCAAAATCCTTCCTTGCTTATTTTCAATATTCCAATACTCTTTCCTAATGCCAACCACCATATCAGTTAGACATACCTAATAATTTCATTATTCAAGTTCCTCCTCAATTTAAAACAACAAAACAAAACAAAGCCAGTGGAACAGCCCGCCTTCAGAAGTTGTAGGTGCTCCATCGCTGGAGGCTTTCAAAAGGAGACTGGACAGCCAATTGTCTGAAATGGTATAGATTCTCCTGCTTGAGCAGGGGGTTTGACTAGAAGAGCTCCAAGGTCCCTTCCAGCTAAATTCTTATTCTGTACCAGGAGGAAGACCTCATCTTACCATTTGCGAATCCCATGGCTAAAACGTGGGCCCAGAGCAACTCAAAATGTTCCCATTCGACATCAAGGCCAAACCCTAAAGAGCTCACGTCGGTTGGAACCTCATATCGGATATCGTGCCAACTCATAAGGAACGTTCCTTCCTCAATATCTTCCTTCTGGAGCAAGGGAGCAATTACAGACTTTTATTTACCTACCATAAAATGAATTGTTAGCCAGTGGGAGAATTCATTGTAGGGCAAGAGCGAACAGAAATGATTTGGTGACCTCTATTTTGCAGAGTGTGGACTATTTAAAGCAACTGGAAGAGAAGAAGATGAAGCACAAAAAACTGGCCAACTGTCTTCTTCTGAATCAGCTTTTGCTGATTTTCATTGCAATGCTTTGCTCCTACCTATCATTGTTTTGGGGAATGTCTTCTGCTTTTCCAAGGATAGAACAAAAGAAAGAAAGAGGAGAGGTATGCTCACTTCCATTTTTGATAGAATATGGGAATCTCGCCCCCAGAGAGTGGTCATTTGCTCAGAGAACTAAGTGACTAACTTCTGTAAGGAACAGCGAGATTTCACTATGGGAACCATAGTCAAAGAGAAGAGAAGATTTGTAGCTTGGAGTTGAACTGTGGGGTTCTTGGTGTTTTTTGGGCTTGGTGTTTTTCTTGCAGACATTTCACTTCTCAACTAAGTAACTTGATCAGTGCTACAAGGGAGGGTGGTTTGTCAAAAGAAGATGAAGAAGAAGAAAAGGAAAAGGAAGAAGGAGGAGGAGGAGGAGGAGAAAGAAGAGGAGGAAGGAGGAGGAGGAGGAAGAAGAGGAAGGAGGAGGAGGAGAACTGTGGGGTTCTTGATGCTCTCTGAATTTGATTGTTTGCTTGCAGACATTTCATGACCCAACTAGCTAACATCCTCAGAAGTCGAAAAGAATGAGGTGTTTAGAGTGCCGGACAAGGAGAGGGGCAGGAGGAGGAGAGGGAGGGGGAGGAGAAGGAGAACTGTGGGGTCCTTGATACTCTCTGAGCTTGATTGTCTTTTTGTAGATGCTTCATGACCCAACTAGGTAACATCATCATTTTTAGATGGGAGTGGGATTTGTTCTTATTTCTATACAGTATTGACTTGCTGTGTCAGTATTGGTGGGAGTATTCTTAGTGGTTCCTTGATTGGGCTGTTTACTTAATTGATCGTTCCTTGATTGGGGTTAACAGAGAGCAAAGCCCTCTCCCTTCTAGCACTGAGGACATTACCTAGTTGGGCCATGAAACATCTGCAAGAAAGGCACTAAGCTCAGAGAGCACCATGGAACCCACAGTCCTCCTCCTCCTCCTCCTCCTCCTCCTCCTCCTCCTCCTCCTCCCCCTCTCCATGAACCCCACTTCCTTTACCACTGATCCCCTACTTGGGTCATGAAACATCTGCAAGAAAACCACCAAGCTCAGTGAGCACCAAAAATTTCTCCTCCTTCTCTTTCTCTCCACAAATCCCACTCTTATTTCTATATGGTATTGACTTGCTTGGTCAATATTGGTGGAGTGTTCTTAATGGCTCCTTGATTGGCTGTTTACTGAGTTTTAGTTCCTTGACTGGGGTAAACAGAGAGTGAACCCCGCTCCCTTCTAGCCCCGATGAAGTTCCCTACTTGGATCAGGAAACGTCCGCAAGAAAACCACCAAGCTCAGAGAGCACCAAGGAGCTCACAGTCTATTCTTGTCCAGCACTTCATAGTCTACAGGCAGAACACATGTTTCTGAAGTTAAGCCTCCTGTTTCGTAGTCACGGCCTTGACTCAGAGTGAGAGGTGACTCTCTATTTACTCGACGCCTTTAGAGGCTATTTCCTTTCCTAACACGTCCAGCAAAGCATTTGATGGAACGGCCTTTCCTTCTTTATAGACTTGAGCTGCCACCACTGGCTCTTCTCAACAAAACCTTAATGTTTCTCGACTCGGCTTTTTCCTCCTCGCCCAAAACCTCAAGGTTGATCCCAGAGCCAACCCTGGAAAATGTCAACCTGGAAAATGTTACCCAGAGAGTGATTTGCATGCATTACCGAGTGACAGATGACATAAGTGAGCCACCTCACCTAATGGATGATTAATGGTTTGATGTTGACCGTTGGCGCTGACTTGTTCTCTGGCTCTTTGGGGAGCTTCAAAGACAGCTGGCATTTCTTTCCACCGGGTTAGCAAGTGGAATTGTTTAATGACTGCACGCCTGGCATAATTTTAAAGCGGTCTTTTTATATATATATATATAAATGTGCTGCTACCCAACCCTGCAGAGACAACTTCCTTCCTGCTTCAGCTGTTGGGTCTATTTGAATGATTTTTTTATTGGATTATTCAATCTTTATCCAACTGTTATTACTTTATACATAACTCAAGGTGGGGAACATACATAGTATGCCTTCCTCCTCCTATTTTCTCCACAGCAACAACAACCCTGTGCATTGGGTTGGGCTGAGAGAGAAGACCTGGCCTAAAGTCACCCAGACGGCTTTCATGCCTAAGAGAAGATTAGAACTCTCCATCTCCTGGTGATTGGCACAAAGTCACCCAACTGGCTTTTGTGTGTAAGATGGGACTAGAACTCTGCATCTCTTGCAGAGATTGGCCCAAAGTCACCTAAGTTTGACACCCTTGCTCTATAGAAAGTGGCAAGGACAGGGTTGAGGAAGATGTGTTTTTCTCATGCGATGCAGAAAATGCAGGTGCCGCTCGTGCCCGCTTCACCGAGGTCTCACTGTCAAGTGAGCAAACTCAACAGGATCGCATTTAGGAAGCAAAGAATGGCTTGGACACTTGGATCTGCACTGGCTCACTTGCAGAGGTGGTATTCGGCCGATTCAGACCGGTTCAGCCGTACCGGTTGCGAAAAATTTGACTACTTTGGAGTACTGGCAAATATGGTTCTAATCTACAGTTCTCATACAACCAGTAAGAAAACATTTGGGAATTTTTTTTACCATTGCTCACTTGCTTTCCCTATGTCCCAGAAAGCCCAGCCAGGTAATTTAGTAGTAGCCCCCTTTTTTTGTGATCTAGAACATTGGGGCGATGGGAGCTGTTTGCATATGCGGACTAATTAAATGCCCATCAGCCGTGGGCTGTCAAAAGATCAACACCCATCCAACAGTTTGCATTAAGTGGACCAATTAGCATAACAAACGACTTGCCAAAAGTTCTGAAGGCATCCTGTTGATTAATGCCATTCATCTTTCGAACCAGGCAGCAGACGGCCGAGCCATTCCACGCTAATGATGATTATTATATACATGCATATTTAGAGGAGGCTTGTTGTCAGAGAAATGAAGGGGTTTACAAGCCACTTAGGTGCCTTTTAAAGAGCATTAAAGTCAGCTGTGTGTTAGGCCTTGCCAGGGAAGATGGCTGGGCCCTTGCAAGAGTTGATCAAGAGGACTGGAAATTTCGAGGGAAGAAGGATTTGGATCCAGAAAGGCAGGCAATTGTTGCAAAGGGATGAGTTCAATCAGAATAGAGCTGGACGGGACCTTAGAGCTCATCTAGTCCAACCCTCCTACTCTAGCAGGAGACCCTATGCAATTTCAGACAAGTGACTGTTCAGTCATTAGAATAGGATAGGATAGAATTAGAGAAATAATAGAACGGAATAGAATCAAATAGAACTGGAGAAAGAATGATATTAGAGAAAGAATAGAATAGGATGGCATGGGACGGAATAGAATAGAATCTGAAAGGGACCTTGGAAGTCTTCTAGCAGGAGACCCTACATCTGAGACAGATGGCTGTCCAATCATTTCTTAAACACCTCCAGTGATGGAGAATCCACAACTTCTGAAGGAAAGCCATTCCTCTGGTTAATTGTCCTCACTGTTAGGAAGTTTCTCCTTAATTCCAGGTTGCTCTTCTCTTTGGTTAGTTTCCACCCTTTGTTTCCAGGTGCTTTGGAAAATACATTGACCCCCTTCTTCTTTGTGGCAGCTCCTCAAATACTGGAATACTGCTATCATGCCCACCCATCCACCCTGTCCTTCTTTTCTCTAGAGTAGCCAAACCCAAATCCTGCACCTGTTCTTCATAGATTGTAGCCTCCAGGCCTTTAATCATCTTAGTTGCTCTTCTCTGCACTTTCTCCAAAGTCTCAACAACTCCTGGGGTAATATTGCTCAGGAAAATAATGATTAAGACAAGCATATTGGAGGGGCTGTCATAGAGAAGAGGGGGATCAATCTATTCTCCTGAATAGATTGCACCTGAAAGCAGGACAAGAAGCAACAGATGAAAAGCTATCCAAGGACAGAAACAACCTAGAAGTACGGAGAAATTTCCTGGCAGAACAATTAACCAGTGGTAAAACTTGTTTCCTGAGCAAAGAAGGTGAGAATTGATCAGTGAAATGATTTGCCTCCAAGAGTTTCTGGGTGCTCCATCACTGGAGGTTTGTAACAAGAAATTGGACAACCTTTGGTAAAAAGGTCTCCTGCTTGAACAATGGGTTTGACTAGAAGACCTCCAAGGTCCCTTCCAGCTCTGCTATTCCGAATTCTATTTTATTGTATTATCTCCCTATTACTAACTTTACACTTATTCCATGTCTATTTTTATTTAACCTATAATTGCATAACACCGTGTTCTAGTCCTATATTCCTACAAACATATTCCTATGTTAACACAACATTTTCTTTCTCTTAACTATAGGAAGTCTCAGGGGTGGGATTCTCCTAGGTTGGGCCAGTTCTATAGAACTGGTTATTACGATTCTGTGCAGTTCAGAGAACCGGCAAATCGCACCACTGGCTGGCCCCTCCCCCCTCCCCCTCCCTCCTTGCCTGGCATGTGTGCCATCCATCTTGCCTGCCTTGTGCCTTTGCCTAATTTTTGGTAAGTTCCTATTTTTCCTTCCCCCCTCCCCCAACCATCTGTTCCGACTATCAGCTGTGCCGGGAGATTTAGATTAGCTAGAAAGCAGGAAATCATTGGATTTCTTGCTTTCTAGCTGATCTAAAAGCAGAGTCGAACCTTCCTAGCTTCTATTTTTCAGTGCAGACTCAGGCAGCAGATGGCAGAAAGGTAGATCTCAGAGTGAATCTGTGATTCTGGCAGCAACTCAATCTGCCTGCCTGCTTTGCCTGATTTTGGCTAAAAGTTGCTCTTTTTTTAAATAAAAAATTCAATATTTATATACATGGTGTGTTGTGAGTTAATTTTGTGAGTTTGCTTGTTAGCAAATTTTATGAGTTTGCTTGCAAGCAAATTTTATGTGACAGACTTAGGTAGCTGATGGCAGACAGATAGATCTCTGAGTGAATCTGTGATTCTGTGAGCAACTCAATCTGCCTGCCTGCTTTGCCTGATTTTGGGTAAAAGTTGCTCTATTTTTAAAGAAAAATTCAATATTTACATAACTGTTTATAATATTTACGTACAAGCCACACCCAGCCAATCACGTGACCTGCAAGCCATGCCCAATCAGCAAGCTACGCCCACACATTCACATGGCCACTAAGCCACACCCCAAAATTAGGCCACGCCCACAGAACTGGTTGTTAAGAAATTTGAATCCCACTCCTGGGTAGTCCTCAACTGATGTCCACAATTGGAATGGTATAAGATCCCCTGCGTGAGAAGGGGGTTGGGCTAGAAGACCTTCAAGGCCCTTTCCAACTTTGTTTTTATTCTGTTTTCCATTCAGACTATGCAGAGATGAACCAAATCTTCAGTTATCCTGACCTGTCAAATTCTTTGGTTTTGTTTAAAGCTACTCTTTTTTAAAAAAAAAAACTCTTCTTGTATCTTCTTCACTGCAGATGATCAAGGAAATCCATGAAAGAAAATTAGGACAATTGAGTTAATTTTCCCTGGGTATTCGGAGAGTAATTCAATCCCCTTTAATGAAATGTGTGATTCTTGTAGGAAAGTGTGTATCTTACTGGCACAGCACAAGGGCATTCAGAAGAAATCTTCACAGACCAAGGGAGGATGAAATGGTCTCCTTGAGAAAATATTTGGTGATCTGCTAAGATTGACCATTCAAAGCAACGTTTCTCATCCTTCGCAGCTTTAAGATGCATGGGCTTCAACTTGCAGAATTATTTATTTATTTATTTTATTTTATTTGTCAATTGCTTACAAGATAATAGGTATAAGTAAAAACATAGTTATGAACACATGGATACATTATAAGAAAAATAAAATATAAAAGAAACAATAGGACAGGGACGGTAGGCATGTTGGTGCGCTTATGCACGCCCCCTACAGACCTCTTAGGAAAGGGGTGAGGTCAATAGACCGTCTAAGGTTAAAGATTTTGGAGTTTGGGGAAGAAACCACAGAGTCAGGTAGAGTATTCCAGACATTGACCACTCTGAGGCTGAAGTCGTATTTCCTGCAATCAAGTTTGGTGCAGTTAACCTTGAGTTTGTATCTATTGTGTGCTCTTGTGTTGTTATGGTTGAAGCTGAAGTATTCATTGACAGGTAGGACATTGCAATGTATGATTTTATATACTATACTTAGATCGGACCGAAGGCGGCATAGTTCTAGGTTTTCTAGGTCTAGAATTTCGAGTCTGGTGGCATATTAAATGGTGTGGGAGTAGGAATTCCCAGAGACTACAAGAACCAGGAGCATCACTCAGGTGATCTTGAGGACACAAGTAAATCTCCAAGTAGCCTCAAGGACCCCCTCAAAGGATGCAAATGACCAGCGGTCTGCAAGGAGTATAAGTCCTTCCATTCCCCACCATTCTGTCAGAGCTGAAGAAGCTTCTTGGATGAGAAGTGAAATGTCTTCAAAGAAAAAACAAGGAAGTCCAGTTGCCTCCTGAAAAAGCACCTTTGGGACTACTGAATGATTGAAAATCTCTACAGACTTATAGCTATTTGGAATGAACACCTTTGGAATGGTGTGGAAGTAGGAATTTCCGGAAAAAAATTGCAGATTACAGGAACTAGTTGCACTACTCACGTGACTCTGAGGACATAGATAAATCTTCAAGTGGCCTTCAGGACCCTCTAAAAGGATGCAAATGACCAGCTGTCTGCAAAGAATAAAAATCCTCCCATTCCCCACCATCCTGTCAGAGCTGAAGAAGCTTCTTGGATGAGAAGCGAAATGTCTTCAAACAAAAAACCAGAAAGTCCAGTTGTCTCCTGAAAAAAAGCACCTTGGGGAACAATCGTGACCTGGATGACTGAGAGTCTCTACAGATTTTTAGCTTTACAATTTGGGATGAACACCCTTTGAATGGTGTTGGAGTAGGAATGGATTTCCAGAGAAAAATGGAGCACCACTCAGTTGACCCTGAGGACCTAGATAAACCTCTAAGTGGCCTCAATGACTCTTTGAAAGAATGCAAATGACCAGCTGTCTACAAGGAAATAGATCCTTCCATTCCTCCCATCCTGTCAAGAGCTGAAGAAGCTTCTTGGATGAGAAGCGAAATGTCTTCAAAGAAAAAACAAGGAAGTCCAGTTGCCTCTTGCAAAAAGCAACTTTGGGACAACTAGAACCTGGATGATTGAGAGTCTCTATAGTTCAGTGTTCAGCAACCAGTAGGTCAGGGACCACTGGTGGTCCATGAGAAAATTTTGGTGGTCTACAGAGAAATGTCCCCCCCAAAGCAATTAATCCAGGCTGCGTGGGTTGCGCTGCCCACATGGCCCACCCACCTGCTGCCCCCTCCCTCCCTTTGGCCAAACACAAACCTTACCTTGAATAGAGCCATATGAGCTGGAACTGGAAGGTAAGACCAATGGCGGGGGAGGGAAATCCACCTCGGGATGGCTTGCTAACATTGGTGGGAAAATTGGTCCCATATTCCAGAGCTGCAATAGTCACAGGATTGGCCCTTTGCTCATCCTGGAGCAGCTCCTGCAGTCCGTAGCAGGCCGGTGCATCACCAACGTCAGAAAGTCACCGTCAGCTCTTCACACAGTCACTTCTGCTCTCGTCATCTCCCGCTTAGACTATTGTAATGCTCTCTACATGGGGCTCCCCTTGAAGAACATCCGGAGGCTTCAGCTAGTGCAGAATGCGGCCACGCGGGTGATTCTGGGGGCTCCTGGGAGCTCTCGTGTTACACCACTCCTGCGCGAGCTGCATTGGCTTCTGGTGGCCTTCCGGGTGCAATTCAAGGTATTGGTGGTCACCTTTAAAGCGCTCCATGGCTTGGAACCCGGGTACTTACAGGACCGCCTGCTGTTACCATCGGCCTCCCACTGGCCAGTGCACTCCCACAGGGTAGGCCTCCTTGGGGTGCCGGCAGCCAGACGATGCCAGCTGGCAGCCCCGAGGGTGCGGGCCTTCTCTGCGGGGGCTCCCTCCCTCTGGAATGAGTTACCCCTGGAGATGCGGGCTGTCACTGACCTGCAGACCTTCCGGCATGCATTAAAGACCTTTTCCAACAGGCCAGTCTGGCCTAGTATTAATTACTAGGATTTTAAACTTTGGAAATTTTTTAACATTTTTACCTTTATAATATCATTCCAGCCACTAGTTTAATTTCTTTTAAATCTCTTTTAAATTTTTTACTATTTATATCGTTTTATCTTGGCTGTACACTGCCCCGAGTCCCTTTTTTGGGAGAGGGGGAGGTATAAAAGTGTAATAAAATAAATTAAATAAATAAATAAAATTCATATTAGTGGTCCGTGGGATTTAAAAATACAGTATGAGTTTGGTGGTCCCTGAGGTCCAAAAGTTTGGCGACCCCTGCTATAGATTATTGGCGTGATAAATGGTGTGGAAGGTAAAGAGATGAGGGAGAACTTGGAAGGACAAATCTAAACCACACACTGTTTCGCCGAGGTATGATTGTCCTCTCTCTATAGTCTTTATGACTGATCCCCAGATTCTTAACATCTACTGCTAATTCTATCTTCCACGGATTGGTCTGATCCCTGCTTAAAACTATCTTATCATGTTTTATGGATCTACTTGAATTTCCCAAGTTTACATTCCAGTGGGTCAAAAGTCCAGCTAATGGAACAAACACTGTTAAGAAGTTAAAAAACAACAACAACCCCTCTCGGTTGACAGAGGGAGCATTGTAAAAGAAATCAGAAAAGTGGGAATTATTTGGCATGCTAAATGGCATGCACAGAAGCTGAAGAGATTAGGGAGAACTTGGAAGGACAAATCTAAGCCACACACTGTTCAGCCAAGGTATAATTGTCCTCCGTTGTGACAACACCGACTTCAAAAAAAAAAACACGCCTCAGTTCTGCAATGACAATTGAGTTACAGTCTTTCCTTGAACTTCAGTAGCTTCCCTTTTGTGCACAGATACACGTCTGCATAGATAATGTGCTCCCCTTCAGAAAAATAATGCTTCTTAGGTCCTTGACATTCGCATTAACAAGTGAGCAAGACCATAAAACACAGCAGCGCCGAAGTTTCCTCCAGCCTCCTAGTCCTTCCCACCCATTTGCCTCTCCTACTTTCCTATCGCAACACAGCCCCAATGTTTCCTAATTTCACAACACGTGGACAGACTTACCTAACCATCGTTTCAACTGGGAAACTGGGAGCATTCAAAACCAAGCCCAATGCAAAAATGCTAGAGAATTGCTGGAAGCCTGGCACTCAGATAAATGGGTCATCAACAGGCACATAGAGATCAACGACGTCTACGCGACATTCAGGAAGTATCCAGATTTCCCCCCTTTTCACTTTGGTCAATTTTGTTATACTCCAGCCTGATTCCACAGTTAGAATTAGAATAGAATCAAGCTGGAAGGGACATTGGAGGTCTTCTAGTCCAGCCCCCTGCTCAAGCAGGAGACCCTATCCCATTTCAGGCAGGTAGATGTCCAGTCTTTTCTTAAAAACCTCCCATGAGAGAGCAGCCACACCTTCTGAAGGAAAGCTGTTCCATTGGTTAATTGTCCTCACTGTTATGAAGTTTTGGAGAATGTTATTATTCTCCAAAGTACCAGACAAGAAACAATAGATGGAAACTAATCCAGGAGAGAAGCAACCTGGAATTAAAGAGAAACTTCCTAACGGTGACAACAAATAACCAGTGGAACTGCTTGCCACCAGAAGTTGTGAGCGCTTCATCACTGGAAGTTTTAAAGAAAGAGACCGGACAGTCATTTGTCTGAGATGGTATAGAGTTCCCTGCTTGAGAAGAGAGCTGGACTAGAAGACCTCTAAGGTCCCTTCCAGCTCTATTCCATTCTAAGTAAATACGTTTATCAGATTTAATTTAAGCATTGGCCTCGCCAAAGGCAACTTTTCCTTCTATTTCATCTCCTTGCTGACTTATATAGGACAACTTGCTACAAAGTGGTGAAGCCATGGGGTTAAGGGATTTAGGGAATGCCCGTATGGAATATTTGCGCTGCTCCAGATTAACTTTCTCAACTGAATGAGACTACGCCACCCTCTGTGTTTGCCAGCGGAAATCATCTTTTTATTCTTCATTCTCCTCCCACCCCCCTTGCCTCAGCTGAAGTGTTTTTAAAACCTGCAGTAAAATTACTGATCCCTGAAGCATCTCAACTGTCCACTTCTACATCTCCAAGATCTCCCGCCTTACTGTGTCTCTCGATTTGCGGACATCCTAGAAGTTGTTGAGACTCTGGAAAGAGTGAAGAGAAGAGCAACCAAGATGATTAGGGGAATGGAGGCTAAAACATACCAAGAACGGTTGCAGGAATTGGGTATGTTTAGCTTAATGGACTTAGGGTGATATGCTAGCAGTGTTCCAATATCTCAGTGGATGCCATGAAGAAGAGGGAGTCAAGCTATTTTCCAAAGCACCAGAAGGCAGGACAAGAAGCAATGGGTGGAAACTAATGAAGGAGAGAAGCAGCTTAGAACCAAGGAGAGATTTCCTGACAGCTAGAATAATTAATCAGTGGAACAATTTGCTACCAGAAGTTGTAAATGCTGCAAGTTTTCAAGATGAAATGGGCAATTATTTGTCTGAAGTGGTATAGGGTTTCCTGCCAAAGCGGGGGGTTGGACTAGAAGACTTCCAAGGTCCCTTCCAACTCAAGTATTCTGTTCCGTTCTGTTCCATTCTATTTTTCTATTCTGTTCTGTTCTGTTCCATTCCATTCATTTTTTTCTATTCTATTCTATTCTATTCTATTCTATTCTATTCTATTCTATTCTATTCTATTCTATTCTATTCTATTCTATTCCACTCCACTCTATTTTCCTGTTCTGTTCTGCTGTTCTGTTCTTTTCTACTCTACTCTGTTCCATTCTGTTCCGTTCCATTCCATTAAGATCTGTCAAGGAGAACGACAACTTGGTAGTTCACCTTCAGTGAAGTGTATGTGTGTGTTTGTTTGTTTGTGACCTGATTTAAGACACATCTTAATCAGGAAGGAAGTGCCCTGTGTCAGTAAACAAATTTTTGGATTTGCCTTTGCATGAAGACATGTTTGTCTTTCCAGAACCAGCAAAAACAGGGAACTGAGGCATTGTTAAATGTCTTCTGCTGTTCCTTGTTCTCAACCTTTTGAGATCTGTAGAAGTAAAAAGGACCATGGGCCAATGGCTTTTGAGGGCTTGAGGAATGGAAGGAGTGGTGGTGTTATGAAAGCATCCATTTTATTTTATTTGAGAAACTGCCACCTGATTTCGAGCTAATCTAAACCAAGTTAAAGAAGGTTTAGTAATTCTGAAAAGCAGGGTTCCAATATGTAAGGGGTTGCCACAAAGAAGAGAAGAGAAGAGAAGAGAAGAGAAGAGAAGAGAAGAGAAGAGAAGAGAAGAGAAGAGAAGAGAAGAGAAGAGAAGAGAAGAGAAGAGAAGAGAAGAGAAGAGAAGAGAAGAGAAGAGAAGAGCTGGAAAGGATCTTGGAGATCTTCTAGTCTAACCCCTGCCCAGACAGGAAGCCCTACACAACTTCAGACAAATGGTTATCCAACATCTTTTAAAAATCTTCCAGTGTTGGAGCATTTCCAATTTCTGGAGGCAAGCTGTTCCACTGATTGTTCTAACTGTCAGAAAATTCCTCCTTAGTTCCAGGTTGCTTCTCTCCTTGATAAGTTTCCACCCACTGCTTTTTATCCTGCCTTCAGGGGCTTTGGAGAATAGCTTGACTCCTTCAGTGGCAGCCCCTGAGAGATTGGAAGACTGCTATCATGTCCCCCCCCTGGTCCTTCGTTTCATTAAACTAGACATACCTAATCCCTACAACTGTTCTTTGTATGTTTTAACCTCCAGTCCCCTAATCCTCTTGGTTGCTCTTCTCTGCCCTCTTTCTAGACATTTCTCAACATTTTTTTTTACATCGTGGCGACCAAAACTGAATGCGGTATTCCAAATGTGGCCTTACCAAAGGTATTATAAAAAGAGGGGGTCAATTTATTTTCCAAAGCACCGGAATGCAGAACAAAAAGCAAAAGATGGAAACCAATCAAGGAGAGAAGCAACCTGGAACTACGGAGCCGGTGAGGAATGGAAGGATTTATATTCCTTGCAGACAGCTGGTCATTTGCATCCAGAGATGAAGTAGCTTCTTGGATGAGAAGCAAAACGTATTCAGAAAAAAAAACACAAGGAAGTCCAGTTGCCTTCTGAAAAAAAGCACCTTGGGGAACAATCGTGACCTGGAGGACTGAGAATCTCTACAGAGCTTTAGCTTTACAATTTGGGATGAACCCCCTTTGAATGATGTGGGATGTAGGAATGGATTTCCAGAGGAAGAAATTGCAGGCTACAGGAAGCATTTGCATCACTCAGGTGACCCTGAGGACACAGATGAACCTCCAAGTGCTTCAAGGACCCTCTAAAAAGGATGCAAAGGACCAGCTGTCTGCAAGGAGTATAAATCCTTCCAATTCCCCACCATCCAGTCAGAGCAGAAAAGCTCCTTGGATGAGAAGCGAAACATCTTCAAAGGAAAAAACAAGGAAGTCATTTCACATTTCATTTCATTTCATTTCATTTCATTTCATTTCATTTCATTTCATTTTATTTTATTTTATTTTATTTTATTTTATTTTATTTTATTTTATTTTATTTTATTTTATTTTATTTTATTTTATTTTATTTTATTTTATTTCACAAGAAGAGTCTCCACTCCTCTACTCGTTGCAGAATACCTTATGCCACCAGACTTGAAATTCTGGACCTAGAAAACCTAGAACTATGCCGTCTTCGGTCTGATCTAAGTATAGTATATAAAATCATACATTGCAATGTCCTACCTGTCAGCTTCAACCATAACAACACAAGAGCACACAATAGATACAAACTCCAGGTAAACCGCACCAAACTTGACTGCAGGAAATACGACTTCAGCAACAGAGTGGTCAATGTCTGGAATACTCTACCTGACTCTGTGGTTTCTTCCCCAAACCCCAAAAACTTTAACCTTAGACTGTCTACTATTGACCTCACCCCTTTCCTAAGAGGTTTGTAGGGGATGTGCATAAGCACACCAGCGTGCCTACCGTCCCTGTCCTATTGTTTCTTTTATTTTTCTTATATGTATCTATGTATTCATAACTATATTTTTACTTATACCTATTATCTTGAAAGCAATTGACAAAAATAAATAAATAGATAGATAGATAGATAGATAGATAGATAGATAGATAGATAGATAAATAAATAGATAGATAAATAGATAAATAAATAAATAAATAGTCCAGTTGCCTCCTGAAAATGCACCTTTGGTCCAACACTGCATGTTTTCAGGAAGAGGTTGGACAACCAATTGGCCAGAATGGTATAAGATCTCCTGCTTGAGCAGGGGGTTGGACTAGAAGACCTCCAAGGTCCCTTCCAACTCTATTATTCTGAACGAACTGCTCAGCAGCAAAAAATGTGCTGCATTTCAACAGGCTCCCGGATAAGTGGCAATCCTCAGTGACAAATTGGTGGGCTGAATCATCATCACAAAGTCAATCTGCTTACATCTAATTTACAATCTGCTCCTCTCTAATTTACATATTATTCATTGCTAAGTAACACTTGGGAATTTCTGCTCCGAGGGCCCTGATCATTGAAGAGCTGAAGGTTTTTCTTTTTTTTCCCCGCTACAAAGCTTTCTTCGGTTGGCAATTTCATCAAAGGGCCGATAAACAAACAAATAAACGGATTCAAGAGAGCATTATGAACCCATTGAGGGCCTTCAGATTTTTCTCGAGAAGCTTGGTAGAACTTTTCAGGTTTTGACTAACCGGGTCTAAATGTAATGGAGGTCAAAATGCTTGATCGTCTTGGATGTCTCAGGGAGGAACCGTGTCTAAGGCTTTTTGGTGGAACATGGGACTTAATGTTCTCCAAGCATTTTTTTTGGTGGAACATGGGACTTTATATTCTCCGAGTGTTTTTTGGGTGGAACATGGGACTTAATGTTCTCCGAGTGTTTTTTGGGTGGAACATGGGACTTAATGTTCTCCAAGCATTTTTTTTTTTTATGGAACATGGGACTTAATGTTCTCCAAGCATTTTTTTTTTGGTGGAACATGGGACTTAATGTTCTCCAAGCATTTTTTTTTTTGGTGGAACATGGGACTTAATGTTCTCCAAGCATTTTTTTTTTGGTGGAACATGGGACTTAATGTTCTCCAAGCATTTTTTTTTTGGTGGAACATGGGACTTAATGTTCTCCAAGCATTTTTTTTGGTGGAACATGGGACTTTATATTCTCCGAGTGTTTTTTTGGTGGAACATGGGACTTAATGTTCTCCGAGTGTTTTTTGGTGGAACATGGGACTTAATGTTCTCCAAGCATTTTTTTTTTTATGGAACATGGGACTTAATGTTCTCCAAGCATTTTTTTTTTGGTGGAACATGGGACTTAATGTTCTCCAAGCATTTTGTTAAATCCACTCACATCGTACCACTGGTACAAAAGACCCCTTTTCCAATCTTATTATCTTCAGGAATGAGCAACCTGAAGTTCTCCAGAAGTAGCTGAAGGTATCTGCCTCTACCTAGCATTGAACTCACAGCCTCCTGATTGTGAGAGGTAAACCCAACTGTCTTTACAGAGGTATAATACAGGTAGCCCTCGATGTACAAACGATTCATTTAGTGACTGTTCAAAATTACAATAGCACTTTAAAAAGCGACTTGAAACCGTTTTTCACACTTACGACCATCCCAGCATCTCCCGTGGTCACATGATCAAAATTCAAATGCTTGGCCACCGACTCATGTTTATGACGGTCGCAGTGTCTCGGGGTCACGTGATCCCTTTTTGCGACTGCGGCGATTCGCTTAACGACTGCGGCGAAGAAAGATAAAAAAATCGAGCAAAATTCCCTTGGCAAGGGTCTCGCTTAGCAACAGAAATTCTGGGCTCGATTCATGTTGTAAGTCGAGGAGCTCTTGGAAAGACGGCCTGGTTCTTTATAGCCGTTTTTTGAAATCATTTACCCTGCGGTCATATTCTCCGTAAGAGGTTTTAAAGCATTGGGCATCGGAAAACAGACCAGCCGCATTTCCCTTGTTTAAAAATTTAAATGCTTTAATCAAATGTTGAATCTTGCAATATATTGCTTGTACTTATTACGCGAAGGCTGCAGCACGGTTGCTTTGGGCTATTATCCCCTCTGCAAGTTCAATGTAGCTGGTTAGAAATATCACCCCGTCTCCAAAAATGGCCATTTTTTTCAAAGTTTTCTTTTCAAGTTGCTTTTAAAAAAAAAAATGGAACAAGAAGTTCTTGTCCTCTAACACAATGTGTGTGTGTGTGTGTGTTTTTAAACCTACCAATAGAAAAGAATATTTGTAGCTCAGGATTGAATTGTGGGGTCCTTGGTGCTCTCTGAGCTTGGTGGTTTCCTTGCAGACGTTTCATTGCCCAACTAGGTAACGTTTTCAGTGCTGGTAAGGAGTGGGATTGGAGAAGTGGGGGAGGAGGAGGAGGAGGAGGAGGAGGAGGAAGGCTGTGGGATTCTTGGTGCTCTCTGAGCTTGGTGGTTTTCTTGCAGACATTTCATGACCCAGCTAGGTAACATTCTCAGTGCTGGAATGGAGTGGGATTTTGTGGAAAGGAGGAGGAGAAGGAGTGGAAAGGAGGAGGAAGAGGAAGAGGAGAAGGACTGGTGGGGGTCTTTGGTGCTCTGAGATTGGTGGTTTTCTTCTAGATGTTTCATGACCCAACTAGATAACATCGTCAGTGCTACAAAAGGAATGGGGTAATCTGTCTGTCTGTCTGTCTGTCTGTCTGTCTAGCTAGCTAACTATCTAGCTATCTAGCTATCTATCCATCATCATGATCATGATCATCTATCTATCTATCTATCTATCTATCTATCTATCTATCTATCTATCTATCTATCTATCTATCTATCTATCTATCTATCTATCTACCTACCTACCTACCTACCTACCTACCTATCTATTTATGCAAGTATTTTTTTTAACTCTCTTCCTAAGGATATGAGAGATAGGACAAGATTTTAACCCTTTAATGTGAATAACATACGAAAATACGTCCATGAAGAAAATATCGACTCCACACCACTCTACTTAGCTAAAGAGAGGTATCCTGCATGATTGGTCTCTTGACTAGGCGGCCAAACATCTCAGCTATATCTCACTTGGTCAACGTCATCTGAAAGTAGCTAAAACTGCAGAAGTAGATGTAAAGAAACCCACAGGATTAGCCATTGGAAGGGATAACAGCCCTGGGGGTGTAGAGTAGGATTGATGGGACACCCAAAGTTTAGTCCTGTGTCCACAGGAATGCTGCAACAGTCATAAGTATGAAAAACAGTCATAAGTCACATTTTTTAATGCCGCTGTAACTTCGAGAGGCAACTAAACGAATAGTTGTAAGTTGAGGACTATCTGTTCCCTGGGATACAACAGGTCCTCGAATTACGACCACAATCGAGCCCAGAATGTATGCTACTAAGTGAGGAATTTATAAAGCGAGTGTTGTCCCATTTTATGACTTTCCTTACCACATTTCTTAAGTAAATTACTATATTAGTTAACAGACTAACAGTCATTAAATGAATCTGGCTTCCCAACTGACTTTGTCAGGAGGTTGCAAAAGGGGGTCACATGACACTGGGACCCTGCAACCATCATAAATATGAGTCAGTTCCAGTGGTGGGATTCAATTTCTTTTACTACTGGTTCTGGAGGCGTGGCTTGGTGGACATGGCAGGGGAAGGATACTACAAAATCTCCAGTCAGAGGTGGGATTTGCTGGTTCTCCGAATTATTCAAAACCAGGTTCTCCAGAACTGGTCAGAACCTGCTGAATACCACCTCTGGTACATGTATAGTATATATTCTTTTGTAGATAAAACCACTATTTATTACAATCCTCTGTTTGCTGTTATTGGTGTTATTGCTTTTATTCTTCTTATATGTACCCATTTCTTGTATTCATAACTATGTATATACTTATACCTATTATCTTGTAAGCGATTGACAAATCAAATAAATTCAAATTCAAATTGCTCCTGGGTTATCTCACATAGTAAAGCTGTGTGCACTCTGACATTGGTTGGTGGGTTGATAACCATGTTAACCATGTTGTTCATAGAATCATTGAATAGCAGTGGTGGGATTCTACCAGTTCGCATCTATTCGCTAGAACTGGTTGTTAATATTCTAAGCAGTTTGGAGAACCGGTTGTTAGAAGAAATTCCTGGCCTAATCCTGTAAGGAAGGCAAGAAGGAAACATTCTGATGTTGCTTACAGAAACTGCCTCTCCCTTAACCCTTATTACATTCTTGGCAGGACTAGACTTCCTTTCTCAGGAACTTCTCTGGAGTTTTTTCCCCCTCCTTTGCTGGTACTTTGCTTGTGTGGAAGGACCATTCAAAGTTACAATGGCACTGAAAAAAGTGACTTATGACCATTTTTCACACTTACGACTGTTGCAGCATCCCCACAGTCACGAGAGGCCAGGCGAAGAGATGCGTGCCTCGATGTGAGTGATATAGAGTTGGCCATGCCCCGCCAGTCACATGACCATCAAGCCATGCCCACCATCTAAGCCATGCCCACAGAACCGGTTGTTAAAAATTTGGAATCCCACCCCTGGTTGGAAGGGACTTTGGAGGTTGGAGGTCCAACCCCCTGCTCAAGCAGGGGACCCTATATCACTCCCAAACAGATGTGTGAAGTGTGAAATGTTGCTGCTTTGAGATACAACAAGAAATAATATGAACATTGATAAATGCGCAGATAGATATCAAATGGAAGGTAATGCATTTAACCCTGTGCTTGTCAGGATTGCAGGAAGCATTTGTAGGCAAGAATGAGCATGTGAGAATAGAGTCAGATAAAGCTGGCATGGGTTAACTAGTTCTTTGATCCAACTAGTTAAACATGGTAAACTTCAGTGATGGGATTCAAAAAATTTTACTACCAGTTCTGTGGCATGGCTTGGTGGGCGTGGCTTGGTGGGCATGGCAGAGGAAGGATGCTGTAAAATCCCCATTCCCTCCCCACCCCACTAACCTGCTTTCCAGCTCCGTTCTCCTGTGCAGGGCAACCAAAGAAGACCCAGCGATCAGCTGGGATTCAATGGGAGGCAGAGAAGAGATGGGGTTGGCGGGGCCAGTCAGAGGTGGGATTTGCCGGTTTTCCGAACTACTCAAGATTTCCACTACCGGTTCTCCAGAACTGGTCAGAACCTGCTGAATACCACATCTGGTCAGTTGTCAAGCATCCAAATGTAAATCATGTGACTAGAGGGATGCTTGAAAGGTCATAAGTGTGAAAAACGGTCATAAGTCACTTTTTTTTTAACAATGCCGTTGTAACTTTGAACCGGAGGTGATATTCAGCAGGTTCTGACTGGTTCTGGAAACTGGTAGCGGAAATTTTGAGTAGTTCAGAGAACTGGCAAATATCACCTCTGACTGGCCCTGCCCCCATCTATTCTCTGCCTCCTGAGTCTCCGCTGATCGGCTGGGTCTTCTTTGGTTGCCCTGCACAGGAGAATGGAGCTGGAAAGCAGGTTAGTGGGGTGGGGAGGGAATGGAGATTTTGCAGTATCCTTCTCCTGCCACACCCACTAAGCCACGCCCACCAAGCCATGCCATGCCCATAGAACCGGTAGTTGAACAGTGACTAAACAGACTATATTCCTGTATTTGGAATAAAAGCAAATTTAATTCCACTCAGCCAAAGGTATTCCATGATACCTTCTGCCATTTTTTTGTGAGTGACGGAGGCTAAATCCTTCTACAGACCATTTTTTTCCCCTTATCTTTTTTTTTCTTTCTTCTTTGGACACCCAAAAGAAATCTGTTCTTACAGGGGATATTGGAAAACCGATGGCTGTGAGACCGAAACACCATATTGTAAGGGAGATACTAGCTAAAGCCACTAATTATTTCCGAGGGTATCTAATGAACAATCTGTTTTTCATTTTATCCCCTGTGGTTTTGGTTGGCTTTCTGGACTTTGGGTATGTTTTATTTCTGGAATTTAGCAAATGTTTACTGTTTACTGTTGCTTACTATGCCAACCAAGAAGGAACACTATGGAACAGAATAGAATAGAATAGAATAAAATATCTGGAATGGAATGGAGTAGAATAGAATAGAATAGAATAGAATAGAATAGAATAGAATAGAATAGAATAGAATAGAATAGAATAGAATAGAATAGAATAGAAAATATGGAATGGAATGGGAATAGAATATATGGAATGGAACGGAACGGAACGGAACGGAACAGAACAGAAGAGAATAGAATATATGGAATGGAATAGAATAGAATGGAATGGAATGGAATGGAATAGAATAGAATATATGGAATGGAATAGAATAGAATAGAATAGAATAGAATAGAATAGAATAGAATATATGGAATGGAATGGAACGGAACGGAACGGAACGGAACGGAACAGAACAGAACAGAACAGAACAGAACAGAACAGAACAGAACAGAATAGAATAGAATAGAAAATATGGAATGGAATGGGAATAGAATATATGGAATGGAATGGAACGGAACGGAACGGAACGGAACAGAAGAGAATAGAATAGAATAGAATATATGGAATGGAATGGAATGGAATGGAATAGAATAGAATATATGGAATGGAATGGAATAGAATAGAATAGAATAGAATAGAATAGAATAGAATAGAATGGAATGGAATGGAATGGAATGGAATGGAATGGAATGGAATGGAACGGAACGGAACGGAACGGAACGGAACAGAACAGAACAGAACAGAATAGAATAGAATAGAATAGAAAATATGGAGTGGAGTGGACTAGAGTGGAGTGGAATGGAACGGAATGGAACGGAACGGAACAGAACAGAACAGAACAGAACAGAACAGAACAGAACAGAACAGAATAGAATAGAATAGAATAGAATAGAATAGAAAATATGGAGTGGAGTGGACTAGAGTGGAGTGGAATGGAACTGAACGGAACGGAACAGAACAGAACAGAATATATGGAATGGAATGGAATGGAATGGAATGGAATGGAATAGAATAGAATAGAATAGAATAGAATAGAATAGAATAGAATAGAACAATTGGAAGGGACCTTGGAGATCTTCTAGTCCAACCCCCTACTCAAGCAGAAGACCCTATACCATTTTAGACAAGTGACTGTCCAGTCTCTTCTTAAAAGCCTCCAGTGATGAAGAACCCACACCTTCTGGTGGCGAGCAGTTCCTCTGGTTAATTGTCCTCACTATTAGGAAGCTTCTCCTTAATTCTTTGGTTACTTTCCACCCATTGCTTCTTGTCCTGCCTTCAGGTCCTTGTTTCTAAGTTTGGTTCCCTTCACCAAAATCACAACGAGGTTGTAACAACTGATCTTTTATTAATTAATTTGTTTGTGTAGCCCCTATCTTAAATGTGTAACTCTGGGTGATTTATGGCACTTAAACAAGTCCCACAAATTTTATTTAAAGTAGAATTTTGCTACTTAATCTCATTTTATACCGCAGGCTGGCAATCCAAAAAGGAACCAGGCCACGTGCCAATGGAATCCTAAGCTGCATCAACAGAGAGATACCACCAAGGTATCTCCTGTCCCTTCCAAATGTATTAATCTGTTAAAAAAAAAAATCAAGGTCAATAGCAGTTTGTGGCTATTGTTTTTAGGATTACTACTACTACTAAGTAGATATACCACAGGTTACTATTGGATATTGCTGTCAAACATCATTGACTGAACACTTTGAAAGTGTGATTGTCAAAAAAAACAACCTAGAATTTGTAAACCAGGCCTCATGTGAGAAATACTGCTCTAATATTACTGTATACTAACATTCACTGCTATTATTTTTTTTTATGCCCCTAATTGAGTGGAGTTTTGAATTGGTTTATTAGAAAAGCTCTATTTTATGGAGTTATTTATGATTAAGTAAGAATTTGTGAGGCAATTTGTCCCTTTTGTGGCTATAATAAACCATAAAACTGGACTTAAACCTTTTCTTTCGATAACATTGAAACAGTAAGGCTTTAAACGTGCACTATTTATACCATTTTGATTTATGTGCCAGGAGATATATGAGGACCCATCCAAATTGACACCAAAAGACTAACCTAACTAATATGCCCCAAGGCAGAGCAAAAAATGTTCAAGAGGATGAGAAAATTCAATAACCCAACTAAATAGGTAAACACATGTAGAAGCTAATATTTGTAGCTCCGGGTTGAACTTTGGGGACCTGGGTGCTTTCTGAACTCGATTGTTTTCTTGCAGACGTTTTGTGACCCAACTAGGTAACATTATCAGTGCTGGTGATGTTACCTGGTTGAGTAGTGCAATGTTTGCAAGAAAACAACTAAGCTCAGAGAGAGAGCACCAAGGACCTGACATTATTCATATTGGTAAGCAATGAGGACAACAGAAGAGAAGCTATGAATAAGGGATTGTTTTAATCTGAGTTAATCTGAGGCACAACAGAGGAGAACAAACCCATCAGGATTTAGATTCAGCAGCCCATCTGCATTTAAAAGACAAAGGCCACTCTTTTGAAGACAGCAAAATCCACATTTTGGATAGAGAAGATAGTTGGTTTGAAAGAGGGGTCAAAGAGGCCATCTATGTCCAAATTGAACAGCCCTCCCTCAACAAAGGGAGAGGGATACGACATCATCTATCTCCAGTCTACAACACGGTCGTTTCAGCAGTTCCGAGAAGGCTCCACACCCACTTGAACCATTCAGATGTCCCTGAGGACAAAGATAAAACTCCAAGTGGCCTCAATGACTCTCTAAAAGGATGCAAATGACCAGTTGCCTGCAAGGAATATAAATCTTTCCATTCTCCACCATCCTTTCAGAACTGAAAAAGCTTCTTGGATGAGAAGCGAAGCGTCTTCAAAGAAAAACCAGAAAGTCTAGTTGCCTCTTGGAAAAAAAAAAAGTTTTGGGATAGAATCATCAAGCGTGATCTCTCAAGAGATACAGAACACACGATCTCTTTGATGCCATCCAGGGCAGGGATCTTGCACCGGTCTGTGGCCCGTTGGGAACTAGATTACGTAAATGGCAGGCAAGCATGTAACATTTGTACCACTGTTGCCAACCTGCAAAGATGGAAAGGTTGGGACTGCAGATCAAGGCTCATCCTTCCGAAGTTGCGGGTGCTCCAATCAGTGGTGGTTTTCAAAAAGAGGCAGGACAAGCACTTGTCTGAAATGGGATAGCGTCTCCTGCTTGAGCAAGGGGCTGGACTAGAAGACCTCCAAGGTCCCTCCCAACCCTGTCATTCTGTCAAATTAATCATGGAACAGCTAGCCTTCCGAGGTTCTGGATGCTCCATGTGATGACCCAGGGTGGGATACGAAACAAACACAGTCATAAAAAACAGGTGAAGCCCCTTTTATTCCTTCACTTTGCTTCCAAGCTTAGAATATTCTTGACGGAAGACAAAAAACTCCCACACAAACAGTTACAAGAAGAAAGAAAAAATCAACACAAACCAGGCAAGATAAAGGCTGGAGGATGACCACAGATAACACACCCTGGGAAGGATGCCAAACTCAGAGAGGAACCATAAACTAGAGATATTTTCATGCTTTGTTTCCAGCGTTCGCCCATACGCAAGTCCGTCCTCTTATTCAGTTGTCACAGCTGCAGCCCATGAAGAGGATCAAGGCCCTCTCTTCCCGAGAAGACCACGACTCTCCCTTATCCTCTCCTCCCTGCGTGTCCTAGGATGGAGAGGGGATGGACCTGAGTCCTCCTCTGACTGCCCAGCCAGCCTCTGCCTTTCCCCAGCCTCCTGCACAACCTCCGGAGCCAAACTTCCACTCCCTGTCAGCTGTTCCTCCTCTGACTCAGAGTCAGTCTCCACCAGGGGCATGACACTCCATCACTGGAGCTTTTAAAGAAGAGATTGAACAGCCATTTGTCTGAAATGGTACAAGATCTCTTGCCTGACTAAAGGGCTGGACTAGAAGACCTCCAAAGCTCCTTCCAGCTCTTGTTATTCTGTTATTCTGACAATACAAAGTTTGGAAAGTGAAGTCTCCTTTAAGAGGATAACAGTAGCGATGAGGCTTTCAGAAATGTTCTTTTAGAAAGGGAGCCTTTTTTTCCCCCCAGCCCCTGATATCTTCCTGGACACCAAGATTATCTGCTTTGCTTGTGAGTCAAGACACAATAACCTTGTTTCTGATAAATAGCTAGACCTTGTGTGCTTCATCAAAGGGTGCTCTTTACGATAATAATTGTAGGTGGTGACTTGTGGCCATATATCTTGCCTGGCATGTGGTGATAACATAACTAGAGTTGTGTGTTGTGTTTTGTGTTCTGTTTCTCCTGCTCTTAAGGCACCTTCTCCTATTAGACTAGAGAAGTGGAAGGACCCAGAGGCCTATAAGATGTTGGCAATTTACCACCTGCCTCTCCTGAGGTGAAGACTAGCCAAACTCTAAGTCAAGGACAGTGTCTTAAGGCATGGGCTGCCCTCAAAAAGTATCTGGAAGCTTTAATTGGTTCAAAATCAGGGTGTCCCACATGGTTTTAGATAGTCTAGATTTGTGCATGTATCACCTCTCTTGCAAGAGCTGGATTGGATGTCGAGTTGCTCCCAGGTCCAATTCAAGGTGCTGGTTGTCTCCTTCAAAGCCTTACATGGTTTGGGACCCAGTGGTGGGCTGCAACCGGTTTGACAAATGGTTCTGTGAGCACACACCTAACGCGTGCTTTACGCACATGTGCAGCATTCGAAAAACATCAATTTGAACCTCTAAAGGGCAGCCCCGGTAAGTAGAACACCTGAGATGCACCAAATCCACTGTGCTGTGCGAATCAGCTGAGCTGGAAAAAGACAGAAATATAGGACAGGATAGGGTGAGGGCAGGTGGGTGGGGCCAGCTGTATGTTGGAACAACCAGTTCGCTAGAACCGGTCTGAACCAGCAGCAGCCCACTACCGTTGGGACCAGATTATTTGAAGGACTGTGTTTCCTGAGTCATACCAACCTGACCCACGAGAGATGGGAACTAAAGGATGTTATGGGTCCTCCTCTTAAGGAGGACCATCTGGTGGGACTCAGAAGAAGGATCTTCTCCATAGTGGTTCCCTCCCTGTTATTTGACCATCACTTCTCAGTCCTCTCTACCTGATGCACCAGAGCAGGGAAGCAAGGGATGTTACAGACGCCTTCTTTTAAGGAGGTCCATCTGGTGGGACCCAGAAGAAGGGCCTTCTCAGTGGTGGCTCCCTCCAGCTGGGGGATCCTACCTGTTCCACTATCGGTTCGGTGATCACACACACATGCGTGCACACCTAATGCGCATGCGCAGCTGTCCCCACACCAGCTGAGACTTGCAGTGACAATCAGCTGAGAGGATAAAGAAGACAAAAGCACAGGAGCAGCTGGGAGGGCCAATCCTATGCTTTTCTCTTCTTTATCAACTCAGCTGATTGGAAGATTTTTTTTTCCTCCTTTCAGCTGATCGTCGGAGGCTATTTTTTTTTTTTTACTACCGGTTTGGCCGAACCGGTCTGAACTGGTAGCATATCACCATTGGCTCCCTCCCTGTTATTTGAAGCAGGGATTGCCAACCTTTTGGACCTCAGGGACCACCAAACTCATAATTTCAAATCCTGCAGACTACTAATATGAATTTTGACTGACGGTGGCTTGCTGACTTTGGTGGGAAAGTCGGTCCCATATTCCAGAGCTGCAGTAGTCACAGGACTGGCCCTTTAGTCATCCCGGAGCAGCTGCTCCTCCACTTGGGTGCACCAGCCTGCCATGGACTGGAGGAGCTGCTCTGGGATGACCAAAGGGCCAGTCCTGTGACTACTGCAGCTCTGGAATATGGGACTGACTTTCCCACCAATATCAGCAAGCCATCCCAGGGTGAATTTCCCTCCCCCACCATTCCAGTTCCATCTCACATGGTTCTACTCAAGGTAAGGTTTGTGCTCAGCTGAATGGTGGTGGCCAGTGGGTGAGTGGGTGGGCCACATGGACGGCACAGCCTTGTGTTCCCATACAGCCTGGATTAATTGCTTTGCGGGGGACATTTCTCTACAAACCACCAAAATTTTCTCACAGACTACCAGTAATCCCTGGCCCACCAGTTGTCAACCACTGATTTGAAGGACCATCATTTCTCAGTCCTCTTTACCTAACGCACCAAAGCAGGGAGGCAAGGGATGTTTCATGAAAAAAAAAAAAAAACTCATGAAGGAGTTTTCATACTTATGAATAAGTTGATGTTATTACTGATTGGGAGTTTAGAACATAATATTGTTTTTGTTATTCATTTCTTTATTATTATTTTCTTTTTATACAATCGTGGCCATTTATTTCTGGCAATAACAAGAAGTGGTGACTTCAGGAGAAATATTACTGCTTGGAGTTTTGTAGTGATTTTCCATTATTTGTCAAGACGATAGAATGGTTTTAGTTTTATATGTCCCATTAATTATTGAATCAATGAAAGAATGAATTCTAAATTTTATGACAATTGTAAATTCTCTGTTCATTTACAGATGTTTATTTTCCAGCAACTGTTCCCCTTCTTTTTTAGTTTGTCATGTATTTTATGTTTGAAATGTTTTAAAATAAATCAATTAGAAAGAGAGAAAATATATACAGTAGATATATATATATATATATATATATATATATGGGGAAAAGTGAAGGAGGAATGAAAAATGGCCAGTATCAATTCTGTTCCTTTTGATCAGGAAAGAATTTCTTTAAATGTGCTAGTTCAGACTTTTCTGTAAACTGATCTATAGTTCAATCGAACTATAGGATTGTATTTATTTTTATTCTATTGATTTATATCCTGCCCTTATTATTTTTATAAATAATTCAAGGTAGCATACCTAACATTTCTCCTCCCATTATCTCACATCAATAACACTGTGAGGTGAGAGATGCTGAGAGGGAGGGGCTGGCCCGAAGTCACCCAGTTGGCATTTGTGCCTAAAGCAGAACTAGAACTCACAGTCTCCTGGTGATTGGCCAAAAGTCACCCAGCCAGTTTTCCTGCCTAGAGCAGAACTAGAACTCACAGTCTCCTGGTGATTGGCCAAAAGTCACCCAGCCAGTTTTCCTGCCTAAAGCAGAACTAGAACTCACAGTCTCCAGGTGATTGGCTAAAAGTCACCCAGCCAGTTTTCCTGCCTAAAGCAGAACTAGAACTCACAGTCTCCTGGTGATTGGCTGAAAGTCACCTAGCCAGTTTTCATGCCTAAGATGAACTAGAATTCACAATTTCCTGCTGATTGGCTCAAAGTCGCCTAGCTGCTTTTATGTCTAAAGCAGAACTTGAACTCACAGTCTCCTGGCAATTGGCCCCAAATCACACAGCAAGTTTTCATGCCTAAGATGGAACTAGAACTCTCCATTTCCTTGTGATTTGCTCAAAGTCAACTAGCTGCTTTCATGCCTAAGGTCTCTAGCCTCATGCCTTATGCATCCAATTGTGAAATTACTTGAGCACTCCAAATTTGCCACTGGATTATTATTAATAAACAAACAGGCACACGAACAACCATCAGTACTTATTATTTTTTTGTAACACTGGTTAAGGTCTTTGACAAGAATTTCTCCGAAGTCAAACCAAGTTTCCAGTTATCAATCTGAACTGGTCTCTCCACATTTCATCCTTAATGAAGCATGCAAGTCTGCATTTCCTGCATCGGATGAGGAGAGCCCATCTTTCTCCTTCCAGTCCTGGCCACTTTTTAAAGAGGCACCATTAAGAGCCTTTTAACAAACTGCATCCCTGTTTGGTTTGATGGCAGCAGCACCTTGGATAGAAAGCCCATACAGAGAGTGGTGAGGACAGCAGAGAAGATGATAGGAAGCTCACTTCCTGTTATTCATGGTGGTGGTTATTCATGATGCCTTGGTGGTGCAGGCTGTTAATCATTTAGCACTTAGTGCAAGCTGCCTGCAATTAGTGCAGGTTCGAATCCCACCAGGTTCAAGGTTGACTCAGCCTTCCATCCTCTCGGGGTAAGTAAATTGAGGACCCAAGATTGTTGGGGGCAATAAGCTGACTTTGTAAAAATGCCGCTTGGGGGGGGGGGCAAAAGCCCTACTGATAAGCAGGCATATACAATGGAATGAAGGCTATTGCCGAGCACTTAATATGGTGCTCTAAAGACTGTAAGCCGCCCTGAGTCTCCGGAGAAGGGCAGCATATAAATATAAATAAAATAAAAATAAATAAATAAATAAATAATAAATTCAGGATACTGCTTATAAGTGCTATGTGCTTAGGGCTACAAGCATCGTTAGAGATCCCACATACCCACTTTATGGTCTGTTTCTGTTTTCTCCCCTCTGGGAGGAGGTTTCGAAGTATTTCTAGCAGGACCTCTGGATTCTGTAACAGCTTTGTTCCCTAGGCCATCCATCTGGTTCGTTTTTCTCACCATGTACATGCATACATCCAAACTAGACTTGGTTGTTTCTCTGTGTCATAGAACATATGAGGGGCATATGCATATTTTTGTATTATTGATTGATTGATTGATTGATTGATTCATCCATCCATCCATCCATCCATCCATCCATCCATCCATCCACCCATCCATCCATTCATTCTGTCACGGCTATGTAGTGTATATTGGTGGTGATAACGATTTGAGAGCTGCCTGCAATGAAATTTCACTTTAATGTCTGCCAATCCATGGACATTCAAAGGGAAAATAAAGTTATTCTAAGTTCTCCGTTCTAACATCAAAGAAATAAATAAAAAGGTTTCCCTGCTGTGCAGAAAGTAAGGTTTGCATGCAAGAGAGTGTGGTCTGCTCCTGATAAAGCAAAAGAAAGACTGAGGTCAAGAAAATGGGGGGAGGGAAATGAACTTTTGATTCTACATTGTGAAACGCTGACGGGCAGATTTCTAGAAATATTGAGTGGCTGATCTTCTGCCGAACATTCTCTAATCTGAACGGCAGGTGTTCACCGATTTTACAACTTAGCCATTATTGTTGGCTCAAGGCTAGGGAGGGTTTATTACAGGTGGTTTTTTTTTTTTCAAAACTTTTCGCTGAAAATAGAGAAAGAACCCAAATGTACAAAGCATTAGGCCAATCCTTAAAAATAAGAACAATTGTATCTGATTATATCTATTAATAGCTCCTTGCACCCGTTAAATCGGCCATCCCTCTGCTGAATCGGGAAGTTTGGTCAGTGTGATGACATACGTGTAACCTTGCAAGGAAACCCTGCCTTTTAAGTAAAGAGAGACCCTTTACTGTAACACAGGTAGTCCTCGACTTATGACTACAATTGAGCTCCAAATCTTCATCGCATCCTGAGATAGTGGTTTTGCTCTGTTTTAGACCTTTCTTGCTGTAATTGTTAAGCAATTCATTGCAGCAAGTAACATGGCTGTTAAGAGATGGACAGTAGGTCCCAAAAGGAGATCATGTGACCCTGGTATACTGCAACTGTCATCAATATGAGTCCATTGCCAAGTGTTCTCACTGTCAGGAAATTTCTCCTAAGTTCTAGGTTGGATCTCTCTTTGCTAAGTTTCCATCCATTGTTTCTTGTTGTTGTGGCCTGTTGGCCACCGGCCCCTCTAGCAGCCAAATCAGAGGGAAGAGGGAATGGAGCTGTGAGAGAGAGAGAGAGGGAGGGAGGGAGGGAGAGAGAGAAAGAGAGAGAGAGAGAGACGGAACCTGGGCTGTCCATCAGCCCTCAGATGGAGTGTCAACAGCCCCCAGGTCTGGAGGTGGCTGATGAGGAAGAGGAGGAACATCTGGGCCCAGTGCCTGACTCATGGATGCACAAAGGCAGAGGAAAGGAGAGGAGAGCAGTGGGAATCTATGGGCCAGTCCTTGGGATGGAAGATCCACCGCTGCTAGTGAAGCCCCACCCTAGCTTTGGGGATAAAAGGCAGGGGGAAGAGAAGAATAGGTGTTGCAGGCAAATATTCATCTCCCCTGCCAGACAGACTTGTAAAGTTTTTGCTGGGTTGCCAGCACTCCTAATTAAAGGAATCTTTGAGTTCACTTCATAGGGTTTGTTGTGTTTGGGGAGCTGAGTCAAAACACTTGTATTGCCTTCAAGTGCTTTGGAAGACCAGGTTGACCTTCTTTTTTTGTGGCAGCCCATCAAATATTGGAAGACTGCTATCACATCATTCCAAGTCCTTCTTTTCATTAAACTAGATATACCCAATTCCTGCACCCATAGTTTATGTATTTTAGCCTCCAGTCCCCTAATTCTCTTTGCTGGTCTTCTCTGCACTCTTTCTAGAGTCTCAACATCATTTTTATATCATGGTGACCAAAACTGGATGCAGTATTCCAAGCGTGGCCTTTCCAAGACATTATAAAGTGGTATGAACACTTGATGTGATCTTGATTCTATTCCATCTGTTAATGCATCCACGGACTGCTTTGACTTCCCCCGCCCCACAAAGAGATGGCTGAAGATTCTGGGAATAGAAGTCAACCTTTTAGAGGGAAGGGTCAGCATTGGTCTGAAAACATGGGAAAATAGGATTCAATCCTTCCTCCAGATCAGTGCTGGGATTCAAAAAAATGTACTACTGGTTCTGTGGGTGAGGCTTGATGGGCATGGCAGAGGAAGGATGCTATAAAATCCCCATTCTCTCCACACCCCACTAACCTGCTTTCCAGCTCTGTTTTCCTGTGCAGGGCAACCAAAGAAGACCCAGCTGATCAGCTGGGACTCAATGGGAGGCAGAGAAGAGATGGGGTTGGTGGGGCCAGTCAGAGGTGGGATTGGCCGGTTCTCCGAACTACTCAAAATTTCCCCTACTGGTTCTCCAGAACTGGTCAGAACCTGCTGAATACCACCCCTGATCCAGATGCTAAACCGGCTTCTTCTGGCAAAAGAAGGCTCTGAATGAATCCCAACATGGATTGAGATGGTAAACTATCTTGTGATCAGGGCTGAGGCAGCTGTGATGAATGAGATATACAGAGGGAAATGGATTTAAAATGCCCTCCTTCCAGAATTTGGAAGCAAGGGAAACAGAGTCCTATATCTTCTGGCATAGACTGCTGTGAAACTATTATCCTTTTTACCTGCTCTGAATGTACTATGAATCAAGGTCATTGAGAGAGCCCAATTGCTAATTTATCTCCTGTCAGGGAGAGAAATTTTCCTGGATACTTGTTCCTATCATTTTTCCTCCAGTCTAATGAAAGAACATTTTTCTTGAGAAATAGTGTTAAAGGAGAAGAGAAATTGGGATATATTTATCTGGGTAAATGCGTGATGTTCCTCCTCTTAATTGGTGATGAAATGACCAAGGGGTGTGTGGCCTTGTAGACTCCTCTCTTGGAGATCTTCAACCTCCTTTTGGTCCCAAGGGAAGGTACCCATCTTCATTAGCCCATCGGTGGAGAGGTTTCCTCAGACAATGTTGCAGAAACCATATTTCCAATTTCTCTGCTCGCCAAGTGGTCAAGAATTTCAAAAGGCTCCTGAATCCTAAATCTAAAGCTAATCTAAGGAAATAAGGAAGGACATGATAGCAGTTTTCCAGTATTTGAGGGGCTGCCATAAAGAGGAGGGGATCAATTTATTTCACAGAGCACCAGAAGACACAACAAGAAACCATGGATGGAAGC
>CM042834.1:274053707-274146207 GCA_023653725.1 Bungarus multicinctus | reverse complement strand
GAGAAAGAGAGAGATTCATGAAAATTTCCAAGTACATTTTCCTCTCGTTTATGCTTCCTAGGAACCATTTTTCAATATATTCATCTTTGGCAAGACGATAGAGAGAGATGAAAGAAAGATAGATGGAGGATAGATAGGTGGACAACAACTCCCAGAATTCCTCAGCTAGCACATCTGGCTGGGGAATTCTGGGAGAAGACATCCACGCATCTTAAACTCGCCAAAGTTGATAAATGCTGCATTCAATATTCACCGTTGACTGTGTTAATTTGAAACGTCTTTCTTAACGAGTCCAGCCCCAAATACTAAGTTTGACAGCGCTATTAATTTTTTTTTTTAAAAAAAATAAACCTAGCCGTGTGACTGTTATCAAGATGATGGGTGAGTGGGAGGACGTGATATGATTTATCGAAGCTAAGGAGTCGAGATATCTTCACTCTCGCACATCCCAGGCCAGATTTTTCATCAGCAATCTGCAGCCCCCCCCCCTCTGATGTTTCATCTCAAACCCCCTCTGTTCCCAGGTGGTTCATCTCAACTTCACTCTGAAATATAAAGCCAAATCTGTTCTCTCTCTCTCTCCCTCTCTCTCTCTCCCTCTCTCTCTCTCTCACACACACACGCTTCTCCCTTCTGGCCACCTTCTGCAGAGGCTGTGGCGAAATTAATCTTCCTAACTTACAAATCCCTTCCAACCAGAGAGAGTAATCTTCACAATTAATAAGAATCTTGAGAAGAAAGAGTGGGGTGGAAAAGTTTGAAGAACAGGATGGGCTCCTGAGTTCCCAAAGATATGACTCTTTGCAAAGGGTGGCTAAATGTTCACAAGACTGGTAAAAAGTTGCTGACAAGCTTAGAAAATGTATATCTATTAGGTGCACAGCTGGCAGAAGGAGATTAAGGATGAGTCTGGGTGGTCATCTACAGAGTAACAGAACTGGAAGGAAACTTGGAGTTTATTATTATTATTTATTTAACTTTTATACCGCCCCCTCTCCCAAAAAGGGACTCGGGGCGGTGAACAGCCGTAGTAAAACAACATAGCCCATAAAATTTAAAATAGAATTAAAATTACTAAATTAATGGCTGAATTTAAAAATAAACCAATAAAACCCGATAAAAGTTTAAAATTTAGAAATTAAAACCCTTCTAATGGCACTAGCCAGACTGGCCTGCTGAAAAAGGTGGGTCTTCAGCGCGTGTTCAGGTTTACTAGTCTAACCAACTCTTTGATGAAACAGAAGACCCTACACCGTTTTGGACAAATACAGTAGCTGTCCAATCTCTTCTTGAAAACCTCCAGTGATGGATTACCCACAACATTTAGAGGCAAGCCCGGGGTGGAATTCTACCAGTTCGGACCAGTTCTATAGAACCTGTTGTTATGATTCTGCCCAGTTTGGAGAGCCAGCAAATCACGCCACTGGCTGGCCCTTCTCCTCCCCACCCCGGCCATTCACTCCTTACCTGGCATGCCCACCATCAATCTTGCCTGCATTTGGTAAGTTGCTATTTTTCCTTTCTTTTTTCCTCGACCATCAGCTGTTCTGCTGTGCTGGGAGATTTAGATTAGGGAAATCATTAGATTTCTTGCTTTCTAGCTAATCTAAAAACAGAGCTGAGCCTTCCTTAGGATTGAAGCTTCTATTTTTCAGTGCAGACTCAGGTAGCAGATTGCAGAATGGTAGATCTCTGAGTGAATCTGTGATTCTGTGAGCAACTCAATCTGCCTGCTTGTTTTGCCTGATTTTGGGTAAAAGTTGATCTTTTTTAATAAAAAAAAATCAATATTTAACATACATGGTGTGGTGTGAGTTAATTTTGTGAGTTTGCTTGCTAGCAAAATTTATCAGTTTGCTTGTAAGCAAATTTTATGTAACAGACTCAGGTAGCAGATTGCAGAAACATGGATCTCTAAGTGAATCTGTGATTCCGTGAGCAACTCAATCTGCCTGCCCGCTTTGCCTGATTTTGGGTAAAAGTTGCTCTTTTTTAAATAAAAAATTCAATATTTACATAAATATTTATAATACTTACATACAAGCCATGCCCAGCCAGTCACATGGCCACCAAGCCATGCCCAGTCATCGAGCCATGCCCAACCAGATCACCAAGCTAGACCACAAAGCCACACCCACAAATTAGGCCATGCCCACAGAACTGGTTGTTAAGAAATTTGAATCCCACCCCTGAGGTAAGCCGTTCCATTGATCAATTGTTCTCATTATTCTTAATTCTAGGTTGGATCCCTCCTTGGTAAGTTTCCATCCATTACTTCTTGTCTTACCCTCAGGTGCTTTGAAGAAGAGGTTGTCCCCTTCTTTATGACAGTTTCTCTAATATTGGAAGACTGCTTTCATACGAACCCTAGACCTTTGTTTTAATGAAAAGAAGGACTAGGGACGATATGTTCCAAAATCTAAGGGGTTACCACAAAGAAGAGGAGGTCAATCTATTCTCCAAAGCCCCTGAAGGCAGGACAAGAGCAAAGGATGGAAGCTAATCAAGGAGAGAAGCAGCCTAGAACTAAGGAGAAACTTCCTAACAGTGAGAACAATTAATCAATGGAACAACTTGTCTTTAGAAGTTGTGGAAACTGTTGTACAACACTTGTTGTTGTTAGTTGTGAAGTCGTGTCTGCCCCTTGGACAACGTTCCTCCAGGCCTTCCTGTCCTCTTCCATTTTCTGGAGTCCATTTAAGCTCACGCCTCCTGCTTCAGTGACTCCATCCAGCCACCTCATTCTCTATCGTCCCCTTATTCTATTGCCATCAATCTTTCGCAGCCTTAGGCTCTTCTCCAGTGAATCAACATAGTTAAAATAGTATATATGTTATTCTGTTTTTACTTTTGTTTTATGGTAAGTGGAATGCCAGGACAATTACACCGTACTCAATACATTTATATGTAAACAATTAAAAATGTGTCTAAAAAAGAAGCAGTTGGGTAGCTTTTTCACATGAAACGAGACAACCATTTGCGTGAAATATTATAGGGGCAGGTAAGAAGACTTTTTCCCCTTCAAAGAACCAGAAAAACTTCCCTACGGTTCAGCGTGACAACTAGCAGTCTCAAGCTGGTTTTTCCCGAGCTGAATTATTGAATTATTACCTTTATTGTCAGAGTACAACATGCGTACAATGAGTTTTGGCTGAGCCTCCCTTCGTGCACACGCACACCCAACATAACTACAGTGAAGACAGACGTCCCTAACCCAGTCCCAATCTTATTACACAGGGATCTGGCGTTGCTCAAAAAGACACTTGGCACCGCTAGTCTTTGGGGCAGTGTGCTTTCATTTATGCTCCTTTCACCTTCTTTGGCACCTCCCTGACCCGCCGACAATCCATGGAGATCCTGGAAGGCTCGCTATGCAGTTCGGTATGTTGTGGGACTGCCGAAAATCGCTGGTAATCCTGGATTGACTTGCGAGCCTGGTGTTTAGCAGCTCTAGGCATGTGTAGGCAAATTTTGTTCCTTGCTCTACACTGTGCACATCCATCGATACACGCATCATTCCAAACACCACACACTAATACCGGGAGCTCGGAGCCACTGTGAACGCGCCGCCATCTTAGTGGCAGAAAGGGACTTGATGAATAATTAACCACAAAAAATAATAATTAAGATTAGATAGTTAAGATAACATTTATTGTCACACTGGCCCACATTAAAAATGAAATTCTATTGCCTGCTCTCAAAAGGAAGTATATATCTACTCAAATACATATACAACACACACACACACACAAATAAAAATATTGCTAACAATTCATGGTTTTAACTTGCATTTCACTCCTTTTTTTAAACCATATTGCTGTGCCGTTTTGATCTTCTTTTACTCTGAATGATTTTCCAAAAGAAATGCATAATAATGACACAGACTTGACTGGGGTGACATGAAAGCAGTATTTTCAATATTTTAGGGGCTGCCACAAAGAAGAGGCAGTCAAGCTATTCTCCAAAGCCCCTGAAGGCAGGACAAGAAACAATGGATGGAAACTAATCAAGGAGAGAAGCAAACTGGAATTGAGGAGAAACTTCCTAACAGTGAGGACAATTAACTAGTGTAACAGCTTGCCTTCAGAAGTTGTAGGTGCTCCAGCACTGGAGCCATCACTGGAGGCTTTTAGAAGAGACTGCACAACCACTTGTCTGGAATGGTATAGGTTCTCCTGCTGAAACAGTGGGCTGGACTAGAAGATCTCCAAGGTACCTTCCTGCTCTATTCTGATTGCAATTGCCTCTTGGGTGACTTGTGAGGTACAGTATGAGATCTAGTCTTGTTCTGATGCCACAAAATTTCTTTCTTGTTCTTCTGGACGTTGCTTAATCATTGTTTACCCGTTGCAAATATTCAAAGATTGAAAACAAAGAAATAATGACTTGCTCTTACAGATCAAGTCTAGGAGATATTTTAAACAAATGCCCCAGTTCTGGAAAGAACAACATCCAGAATCAGAATAGAGGCTAGCAGATCAACACTGATTTATAATACAAAATAATATATTCAGAGAAGCAGACTTGGAAGAACTGCAAAGGTCTATCCAGGGCAAGAAAATCGAAGCCTTGGCAGAAGTAGCTCACCCCAAAATAAAATAATAGGAAAACCAGGGAATCAGAAAAGCATTGTGTGCAAAATAAAATTCTTCTAGTTGGAATAAATCACTGCTCTGTCCTTTAATGCTTTGTTGTTGTGGTTGTTTTTAGTTTAAACTGGCAGGAATAGCCAACAGTCTAGATGATAGCCTCAAGATCCAGATGGATCTTGACAGGCCTGAATACTAAGCCCTATGTAACAAAATGAAATTCAATGTAGAGAAAAGTAAAGTCTTGCACTTAGGCAAGGAAAACCAAAAGCACACATATAGACTGGATGAAACCAGGCTCAATAGCAGTGGCTGGGAGAGGGATCTCGGAGTCTTAGTGGACAACCAGCTAAATAGGAGCCAGCCGTGTGCAGCAGCAGCCAAAAAAGCCAATGCAATCCTGAGTTGCATTAACAGAGGGATTCAATCAACATCACGTGAATTACTAATACCACCCTATAAAGCCATAGTAAGACCACACCTAGAACACTGCATCCAGTTTTGGTCACACTATGAAATACCCTGTGGAGAACCAGCATATCCAGGGATTAAGTTCTGGTCCATACTCAGAAGACCTGGGTTCAAATCCAGGGTCTGCTTTGCAACTGGTTTGTCCTGACCTTTATCAGTGATAGAAGGATAGTGGAAATCATGTGAATGTAAACAGGAAGCAAACCCTACTCCCTTCTAGCACTGTTGATGTTACCTAGCTGGATCATGAAACATCTGCAAGAAAACCACTAAACTCAGACAGCACCAATGATCCTACAAAGTTACAAATCTACTGTTGGCATTATCCATAAGGTGCTTCCAACCTTGGCTACTTCCAAATGTATGGAGCACCCCCCAGACTTCTTAGCAAGGGCAGGGGAATTGTGGGAATTGAAGTCTACACCTCTGGATGTCATCAATTATAATCTACGGAGATTCTCAGTCATCCAGGTCATAGTTGTCCCAAAGGTGGTTTTTTAGGAGGCAATTGGACTTTCTGGTTTTTTTTTCTTTTGAAAATGTTTCGCTTCTCAGCCAAGAAGCTTCTTCAGCTCTGACAGGATAGTGGGGAATAAAAGGATTTATATTCCTTGCAGATGGTTGGTCATTTGCATCCTTTTAGGCCACTTGGAAGTTAATCTGTGTTGTCAGGGACACCTGAGTAGTGCAAATGGGTGAGTAGCCTTCTTGGACACAGGAGAGAAAACATCTTGCAGAAAGCACAGTCCTTTCAATAGTTCCAAGAAGGCTTCACACCCATTTGCTCTACTCAGATGACCCTGGAGACAAAGATAAACCTCCAAGTGGCCTCAATGACCCTCTAAAAAGGATGCAAATGACCAGCTGCCTTCAAGGAATATAAATCCTTCCCTTCCCCACCAATCCAGTCAGAGCTGAAGAAGCTTCTTGGATGAGAAGTTTAACGTCTTCAAAGATAAAAACCAGAAAGTCCAGTTGCTTCCTGAAAAAGCACTTTTGGGATCACCGAAGATGAAAAACAAACATTTTAGGCAGGGCTTGATCGGTCTCTCACCTCTCTAGCTCCAACCACTTTATTTACTAGATCCTCATAATTTTCTCGGAAAAGACCTGCTTCTTTTCAGTACAGCTGCTTTCAACCCAATCATTGGCACGAAGACAAACCACAATCGAGGGAGCAGAAGATGGTGCCAGCTACTTCTACATGCCAGCAAGGGGGACAACAACATTTTATGGGATGGACGGTCATAAATCATTGCAATGTTTGTTTTGGGAAATCTGATAATTATATGAGAATTGGCTTGGAGTGCACGGTAGAAAATGTCAACTTGGTAGATGTAGCATGAATGAGATGGAAAGTTAGTTCTCCATCACTTCTTTGAACCAAGGGAAATCTCTAACCAGACAGGTAGTCCTCGACTTAAAACAATTCATTTAGGGACCATTCAAAGTCATGAGGACACTGAAAAGAAGTGACTTGTGACTGTTTTACACACTTATGACTGCTGCAGCAATCCCAAGGTCAGGTGAACTGGGGTTCAATTGTCTAGTGAAGAGAAGGAAAGGAGGAGACATGATCGCAGTGTTCCAATATTGGAGGGGCTGCCACAGAGAGGAGGAAGGGGTCAAGCTATTTGGAGGGTGGCAGCCAAAAAAGCTAATGCAATCCTAAGTTTCATTAACGGAGGGATACAATCAAGATCAAGGGAGGTACTAATACTACTCTATAAAGCCTTAGTAAGATCACACCTAGAGTACTGCATCCAGTTTTGGTCACCACACTATAACAAAGATGTTGAGACTCTAGAAAAAGTACAGAGAAGAGCAACCAGGATGATGAGGGGAGGATAAAACATACAAAGAACGGTTGCAGGAACTGGGCATGGCTAGTCTAGTCAAGAGAAGGACCAGGGGAGACAGGATAGGAATCTTCCAATATTTGAGGGGCTGTCACAGAGAAGAGGGGGACAACCTATTTTTTGAAAGCCAGACAAGGAACAATGGATGGAAACTGATCAAGGAGAGATTCAACTAGAAATAACGAGAAAGATCTTCCTCTGACAAGGAGACCAATCAACCAATGAAACAGATTGCCTTCAGAAGTTGTGAGTGCTTCATCATTGAAGATTTTTAGAGACTGGACAGTCATGTTTTGGAATGCTATGAGCCAGCCATGAGCTGCAGCTGCCAAAAAAGCCAACACAATTTTAGGCTGCATTGACAGGGATAGAATCCAGATAACTTGAAGTGTTAATACTACTTTACAATGCCTTGGTAAGACCTCACTTGGAATACTGCATCCAGTTTTATTCGCCACAATATAAAAAAAGATGTTGAGACTCTGGAAAGAGGGCAGAGAAGAGCAACAAAGTTGATTAGAGGACTGGAGGCTGAAACATATAAAGAACGGTTGCTGGAACTGGGTATGTCTAGTTTAATTAAAAGAAGAATTAGGGGAGATATGATAGCAGTCTTCCAATATTTGAGGGGCTACCACAAAGATGATGAGGTCAACATATTCTCCAAAGCCCCTGAAGGCAGGAGAAGAAGCAATGGAGGGAAACTAATCAAGGAGAGAAACAACCTAGAACTAAGGATACATTTTCTGACAGTTAGAAGAATTAACCAGTGGAACAGATTGCCTCTAGAAGTTGTGGTTTGTCTATCACTGGGGGCTTTTAAGAAGAGACTGGACAGCTGCTTGTCTCAAATTGTATAGGGCCTCCTACTTGAGCAGGGGGCTAGATTAGAAGCCCTCCAAGGTCCCTTCCAACTCTATTCTGATTGAAATACCATTTGTAACTTCCTAACAGTGAGAACAATGGAGGTTGTGGATGCTTCATCACTAGAGGCTTTTAAGAAGAGACTGGACAATCATTTGTCTGAAATGGTACAGGGGGGTTGACTAGAAGATCTCCAAGGAGAGGTGGTATCAGGGGTGGGATTCTACCAGTTTGCACCTATTCACTAGAACCAGTTGTTAACATTCTAAGCAGTTCAGAGAACCGGTTGTTAGAAGAAATTCCTGGCCTAATCCTGTAAGGAAGGCAGGAAGGAAACATTCTGGTGTTGCTTACAGGAACTGCCTCTCCATTAACCCTTATTACATTTTTGGCAGGACTAGACTTCCTGTCTCAGGAACTTCTCTGGAGTATTTTCCCCTCCTTTGCTGGTACTTTGTTTGTGTGGAGGGACCATTCAAAGTTACAATGGCACTGAAAAAAGTGTCTTATGTCCATTTTCACACTTACGACTATTGTAGCATCCCCACAGTCATGAGAGGCCAGGCGAGGAGATGCATGCCTCGATGTGAGTAATATTGAGTTGGCCATGCCCAGCCAATAACATGACCACCAATGCCTTGCCCACTCAGTCACATGACTACCAAGCCACACCTACCACCTAAGCCACGCCCACAGTTGTTAAAAATTTGAATACCGCCTCTGGGTGGTATTCAGCCAGTTCTGATTGGTTCTGGAGAATCGGTAGTGGAAATTTTGAGTAGTTTGGAGAACTAGTAAATCCCACTTCTGACATGGCCCCACCCCCATCTCTTCTCTGCCTCCTGAGTCCCAGCTGATCGGCTGGGTCTTCTTTGGTTGCCCTGCACAGGAGAACAGAGCTGGAAAAACAGGTTAATGGGGTGGGGAGGGAATGGCAACTTTACAGTATCCTTCCCCTGCCATGCTTATCAAGCCACATCCACAGAACCAGTAGTAAAATTTTTTGAATCCCACCACTGCCTTCAAGGTCCATTCCACTCTGCTATTCTGTTATTCATCAGAAGATTTTGAACTTTTTCCCACTGCCAGTTATGTTTTCATTGCCTCTATGAGCAGGAGAAGACCTCTGGCTGGCCTTCCTGAAATGGTCCATTCTCCTAATGTTTCTTTCTCCAAACCAGAGATCTTCAAACTTGGCATATTTAACTCTTGTGGATGTCAACTCCCAGAATTCCCTCAGTCAGCCATTCTGGCTCAGGAATTCTGAGAGTCGAAGTCTGGAAGTCAGAGGTGGTATTCAGCAGGTTCTGACCAGTTCTGGAGAACGGGAAGCAAAAATTTTGAATAATTCAGAGAACCAGCAAATACCACCTCTGACTGGAGATTTTACAGTATCCTTCCTCTGTCACACCCACTAAGCCACGCCCACAGAACCAGTAGTAAAAAAAAATGGAATCCCACCACTGCTGCAAGTCTTAAAAAAACCCTCATTTAGGGAAAAGAACTGGTAGGAGAATGGGCCATTTCAGGAACAGTAGAGCTACAGGCCTTCTCCTGTTCTACACCTTGAATTATCCTCCCGCTCTCATGAATTATTGACATCAGAAAAACCACAGAGACATCAGATGGAGGTGATGGCAATGTTATTTTTCTGAAGGGATGAATCAAGGATGAATTAATGAGCTGCGATGGATAAAAAGAGAAACCACATTTAAATGAAGGGAGAGGAAGGCAGCAATCAAACATGACAATCCATCATTAGGTGCCTTTCAGAAAAGGTGGGTGGCTTCCAAACAGGTGTCACTGGATTTTAAGAAATGTACACCCCTAGGAAGATTGCTCTGGGCTCCTGTCACTATCAAAACCTGGCCTTAGCTGCGTGGCTTCCTCATCCATCATTGTTTTTTTTTTTTTCCTTTTCTGATTTAAGGACCTGCCTTAACGGTCTTGAAACAGGCTGATGAAAAAAAAAACCCAAAACCCTCACCAGGTGCTCAGCTGCAAGTCCATCAAGACTTTTGGAAAAAGGGAATGGGGTGTCAGCTGGTTGCATCCAAATTAAGGAGATTGTCAAGCCCAGGAAATCAGGCAGTCCAGATGAATACATACAGGTGTATTGTATGCTGCAGCTCTCTCTATGAGAATCTGAACTCATAACGGTCAAAGCAAGTTGGAGGTAGATAAGAGTAAATGGAATTCAAGGTGGGTTGGATTTAGATCTTTTTGTGGGTATGAAGGGACTTAAGATTGATGATGTGTTTGTTTCCTCCCTTGGGATCAGCCTGGTTATCTCCTATGTGGTTGGATGGATGGATGGATGGATGGATGGATGGATGGATAGATAGATAGATAGATAGATAGATAGATAGATAGATAGATAGATAGATAGATAGATAGATAGATAGACAGATATAGATAGTAGGTTTGTAGGTAGGTATAGATAGATAGATGGAAGGTAGATAGGTAGGTAGGTAGATGGAAAGTAGATTGATAGATAGATAGATAGATAGATAGATAGATAGATAGATAGATAGATATGTGGATAGATATGTGGATAGATAGATAGAGATGGTAGGTTTGTAGGTAAGTATAGATAGATAGATGGAAGGTAGGTAGGTAGGTAGGTAGATGGAAGGTAGGTAGATAGATAGATAGATAGATAGATAGATAGATAGATAGATAGATAGATAGATAGACAGATATAGATGGTAGGTTTGTAGGTAGGTATAGATAGATAGATGGAAGGTAGATAGGTAGGTAGGTAGATGGAAAGTAGATTGATAGATAGATAGATAGATAGATAGATAGATAGATAGATAGATATGTGGATAGATATGTGGATAGATAGATAGAGATGGTAGGTTTGTAGGTAGGTATAGATAGATGGAAGGTAGGTAGGTAGGTAGGTAGATGGAAGGTAGGTAGGTAGGTAGATAGATAGATAGATAGATAGATAGATAGATAGATAGATAGATAGATGACAGATAGGTAAGTAGCAGAGGTGGTATTCAGCAGGATCTGACTAGTTCTGGAGAACCAGTAGCGGAAATTTTGAGTAGTTTGGAGAACCGGCAAATACCACCTCTGACTGACCCCACTCTCATCTATTCTCCACCTCCAGAGTCCCAGCTGATCAGCTGGGTCTTCTTTTGTTGCCTTGCACAGGAGAACGGAAAGCAGGTTAGTGGGGTGAGGAAGGAATAGGGATTTTGCAGTAACCTTCCCCCAGGAGTAGGGAAGGAATGGGGATTTTGCAGTTTCCTTCCTCTGCCATGCCCACCAAGGCATGCCCACTAAGCCACACCTACAGAACCAATAGTAAAAAATGTTGAATCCCACCACTGGTAGGTAGGTAGGTAGATAGTCAAGCACTAGAAATCAGCAGTCCATGAAGTTCAAATGAATATATAGGTTTATTGTAAGCTTATGCTCTCTACAGGAATCTGAACTCCCTGCAGTCAAAGCAAATTGGCGGTAGATAAGAGTCAACAGAATTCAAGGTAGGTTGGATTTAGGTCTCTTGTAGGCATGAAGATACTCAAGACTGATGACACATTTGACCCCTCCCTCAAGCTTACCTTGGTCATTTCCTATAGATTGTGATCTGTGTAGACTTACACAAGGTGTCAAATCCTCAACTTTTGGACAAGGGAGTCCAACATCTCTGTTCACAGCCCAGGCTGGATGGCTCTTCCCAAAATAAGTAGCAGATCATGGCTTAATGTGATGGCTAAATTGACACAATCTGCTAAGATCTATTTATTTTATTTATTTATTTCGTAATTTTATATACCGCCCTTCTCCCAAAGGACTCAGGGCGGTGAACAGCCAACTAAAATGCATACAAAACACAGATATAAATACAATTAAAAGAGAATTAAATTATGGGCTGCCCAAATAAAAATCTAAAAACCCCGATTAAAATAAATTAAAACTTTCGTACCCCAACCAAACTAATCTAAAACCCCTTATTTAAAATCCCATTTGAGTCAGCTCATCGGGGATCCCATAACTGGTTGAATCACAAATATTTCACTTTCCATTTTAGCCAACCTTTAGCCAGGGTTAAGATATGGGTTAAGATCCATTCCCTTATGAAATACTCTCTCGATAAAACCAGAATTATTCTCTTCAATTATTGACTCTTGGTTCCAAACCACGACCTTCCATTTCTTCACTTCTTCGCACAAGACTCAGATCGTGATTTAAGATGATTTCATTATTTTTATTAATAGTCTAATTTCTTCTCTTTACGGTCATGGGGACGGTGTTTTTTTTCCATCTGGAAGGATGTTTTAATTATCTATGATTAGGTTACACAATTGTGCTGATCTTGTTTTTCTCCCTCTATTCAAACCATTTTATTGTGTTGCCTTGTATCTTTTGGTTACATAACGTGGCATTGTTTTTTTTTTTTCCCTTTAATGCGTATTGAATGTCTAACAAATATGTTAAATAACAGAAGTAATAAAGCAGGAGGCAATCTGTAATAGCCGGCGGAACACAAACCCGTGACTCGTAAAAACACTGGGAAATACAATGCGAAGCTTTTCTGCATTCAAAAGTCACTTTAGAACATAGAATATAAGAGGGATGAAAGGCACCTTCAAGGTCTTCTAGTCCAAAGCTCTAATCCAGCATCCCAAAGATGCTTTTTTACAAGAGGCAACTGGACTTTCTGTTTTTTCTTTGAAAATGTTTCACTTCTTGTCCAAGAAGCTTCTTCAGCTCTGACTGGATGGTGGGGAATGGCAGGTTTTTCTGGTTTTCTGGACCAGCAAGTCCAGTTGCCCCCTGGAAAAAGGACCTTTGGGACAACCATGACTTAGATGACAGAGAATCTCTTAGTTGCTGCTGTAAACACTATGATTACATTATTTTTCCTGGATGTCCGGAGAATCTCTATATCTGAGAAAACTTCTATAGAGGTAGCAGTTTGGATAAAGGCTTGGATTCTGAATATTAGAATAGAATAACAGAGTTGGAAGGGACATTGGAGATCTTCTAGTCCAGCCCCCTGCTGAGGCAGGAAATCCTATACCATTCCAGACAAGTTTTTATGCAACCTTTTCTTAAAAAGCTTCCAGTGATGGAGCACCCACAACTTCTGGAGGCTCGATGTTCCAATGATGAATTGTTCTTACTTACAGGAAATTTCTCCTTATTTCAAGGTTGGATTTATCTCCCACCCATCACTTCTTGTCCTGCCTTCAGGTGCTTTGGAAAATAGGTCTTTCCCTATGACAGCCTCAAGTACCAGAAGACAGCTATTATGTCACCCCTAGTCCTGAATGTGTTCTTGCAGACGTTTCATCACCAAAAAAAGGGCAACATCTTCAGTGATAAATGGGAGTGGAGTTTTTCTCTTTCTATATACTGGTGGCACTTCCTGCCAGTGTTGGGACAGGTGTTCTGATGTTGTTACCTAATTTGATCATGAAATGTTTGCAAGAAAACAGCCAAGCTCAGAGAGCCCTAGTAAAATTGTCTGTGCTTTAGAATAGAGTAGAGCGGAGCGGAGTAGAGCGGAGCGGAATAGAATAGAATAGAATAGAATAGAATAGAATAGAATAGAATAGAATAGAATAGAATAGAATAGAATAGAATAGATTGAAATGGAGAATAGAAGAGAATAGAAGAGAATAGAAGAGTTGGAAGGGACCTTGGAGGTCTTCTAGTCCAGCCCCTTGCTTGGAAAGGGAAGGATAGGATAGAATAGAATAGAATGAAATGGAGAATAGAATAGATTGAAATGGAGAATAGAATAGAATAGATTGAAATGGAGAATAGAATAGAGTAGAATAGAGTAGAATAGAATAGAATGAAATGGAGAATAGAATAGATTGAAATGGAGAATAGAATAGAATGGAATGGAATAGAATAGGATAGAATTCTTTATTGGCCAAGTGTGATTGGATACACAAGGAATTTGTCTTTGTGCACTGCATATGCTCTCAGTGTACATAAAGGACAAATACATTCATCAAGAATCAAGAACAACTTAGTGATAGCCATAGGTTCAGTGGTGGTATTCAGCTGGTTCGCAACGGATTGGGCAAACCGGTAGCAACAATTTGGTGTGGGTCACCAAACTGGTAGTAATTTCTGGCTGGCCACGCCCCCCACTGGGTCGCCCTCCCGCCCGATGCTCGCTCACTCCACCTGCCTGACATTCCCCGCCCGCCTGCCTGACATTTGCATAAGGTATTTCTTTTTTTTCCCTCCCGACAATCAGCTGTAGATCAAATCAGCTGTGCTGGGATTCCCCTTGCTGAAGCCCAGGAAGGCAAAAAATGGAGGGAGGAGCTCAGCCCCCCCCTCCATTTTTTGCCTTCCAGAGCCCCAGAGGAGCCTTAGGGGAGCAAAAATGCCCCCCAGAGGCTTCTCTGAGGCTAGGAAGCTCCCAAAATGGAGCTTGGAGGAGTGCTGCATGCCCCTCCCATGCTCTGTTTTTCTCCTTCCTGAGCCCCAGAGGAGCCTTAGGGGAGCAAAAACGCCCCCCCCCCAGAGGCTCGTCTGTGGCTAAGAAGCTCCCAAAAATGGGTGGGGACTGTAAAAAAGAAAAGCCATGCCCACCCAGTCACATGGCCATGCCCTCCAAGCTACGCCCACACAACCGGTAGTAAAAGTTTTTGAATACCACCACTTGCATAGGTTACTAATAAAACAATATAAATTGTAAAGATACAAGCAACACAGTCATAGTCATAAGTGGGGAGAGATAGGTACTATGAAGGATGAGAGGAATAATAATAATACAGTCTTAGTAAATAAGTTGACAGTGTGGTGGGAATTAATGGTTTGGCAGAATGATGGCATTTGGGGGGGAAAAACTCTCCTTGTGTCTAATTGTTCTGGTGTGCAGTGCCCTATAGCGTCGTTTTGAGGGTAGGAGTTGAAACAATTTATGTCCAATTTATGTAGAAGTTGAAACAATTTTTGAAGACTTTAGCTGGGAAGGATAAGGAACAAAGGGATGGTTGGATGGGATCAAACAATCCCAAATACATAGACTTTTAAAACTGGTCCCTCCAAGGACTTTTTTTTTTTTTCCAAAAAAGCATTTTCAATTAGGTATGAAATGAAAGGGCTCCTGTGATGACCATTCCCTCGAGAATAAATATGTAATTTGTTTGTTCAAAAGGCAGCACTCACATCTGCCCCAAATGGCATTTAAATGTTAATCAAGTCAGGGGATGGGAAAATACATGCCAATCATGATTCCATTTAAGGTCAAGGATTTTCTTTTTTTCTTCGAGGAGGGCTCTGTGTTAGTTCTGAATATGAAATTCTTGACGGATCGCCAAGGAAGTTCCCTTCTCCTTTGATGAAAAGAAAGGTATAGGGGTGACATGATAGCAGTCTTCCAATATCTCAGGGGCTGCCACAAGAATAAATTGACTCCCTCTTCTTTGTGGCAACCTCTGAGATATTGGGACACTGCTATCATGTCTCCCCTAGTCCTTTTTTTCATCACACTAGATTTATTTATTTATTTATTTATTTATTTATTTATTTATTTATTTATTTATTTATTTAAATTTATATACCGCCCCCTTCTCCCAAAGGGACTCGGGGCGGTGAACAGCCAAGATAAAATACACATATAAAACACATATACAATATTTAAAAATTAAAAGAATTAAATACATTGGCCCTTTCAAAAGATTAAAAATAAGGGAATTAAGAAAGTTAAAACCTGATTAAGAAATTTAAAAACCCCTAGGCCAGACCGGCTTGGTGAAATAAATGAGTTTTCAACGCACGGCGGAAGGTCAGGAGATCAGGGATGGTCCTCATCTCCGGGGGTAATTCGTTCCAGAGAGAGGGTGCCCCCAATGAGAAGGTCCACATCCTCGGGGTCACCAGCCGTCCAGCCGGCGGCACCCCGAAGAGGACGACTCTGTGGGAGCGTATCGGTCGGCGGGAGGCCGATAATGGCAGGAGGCGATCTCGCAGTTCCTGCAATTGTTCTTCATATGTTTTACACCTCCAGTCCCCTAATCATCTTGGTTGCTCTTCTCTGCACTTTTTCTAGAGTCTCAACATCTGTTTTACATCATGGCAACCAAACTGGATGTGACCAAGGCATTATAAAGTGGTATATATACTTCACGTAGTCTTGATTCTATCCCTCTGTTAATGCAGCCTAGAACTGCATTCAGTTTTAGTTGCCATGATGTAAAAAAGATGTTGAGACTCTGGAAAGAGTGCAGAGAAGACCAACAAAGATGATTAGGGGACTGGAGGCTAAAACATACGAAGAACGGTTGCAGGAATTGGGTATGTCTAGTTTAATGAAAAGAAGGACCAGGGGGGACATGATAACAGTGTTGCAATATCTCAAGGGCTGCCCCAAAGAAGAGGGAGTCAAACTATTTTGCACTACTATTCTGCACTACTATTACTATTAATCTTCTCATCACTCCTTATCATCTCGTCCCACTTTTGACTGTATGATGGTAACTTTGTCGCTTGTATCCTTACGATTTACATTGACTGTTTCCTAGTATGATTTGAATGCTTATTGTACCCTGTGACTATCATTAAGTGTTGTACCTGATGATTCTTGACTCTTGACGAATGTATCTTTCTTTTATGTACATTGAGAGCATTTGCACCAAGACAAATTCCTTGTATGTCCAATCTCACTTGGCCAATAAAGAATTCTATTTTATATTCTAATCTATTCTCCAAAGCACCTGAAGGCAGGACAAGAAGCAATGGATGGAAACTAATCAAGGAGAGAAGCAACTTAGAACTAAGGAGAAATTTCCTGACAGTGAGAACAATTAATCAGTAGGACAACTTGCCCCCAGGAGCTGGGAAGACACTGGAAGTTTTAAAGAAGAGATTAGATAACCATTTGTCTGATGTAGAGTTTCCTGCCTAAGCAGGTGATTGGACTAGATAGAAGACCTCCAAGGTCTCTTCTAACTCTGTTATTCTATTCTATTCTATTCTATTCTATTCTATTCTATAAAGTTATCTATCTTAGATTATCCTGAAAATCACACTTTCTACTGAAATAAATACATTTGCTGAAGATGGAACTGTACCCAATCTCCAAAGTAGGCTGACCTTTTCAATTGAGTATAGATATGAAAAAAAAATCATGGAATGGTTATAGATGATGTATAGAATAGAATGGAATAGAATAATTGGACACACAAGGAATTTGTCTTGGTGTAAATATATTTTTTATTGTATGTATGTATGTATGTATGTATTGATTTGATTTGATTTGATTTGTCAATTGCTTACAAGATAACAGGTATAAGTATAAACATAGTTATGAATACATGAAATTGATACATATAAGAAAAATAAAAAGAAACAATAGGACAGGCACGGTAGGCATGTTGGTGCGCTTATGCACGCCCCCTACAGGCCTCTTAGGAAAGGGATGAGGTCAATAGTAGACAGTCTAAGGTTAAAGTTTTTGGGGTTTGGGGAAGAAACCACAGAGTCAGGTAGAGTATTCCAGACATTGACCACTCTGTTGCTGAAGTCGTGTTTCCTGCAATCAAGTTTGGTGCAGTTAACCTTGAGTTTGTATCTATTGTTTGCTCTTGTGTTGTTATGGTTGAAGCTGAAGTATTCATTGACAGGTAGGACATTGCAATGTATGATTTTATATACTATACTTAGATCGGACCGAAGGCGGCATAGTTCTAGATTTTCTAGGTTTAGAATTTCAAGTCTGGTGGTATAAGATATTCCACAGTATACATAAGGTATACATAAAAAGTATACATAAAAGAAAAGATACATTCATTAAGAATCAAGAATCATAATGTACAACACTTAATGATAGTCATAGGGTACAATCAACAATCAAATCATACTAGGAAACAGTCAATATAAATCGTAAGGATACAAGTGACAAAGTTACAGTCCTACAATCACAAGTGGGAGGGGCAGACTTTGTAATAGTTGATCAGTGTTGAGGAAATATATTAACTAGATAGATAGATAGATAGATAGATAGATAGATAGATAGATAGATAGATAGATAGATAGATAGATAGATAGATAGATAGATAGATAGATAGAGATAGAGATAGAGATAGAGATAGAGATAGAGATAGAGATAGATAGATATAAATATCAATATAGATAGATATAGAAATAGAAATAGATATATACAGTAGTTATAGGTAGACAGACAGACAGATAGATATAGATATGGATAGAAAAATAGATATAGATAGATAGATAGACAGACAAATATAGATATAGATTGATATATAGATCAATATAGATATATACTATTATATCATATTTTAGACCCCTGCCATGTTGCTCATTACCATCCTTGATGAACTAAAAAGAATATTACTTGGCTCTGACTTTACGACCACGTAACACCAGTAGTCCTTGATGTTAGGCCACAATGAAGCCCACAATTTCTGTTGCTAAGGAAGACCGCAGTTACATCACTTTTGCCTCCTTTTTATGACCTTTCTTGCCACAGTTGTTAAGTGAATCGCCGGGGCAGTAAAGTGAATTACACAACAGTTAAGCGAATCTGGCTTCCCAAGTTGACTTGCGGGTCAGAAGTTTGCAAAAGGATTGCACAAGCCCGGGACACTTCAACCTTCATAAATCTGAGTCAGTTGACAAGCGTCTGCATTTTGGTCAGGTAACCCTGGGGATGCCGCATTGGTTGTTAGTGGTTAGGACAAAACGGTCCGAAGTCCCTTTTTTTTCCAATGGCATAGGCTTGAATGGTCACTAAATGAACTTTTGAAAACCGAGGATTACCTGTGTTGATCAGGAAAAAATGAGATATAAAGAACGGTCCAAGCAGTTCAGAAATGGTGGGTCCAAAGGTAGCAGCATCAAAGACCATAAAAATCAGGAAAGATCCATAGATACAGACATATAGACTGGGTGAAACCAGGCTCAATAGCAGGCACTGTGAGAGGGATCTTGGAATCTTAGTGGACAACCAGCTAAATAGGAGCCAGCCGTATGCAGCAGCAGCCAAAAACCCCAATGCAATCCTAACTTGCATTAACAGAAGGATACAATCAACATCAAGTGAGGTACTAATGCTACTCTATAAAGCCTTAGTGAGACCACACCTAGAGTACGGCATCCAATTTTGGTCACCACACTATAAAAAAGTTGTTGAGACTCTAGAAAAAGTACAGAGAAGAGCAACCAGGATGATTAGGGGACTGGAGAATGAAACATACAATGAACGGTTGCAGGAACTGGGCCTGGCTAGTCTAGTGAAGAGAAGGACCAAGGGAGACAGGATAGCAGTCTTCCAATATCTGAGGAGCTGCAACAGAGAGGAGCAGGTCAAGATATTTTCCAAGGCACCCAAAGGCCAGACAAGGAATAATGGATGGAAACTGAACAAGGAGAGATTCAATCTGGAAATAAGGAGAAATTTCCTAACAGTGAGAACAATCAACCAATGGAACAGAAGCCTTCAGAAGTTGCAGGAGTTTCATCACTGGAGGCTTTCAAGAAGAGACTGGACTGCCATTTGTCTGAAATGGTGTAAGGTCTCCTACTTGGGTAGGGGAGTGGGACTAGATGACCCACAAGGTCCCTTCCAACTCTGTTAATCTGTTATTTATATTAGATAGAGGTTGTGGGGGAGATCCAGGGAGGTGTTCCCCTATCCAGCCCTTCGTCTGCATCTTGCGGAGAATGTAGGCCAAGAAGAATGCAAATGCGATCCAAAAAGAGAAGTGACATTTGGAGCTGCATTACCTTAAAGTCAATATCATTACCTCTGATATTTACCATGGCATGCGAGGCTTAGAATGAAATGACAAAGTTCATCCATCTCCCTGTCTGCTCAATGGCTTCGGCCATGCCGTTTTCTATTGGCTTGCACTTCTCGGCCTGTGCAAATTAACATTTCCCAAACCCTCCAGCACAGGTTGGGAGTGTGAAAAAAACAAGGAAACAAAACAAAACAAAATTAACAAACCCAGTGTCGTATTGGAGGGGATCTATTTTTGCAAACGCCATGGTGGCACAGTAGTTAGGACACAGTATTGCAGGATGACTCTGCAGATTGCTGGCAGTTTGATTCTGATCAGCTGAAGGTTGACTCAGCCTTTCATCCTTTGGTAAAATGAGAACCCAGATTGCTGGTGGGGGGGCGGGCATATGTAAAAACCACTTAGAGAGGGCTGCAAAGCAGTATGAAATGGTATATAAGTCTAAGTGCTATTGCTATTCCTTCCTTCCTCCTTCCTTCCTTCCTTCCTTCCTTCCTTCCTTCCTTCCTTCCTTCCTTCCTTCCTTCCTTCCTTCCTTCCTCCCTCCCTCCCTCCCTCCCTCCGTCCTTTCTCCATGCTGGCACAGTGATTAGAATGCAGCATTGCAGGTTAACTCTGCCGGTCTGCTAGCAGTTTGATTCTCACCTTCTTCTAGTCCAAGGGTCTTCAAACTTGCCAAGTTTAAGACTTGTGGAATTCCTGAGCTAACATGACTGGAGGAGGAATTCTGGGAGCTGAAGTCCACAAGTCTTAAACCTATCAAGTCTGAAGACCCCTGTTCTAGTCCAGCCCTCTGTTCAGACAGGAGACCCTATACAATTTGAGACAAGTGGCCGTCTAGTTTCTTCTTTAAAATGTCCATTGATGAACTTCTGGAGGCAGTGATTAATTGTTCTAACTGTCAGGAAATTTTTCCTTAATTCCAGGTTGCTACTCTCCTTGATTAGTTTCCATCCATTGCTCCTGCCTTCTGGTCCTTTGGAAAATAAGTTGACTCCCTCTTCTTTGTGGCAGTCCCTCAAATATTGGAATACTGATATCATGCTTTTCTTCACTAGACTGGACATACCCAAATCTTGTAACTGTTCTTCATAGGTTTTCATCTCCAGGCCTTTAATCATCTTAGTTGTTCCTCTCTGCGCTTTTTCCCAAGTCTCAGCATCTTTTTTGTAATGTGCTGACCAAAACTGGATGCAGTATATTCAATGAAGTCCAACACAACAGCAACGTATCCAAACTGGAAAGCAATTTCCTCTCATCGTAGGTAAGGCCACAGTTGGAATACTGCATCCTGTTCTGGTCACCACAATACCAAAAAGATGTTGAGCCTCTAGAAAGAGTGCAGAGAAGAGCATCAAAGATGATAAAGGATCTGGGGGCTAAATGGTATGAGGAATGGTGATGAAGTAGGTATGTCTAACCCAAGGGTCTTCAAACAAGTTTAAGACTTGAGGATTTCAACTCCCAGAATTCCTGAGCTAACATGACCTGGAGAAGGAATTCTGGGAGTTGAAGTCCACAAGTCTTAAAGCTGGTGTCAAGTTTGAAGACCCCTGGTCTAACCTATTGAAAAGAAGGGTTAAGGAGGACATGAGAGGTGTCTTCCATTATTTGAAGGACTGTCACAGAGAAGAAGGGATTGACTTATTCTCCAAAGCCCCAGAGGGCAGGACAAGTAGTAAGGAGTGGAAGTTTATTAAAAAGGGGATCTGAACTAGAACTAAGGAGAAACTTCCTGACAGTGAGAACAATCAGTGGAACACCTTGCCTCTAGAAGGTGTGAGTGCTCCATCAATGGAGGTTTTCAAAAAACAGACTATTTGACCGAGATGGTCTAAGGTCTCCTTCCTTGAGCAGAGGGTTGGACTAGAAGACCTCCAAAGTCCCTTCCAGCCCTATGACTCTGTGTTTTATGCTGTTGGAGCACGTATTCGATCCTTTCTCTTTCTCCATCTGTCAGAAGATACACCTGGGTAGCTTCCCATGCCTTGCAAAGTTGGAGAAACGCCACACAATCTCTTTGAAGATGAAAATTGCCATTCAGCAGCTCCCATTTCATTTATTAGTAAAGAGACCATCCTATTCACACAGGAATGACCAATGAGACGACATCAATTGTCTTCACTTCAAAAGAGGCCTCTTCCTCATTAACATCTCTTTGTAATCCGACTTGAAGAGAACTTCCCTTTCTCCTCCCATCACTGTGATTAAGGGAAAGATTTACCAGGTATGACATTATTTTAAGCAAGAGATCAAGGCATCTTCTTTCCTTTTGTGGAAATGTGTGTGTGTGTGTGTGTGTGTGTGTGTGTGTGTGCATGTGTGTGTTTTTCCCCCAAGAGTTTTAACAGAGCTAGCACAGGCTGAAGATTTTTGCCTTCAAGAAGAAATTCTCCATATTAGTTCTGCACAGGCTAATGCCGAGGAGGAGAATGAGAGAAATTGCAATGGATAGAGATTTCGGGAGATGAGAATGCATGCTGATTAAAGAGCGAGGGATCCCAAATTAGCACTGGTGAAAAAACTCAACCAATAACCAAAAAATCCCTACACTATCTTTACTGCGACGAAGAGCAGCAGCTGTGGTCTTGGCATCTCTTGGTAGGAGATGATCAGGCAGAGACTGAGGGAGGGGTCAAATGTGTCATCAGCCTGGAGCACACTCGCAAGAAATTTAAGTCCTGAACTCTTTGAATTCTGTTGACTGATTTCCAGAGAAAATTGAATCTGTCTGTCTGTCTGTCTGTCTGTCTGTCTGTCTGTCTGTCTGTCTGTCTGTCTGTCTGTCTGTCTGTCTGTCTGTCTGTCTGTCTATCTATCTATCTATCTATCTATCTATCTATCTATCTATCTATCTATCTATCTATCTATCTATCTATCTATCTATCTATCTATCTATCTATCTATCTATCTATCTATCTATCTGATGACCAGGCCTGAGCCTGAGGCAGGGATCAAACACATCATCAGTGTTGAATCCCTTCACACCCAGAAGAAATTTAAGAATTCCTTTGATTCTTATTTACCACCAAGCTGCTTTGAATGTTCATAGTTCAGATTCTTGTAGAGAACTTAAGCTTGCAATAAACTTTTATATTTATTTGAACTGCCTGGGCTCCTGATTTCCAGAGCTTGACAATCTGTCTGTATATCTACCTAACATTACCTATCTATCTATCTATCTATCTATCTATCTATCTATCTATCTATCTATCTATCTATCTATCTATCTATCTATCTATCTATCTATCTATCCATTCACAGAATAATAGAATAGAATAATAATAGAATAATAGAGTTGAAAGGGACATTGGACTTCTAGTCTAACCCCTGCTCTATATCATTTCAGAAAATTGATTGTCCAATCTCTTCTTAAAAACCTCCCGTGATGAAAAACATCCACAACTTCTGAAGGCAAGCTTTTCCATTGGTTAATTGTCCTCACTATTAGAAAGTATCTCCTAAATTCCAGGTTGCTTCTCTCCTTGATTAGTTTCCATCCATTGTTTCTTGTCCTGCCTTCATGGGCTTTGAGAATAGCTTGACCCTCATTTGTGGTAGCCCCTCAAATGCTGGAAGACTGCTATCAGGTCACCCCTGGTCCTTCTCTTCATTAAACTAGACATACCCAATTCCTGCAACCGTTCTCCATATGTTTTAGCCTCCAATCCCCTAATCACCTTTGTTGCTCTTCTCTGGGCTCTTTCCAGAGTCTCAACATCTGGACAGCAAAGGAAGATAAATTTTGGTGCCTGTTAAAACAATGGTTGATAATGGGATGGCCAAAATTGAATGGGATGGCCAAAATTGAATGCAATATTCCAAGTGTGGTGTGAAGACTTCAAACAAAGTGAAGGCTTTCATTTCTTCCCACTAAAAATGTAAAGATACAGCTGAACTCTCTGGGAGCTAAAATTACTGACCCTCCCTTCATTTTTTTTTCCTTATAAGACAGCTGGAAAGTTCATTTGAGGACAAGTTGGTATGCAACTGAGAAGCCAACATGAGTCTCTACCACTACATGGGAAAGAAAGAGAATTGAGGCTATTTTTAAGTAGAAAAGAAACCCTTCTCTTTTTTTCCTCTAAGGCTAGGATTTCATGCTTTTTGATGTTTCTATTTTGCTAGAAAAAGAAAAGAGTTTCTCCTTGCCTGCCTCTTTTCAGCTGTGGGTGAGAAGAAAACAATCTGGACAGCAAAGGAAGATAAATTTTGGTGTCTGTTAAAACAATGGTTGGGTCAAAGCTTTGCATGGTTTATTGAACTGGATAATAGTCAAATGGCTGAGTGCCTTTGACAGGACTAGAACTCACCATCTCCTGGTGGTTGGCCCAAAATCACCCAGCCAGTGGGCAGGACTCAAACTCACTTTCTCCTAGTGATTGACAAAAAGTCCACCAGCTAGTTTTCATGTCTAAGGTGGGACTAAAACTCACACTCTCCCTGGTGATTGACCCAAAGTCACCCAATCAGCTTTCACGCCTAAGGTGGAACTAGAACCCACCAACTCCTGGTAAGTGGCCCAAAGTCCACCAGCCAGTTTTCATACCTAAGGTGAGACTAGAACTCACTTTCTCCTGGTGATTGACACAAAGTCACCCAGCCATCTTTCATGCCTAAGACAGGACTAGAACTCACAGTCTACTGGTGATTGGCCCAACATCACCAAACCAGATTTCATGTGTAAGGTGGAACTAGAATTCACACTCTCCTGGTGATTGACCCAAAGTCACCCAACCAGCTTTCATGCCTAAGACAGGATTAGAACTCACAGACTCCTGATGACTGGTTCAAAGTCACCCAGCTGGCTTTCATGCCTAAGACAGGACTAGAACTCACAGACTCCTGGTGATTTGCCCAAAGTCACTCTGCTGGCTTTCATGCCTAAGGTGAGACTAGAACTCACCATCTCCTGGTGATTGGCACAAATTTACTCAGCTTTCCTGCCTAAGGCGGGACTAGAACTCACCATCTCCTGTTCTCCTAGCCACAAAACATAACTAGATCTGTTACTATGAAGTTATTACTGTCTCACCAGCCCCTGCAATCACGTGATTGCAATTTGATTGGCAACCAGCTCACATTTAGGACTGTCTGTGGTATTCTGTGTTTATGGAATCACAATCTACTCGTTGCAGAATACCTTATGCCACCAGACTTGAAATTCTAGACCTAGAAAACTTAGAACTACGCCGCCTTCAGTCCGATCTAAGTATAGTATATAAAATCATACATTGCAATGTCCTACCTGTCAATTAATACTTCAGCTTCAACCATAACAACACAAGAGCACACAATAGATACAAACTCAAGGTTAACTGCACCAAACTTGATTGCAGGAAATACGACTTCAGCAACAGAGTGGTCAATGTTTGGAATACTCTATCTGACTCTGTGGTTTCTTCTCCAAACCCCAAAAACTTTAACTTAGACTGTCTACTATTGACCTCACCCCTTTCCTAAGAGGTCTGTAGGGGGCCTGCATAAGCGCACCTACCATCCCTGTCCTATTGTTTCTTTTAGTTTTTATTTTTCTTATATGTATCCATGTATTCATAACTATGTTTTTACTTATACCTATTATCTTGTAAGCAATTGACAAAAATAAATAAATAAAATAAATAAATTTGTAACCTTCCCGGTGGGTTTCAGACAAGGAATTCTCAATTGAGTATGCTGAATTTTTTTTAATTTATAAAATTTATATTGCTGCCTACTCGCACATGGCAAATTTGCTTAACAACCAGGGTAAAATTGGCTGAAAAATCATGACCGATCATGGGATAATTCACTTAAGGACCAAATCCCTTAGTGACTGAAATTCCAGTCTCCGTTGCGGTTGTAAGTTAAGGCCTACCCATCCGTGTGAATTGAATACAGGTAGTCCTCAACTTTAGTTCATTTAGTGACCATTCAATGTTACAACGGCACGGGAACAAGTGACTTAGGACTGTTTTTCACATTTAGGACCGTAGCAGCATCCTTGGAATCATGTGATCAAAATTTGGATGCTTGGCAGCTGACTCACATTTATGACGGTTGCCATGTCCCGGGGTCACAAGACTCCCTTTTGCAACCCTCTGACAAGCAAAGTCAAGGGGGAAGCCAGATTCACTTAACGACCTTATTAGTAATTCGACAACTGCAGTGATTCACTTAACCACAGTGGCAAGAAAGGTCATAAAATGAGACAAGCTCACTTTAAAAAAATGTCTCACTTAGCAATGCAACTTTGGGGCTTAACCGTGGTCGTACGTCGAGGCCTTCCTGAATTTTGTGGCCACTTAATCTCAATTTACAGCCTTCCCAGCCAATTTCCCACAAGGAATGTCGAATTTGCTTAATAACCAAAGTAAAAAAATGGCTGAAAAATTATGAGCAGTCACGTAATAATTCGCTTAAGGACCAGATCGCTTAGCAACTGAAATTCCAGTCCCAGTTGTAGATGTAAGTCAAAGACAGCCTATCCATGCGAATGGAATAGGCAAAAAGGCTTTTGTGTTGCTGAACCACACAATGCCAGAAAAGATCGCAAACAAAGCTTTTTTTTGCAAGTCCCGGTTTATCGCGAGCGAAGTGAAGCCAGTTTGGAACACACCTTGGGGAATTGGAGCCTCACATAAACCGAGAATGTTATTAAATCAGGGGAAATTAGAATCACACGAAATAGAATAAATCACGCAAAGAAAGCAGCTCGGTAGCCAGATCCACCGAAGCTAAGGGACGGTATTTATCAGAATTTGCCTGAAAAAAAAAAAGGAAAAATACCGAAGCATTTAAAGACACGCTTGGAAATCAAAAGAAGGAATGTGTGAGATTGTATAGAAGCTAGGAAGAAGAATGGATGGAACAGGGGACAGAAAAGAGAAATGGTGGCTCAATTGGAAGTTCATCTTAGGAAGGGCAGCTCAACCCAAGAAATGGTTCATATTTAGTGTGTTTATTTATTTATATCCTGCCAATGTTTTTTTAAAAAAGTAACTTAAGTTGTCACATCTGCTAATACTCCTTCCTCATCCTATTTTCCTCATAACAACAACCCTGAGAGGTGAGTTGGGCTGAGAGGGAGAGACTTGCCCAAAGTTGTCCAGGCCAGCTTTCATGCTTAAAGTGGAACTAGAATTCACAGTCTCCTGGTGATTGGCCCAACGTCACCCAATCAGCTTTCATGCCTAAGGCAGGACTAGAACTTACTGTTTCCTGATGATGGGTTGGAATTCACCCAACTGGCTTTCATGCCTAAGACAGGACTAGAACTCACCATCTCTGATGATTGGCCCAACATCACCCAACTAGATTTCATGCCTAAGGCAGGACTAGAACTCACTGTCTCCTGGTGATTGGCCCAACATCACCTAGTCAGCTTTCATGCCTAAGGCAGGACTAGAACTCACTTTCTCCTGAAGATTTATTTATTTATTTATTTATTCAATTTATATACCGCCCTTCTCCCAAGGGACTCAGGGCGGTGTACAGCCCACCTAAAACCCCACAAAAATACAAAAGTTAAAAGAGTATTAAATTAATATCGGCTGATTAATAAACTAAAGACCCCACCCCCACCCTTAAAACCCCAATTTAAAAATTAAATAAACATGAAAGCTTCGCACGAAGTATAAGCCTTCCGGGAGGAAGTCCCCGAAATCCGCCTGCTGGTTGGGTGGGGGAGGGCATTTCTTCAAACCCAGGAGATTCCAGACGGCAGTTTCGAGGAGAAAACTGGTGCCGAAGCGAGCGAGAGACCGCGCGGTGTTCCCTCCAACGATATCTGTATTGGGAAAACCTCGACTTCGATGCAGGCCCAGCCCGGGGAAGGCTGTTCTTCTCATCCCCTCGTTTCCTTCAGCCCAATGTGGGTCTGCTTTCCACATCGCTTGGGGTGGGGGGGGAGGGAGAGAGACTGACTGACTGACTGACTGCTGGATGGAGTATCCCCCGCGGCCTCTTTCAAAGGAGGGGCCCCAACTTGAATAGACAACCGAGATAACCAATCACAGGTTGCGGCTCTTTTCTAGCAGCTGGTATTTGCTGCAGCCGCCGCCGCCAAGCTGAATTGGAAAAGTCGAGAGGCCTCGCCTCCTTTCCGGCCGCTCCGCCTTCCGCCCCGTCAGTCCCAAACTGGCCACTTGCCTTGCTTTTGAGCCGTCTTCCAAGATTGGTTGGAAGTCATCCAACTGGCTTTCATACCTAAGGCAGGACTAGAACTCACAATCTCCTGGTAATTGGCCCAACATTACCCAGCCAGCTTTCTTAGTTAAGGAAGAACTAGAACTTACTATATCCTGGTTTCTAGGCCAGCATCTTAACTACTAGACCAAATTGGCTCTCAATTGGGAATCCCATTGGAGGTGGGAAGGGGAAGAATTTCAGATTACTCAAATAAACCCTATCTTAATTAATGTGCTATAAAGGAGCAGAAGAAATGTGTGTTTACATTATTCACAATTCAGTATTTATCAAAAAATCAAAGAAACCATAATGGAGTCTGTCATTTTTGTTGCCTTGAAGTGACCAAGTTGCCTGGAGCTCCATAAGAAGGAACATCAGATGGAAACTTCAAAACACACAGCAGTCTGGAGGAGGAGGGGAGGAGGAGTAGAAGGAGAGGGAGTACAGGTAAGAAAGAGGAGGAGGAGGAGAGAATAGTAATAACACTTAGACTTATATGTCATTTCATAGTGTTTTTCAGCACCCTCTGAGTGGCTTCCAGAATCAGCCTGTTGCACCCAATAATCTGGGTCCTCCATTTACTGACCTCAGAAAGATGGAAGGCTGGGTAAACCTTGAGCTGGTTAGAATCAAACTCCTGGCAGATGGGAGTATTTGCCTGCAATGCTGTATTCTAATCACTAAGATACTAGGGCTCATAGAAGGAGAGGAGAAGGAGAAGGAGATGAAGATTAAGGAGATAAAGAAGAAGGAGACAGAAGAGAGGAGGAGGAGGAGGACAGGGAGGAGACAGGAGAAGGTTGAGGAGATAAAGAAGGAAAAGCAGACAGAAAAAGGAGACAGGAGACAGAAGGAGGAAGAGGAGAAGGAGAAGGTTAAGGAGATGAAGAAGGAGACAGAGAAGGAGAAGAAAGGAGAGAAGAAGGTTAAGGAGACAGAGGAGCAGGAAGGAGAAGGAGAAGCAGAAGGAGTTAGAAAAGAAGAAGGAAACAGAGAAGTAGAAGGAGGAGAAGGAAAAGCAGAAGGAGTTAGAGAAGGAGAAGGAGACAGAGACAGAGACAGAAAAGGAGAAGGAGACAGATGGTGAAAGAGAATGAGAAGAAAAAGTGCATGCACACAGTCATGTTTCCATCTCATGTGAGTGGGATTTTCCTTTCATTTTTCTCCCCTTACATAACAGGGAGAGCTATGTTTGCTCCAATTCACCATTAATTCAAGCAGAGGAAGCATCAGGGACATCCCCTTTTTGCAAGACATTTTATAGCTAAGGCCGAGAACAAGCAAAAATCCATTAGCAAGTTACAGGAAATTCCTCCAGGACCATCCTCACTTCTGTGCCTTCTTCTGGAGGATGACTGCAACCTATGCTTGCAAACACACCCACATACACACACCGACATTCCTTGATTCCTTTGCCAAAGAGAGGAGCTGGTGGATAGAAACCCCCACCCCACATCCTGGGTTACTACCCACCCACCCACCCACGGCAATGTTGCCAACGGTAAGAGAAATAGAAAAAAAAAGCCAAATGAACGGTCAAATTGCTTTTCCCATCTCTCTTTCAAACTTCTTTTGCGCAAGAAGAAAACAAATATTTTGAACTTCACTTCTCAGAGTGTCTCCTTGTTTTATTTTTCTCCACATATACACACACACACAAACACATAAAAATCCACAAGGAAACCCCATGTGGGAAAGCGAATTTAAGCAAGAGTGTCTACATGCATTTCCTTTCAAATCTGAAGGACGTTTCCAGTCGTGCAAGACTTGTAGCTCTAAAATAAATGTGTATTTTTGTTCAAACCAAGTGAAATATCTGGGGAAGGGGTGAGTTGGTTTCAACCAGTGATGGGATTCAATTTTTTTTACTACTGGTTCTGAGGGCATAGCTTGGTGAGCATGGCTTGATGGGTGTGGCAGAGAAGGATATTGTAAAATCTCTAGTCAGAGGTGGTATTTGCCGGTTCTCTGAACTACTCAAAAGTTCTGCTACCGGTTCTCCAGAACTGGTCAGAACCTGCTGAATGCCACCTCTGGGAAGTATATAATAAAATTCCCATTCCCTCCCCACTCCTAGGGGAAGGTTACTGAAAAATCTCCTTCCCTCCTTACCCCGCTAACCTGCTTTCCAGCACCGTTCTCCTGTGCAGGGCAACAAAAGACCCAACCAATCAGTTGGGACTCAATGGGAGGCAGAGAATAGATGGGGCGGGGGCAGTCAGAAGTGGCATTTGCTGGTTCTCTGAACTACTCAAAATTTCTGCTACCAGTTCTCCAGAACCAGGCAGAACCTGCTGAATACCACCTCTGGTTCCAATTGTTTGAGGAGGTGCGTATCAACAGAGTTTGCTACTTATGGCAGAAGATATGATCGCCTCACAAATCCACAAAATGGCCATTTTCATTGTTAATTTTTATTGATTTTAAATCCTGAAATAGAATTGTTAAATTGTCTTGCAATGAATTGTTCATGATGATCACCGTTATTGTCATTGTTCAGTTGCTAAGTCATCTCTGGCTCGTTGGACCATAATACATGTAGGTCCCCGACTCATAAATTACAACATATAGCTGGACTCAACTTACAACGACCACCATTGAGGGCAACATGTCTGTTTCTAAATGAGAGAATTGTTAACTGAGCTTTGCCTCATTTTACAAACTTTCTTACCACTGTTGTTGAATCACTTGCTGCAGTTAAGTTGGTCACAGAGTTCTTAAGTGAATCTGACTTCCTTGTTGACTTTGCTTCTCAGAATGTCACAAAAGGGGATCATGTCAGAGAGATCCCAGGACACTGCAACGTCATAAGTGTGAATCTGAATTTTGATCACCGGACCATGTGGAAGCTGCAATGGACATTAAGTGTGACAAATGGTCAGAAGTCACTTTTTTCAATGCCATTGTAACTTTGAATGGTTGTAAATAGAAGACTACCTGTATGCCAGGTCCTTTTGTTCTCCACTATCTCACAGAGTTTGTCCAGACAGAGAGAGGCAGAGAGAAAGAAAGAGAAAGAGAAAAAGAGCGAGAAAGAGCGAGAAAGAGAGAAAGAGGAAGAGGAAGAAAAAGAAAAAGAGAGAGACAGAGAGAGGAAGAGGAAAAGGGAAGAGAAAGAGGAAGAAAGAGAAAAAGAAAAGAAGAAAGAAAAGAGAGAGAGAGAGACAAAGACATACAAAGAGACAGAAAGAGAAAAGAAAAAGAGAGAAGAGACACAGAGACAGAACAAGAGAGAAAGAAAAAGAGAAAAGGAAGAGAAAGAGGAAGAAAGAGGAAGAGGAAGAAAAAGACAAAGAGATATACAAAGACAGAGAGAGAGAAAGGGAGAAAGAGAGACAGATATACAGAGAGAAAGATACAGAGATACACAGAGAGACAGAAAGAGAAAGAGAAAGAGGGAGAAAGAGAAAAAAAAAGAAAGAGGAAGAAGAAAAAAGAGAAAGATACAGAGAGACAGAAAGAGAATGAGAGAAAGAAAGAAAGAGAGAAAGAGAAAGAAAGAGGAAGAGGAAGAAGAAAAAAGAGAGAGGGAGATATACAGAGAGACAGAAAGAGAATGAGAAAGAGAGAGAAAGAAAAAAGAAAGAGAAAGAAAGAAGAGGAAGAGGAAGAAAAAAAGAGAGAGATATACAGAGAAAGAGAAAGAAAGAGAAAGAAGAGAGAGAGAGAGAAAGGGAGGGAGGTTAACTATATGGAACTACCAAGCTTGCTGTTGTAGAAGGGGAGAATTTATCTTGTCTACCTCAATATGTGTATTTTTAACTTTAAAAACTGCCTGGCCAAAATTAGGAACAATTGATTTTACACTTAGCCTTTGCAAACAGAAGGAGGAAAGGGGGGAAGTAGTTGTGGGTCATGGACTTTTACCAACATGCTTTGGGTTAATGACTGCTGAGAAAGCAACTTGGAAGCTCTGGAGGGAAATGCATAAATTGCTCTCTTCTTTTACATATCCGCGACCCCTCCTGCCTCCTGTTTGGACTTGGATCCTCTCCAGCTCTTCTGCCAGACAATAAAAGTGCTGACCTCATCGGGAGATCTGTCCGGGCAGGCATTCGGCATGGACATCCGTCCTCGGAGGGCATCAGAAAAGAGGAGAATGTAGATACTCAACATGGAGAAAATGAAGAAGAAGATCTGTGGTCCTTTCTCCCCATGCTCATCAGCAGACATCTCAGAGGACAACTAGACCAAGTCTTTCCTACACTGATCAGGCAAGGGTGGGATTTGCCAGCTCGCCGAACTGGCCATAAAACGACCATAAAATTAGCTACGGGTTCGCCCGAACCAGTAGCAGCCCACCCATCTATCTATCTATCTATCTATCTATCTATCTATCTATCTATCTATCTATCTATCTATCTATCTATCTATCTATCCATCCATCCATCCATCCATCCATCCATCATTTCTCTCTGTCTGTCTGTCTAGCTGTCTAGCTATCCATCCATCCATCCATCTGTCTATCCATCTGTCCATCCATCCATCCATCCATCCATCCATCCATCCATCCATCCATCCATCTGGTTCTTGGTGCTCTCTGAGCTTGATTGTTTTCTGGCCAATATTTCATTACCCAACGAGGTAACATCATCAGTCCAGCAGCTTGGGTAATGAAATATCTGCCAGAAAAAATATTCAGCTCAGAGACCACCAAGGACCCCACTACCCCAGTCTCATGCCTGAAATACAGTCTACCTGGTTATGGTAGAGAGTTTCACATAAACTTCTTGAACCTTGGCTGACAATGGATAATCCAGCCACTGAGCCATTTTGCAAAAGAACATGAAAAAAAAATTAAAGATTAAAAAAAATGATGGCCTTTACTCTTGTCTCTACTCTTTTGAAGAGTCAAGGATCTTAAAAACACAATCAGGAAGATCTAAGATAGTACTTGACTTAGTTCACTTAGTGAGCATTTGAATTTACAAAGGCACTGTAAAATGTGACTTATGACTGTTTATCACAGTTATAACCTTTGCAGCATTGCTATGGTCATGTAAGCAAAATTCACATAATGAAAATTCACAAAAATATGAAAATTCACAAATATGAAATCACATGATTATGTGGTTAAAATTCACATAAATATGAAAACTCACATAAATATGAACATTCACATAAATATAAAATCACATCATCATGTGATCAAAATTCACATAGTCACATAAATTTGAAAATTCACATAAATATGAAAATTCATCTAAATATGAAAATCACATCATCATGTGATCAAAATTCATCTAAATATTAAAATTCACATAAATATAAAATCACATCATGTGATCAAAATTCATCTAAATATGAAAATTCACATAAATATGAAAATCACAAATATGAAATCATGTGATCATGTGATCAAAATTCATATAAATATGAAAATTCACATAAGTATGAAAATTCACAAATACGAAATTGTGATCATGTGAGCAAAATTCATATAAATATGAAAATTCACATAAATATGAAAATTCACAAATACGAAATCATGTGATCATGTGAGCAAAATTCACATAATGAAAATTCACATAAATATAAAAATTCACATAAATATAAAATCACATTAACATGTGATCAAAATTCACATAAATATGAAAATTCACATAAATATGAAAATTCGCATAGATATGAAAATTCACATAAATATAAAATCACATCATCATGTGATCAAAATTCACATAAATATGAAAATTCACATAAATATGAAAATTCACATAGATATGAAAATTCACATAAATATAAAATCACATCATCATGTGATCAAAATTCACATAAATATGAAAATTCCCATAAATATGAAAATTCGCATAAATATGAAAATTCACATAAATATAAAAATCACATCATCATGTGATCAAAATTCATCTAAATATGAAAATTCACATAAATATGAAAATTCACATAAATATGAAAATTCACATAAATATGAAAATTCACATAAATATGAAAATCACATCATCATATGATCAAAATTCACATAAATATGAAAATTCACATAAATATGAAAATTCACAAATACGAAATCACGTGATCATGTGATTAAAATTCACATAAATATGAAAATTCGCATAAATACAAACCAGTTGCCAAGCATCAAAGCTTGACAATTGGTTCATCCTTATGACTGTCGCTGTGTCCCAGGGTCACAAGATCCTTTTTTGTTACCTTCTGACAAGCAAAGCCAGATTCCCTTAATAACCAGGTTATCAACTGATCAACTTTGGTGATCCACTTAACAACCAGGGCAGGAAAAGTCATAAAATGGGGTCAAACTCACCTAAGAAGTGTCTCACTTAACAACATAAATTTTGGGCACAATTAAAATCATAAGTCGAGGATTTTTTATAATCAGTTTTCTCTCCATGATAACTTCCCTGGTTGTGGCCCAGAGGCTGGACAAGCGAGGTCAGAGTGAATAAATCATGCTGTGTTCATTGGATAATATGTCAAAAAAGCAATTTTAGAGGAGGGGATCTCTCCCCCCTCCTCTCAACAGAAGTATAAATCAGAAGCAGAATCAGGATAGAGCTGGAAGGGACCTCGGAGGCCTTCTAGCCCAGCCCTTCTGCCCAAGCAGGAGATCCTATATACCACTTTGGACAAGTGACTCTCCAGTTGTTGGATCTCTCCTCCTGCTCCTCCTCCTCCCCCTGCTGCTGCTGCTCCTCCTTGTATGATCTGATTTTGAGCATGAATCTTTGAGTAAGGATGTGTAGAAGCCTCATCGGAGAATTAGGCTTCCCTTAAAAATTGCACTGCCGCAGAATATAAATATTTATATATGGAACTGTCATAAATCTGTCAGCTTGGCTAACGTATGAGTTGCCAAGGTAACTTTGGGGAGATTTAAAAAATAATAATAAAAAATAAAAAATCGAACAGCTCGTAAGCCGGAGTTGTAGACTAGCTGGGTTAAAAAAGAGAGTGGGGTGGGGAGGGAGAGAAGGAGGGAGACAGAAAGAGAAAGAAAGAGAAAAAGAGAGAGAGATATACAGAGAGGGAGAGATAGAAAAAGAGAAAAAGAAAAAGAAAGAGAAGAGGAAGAAAGAGAAAAAAGAGTGAGACAGAGAGAATGAAGAGAGAGAGAGAGAAAGAGAAAGAGAAAAAGAGAGAGAAAGAAAGAAAGAAAAAGAGAAAGAATTAGAAAAAGAGAAAGAGAAAAATAGAAAGAGGAAGAAAGAGAAAGGCCAACTTGACCAACTGACCACATAAGACCTTAATAGACTAACAGAGTTGGAAGGGATCTTCTAGGTCATCTAGTCCAACCCCTGCACCTACAAAAGCAGAAGAGACCTGAAACAAGACACTTCGATTGAAGTTCTGCTGATGATGTTACCTAGTCTGCTGACGAAACATTCAGCAACTAAACAATTTCATCATCCCATTCCTTCAACCTGGACTGGACAGGTGGGAGATACGTTCTCTAGGGCAACAAAGGTGTTAACATGAATCCAGTCAACAGATTTGGTTGCCTCCTGGTCTGGAAATCAGGGAGCCTCCTTCCATCTTTCTCTCCCAGGAGGCAGAAGCCTTCTGCTCCAGGAAGCAGAGAGAGTCCCCCATTAATATTGGCGGTGAGTTATTTCCTGGGTTCCCTTTGAGTCTAAGATTAAGTGTGGCATGTCCATCTTTGCATCGGTCACTTGCTGAATGTAATGAATGGGGGAAGCATGGCCAGCGTTACAATGAAAATTCAGTCGAGCTCCTGAAAGCCAGACAAAGGAAGGAGATTTCCCTCTGCATCCTCAGACATCGAAGAATCGGGATCCTAAAGATCAAAGGGGGATGGAGGACATTTCTTCTTTACCTTGGACAATCTAATTTCATCTCAAAAGCAAAATGGGAATCAGGCCCCGGGAAGTATTTGGAAAAGGGAAAGGAATTCCAACGTGGTAGGTTAGACTGGAAATTTAAAAATGATCATTTCAAGAAGGAAATGAGAAATTTGTTAGCTAGGGTGGTTAAGGCACCAGATTAAGATAGGAAAAAAAATATGTAAATTCAAGTCCCAATTTAGCCATTCAAACTGGCTGGATGACTTTGAGCCAATCACCAGGAAAAGTGAGTTCTAATCCCGCATTAGGCAGAAAAGCCCCTGAGTATCTTTGGGCCAGTGACCAGGAGAGGTGATTTGTAGTTCCAGCTTAAGGCACACAAGCCACTGTGTGATTTTGAGCCAATCACAGGGAGATGAAGAGTTCTAGTTTTGGCTTAGACATGAAAGCCGGCTAGGTGACTTTGGGCCAATCACAGGGAGATGGTGAGTTTTAGTCCCTCTTTAGGCAGGAAAATCAGCTGGGTGACTTTGGCCCAATCACCAGGAGAGGGAAGTTCTAGTTTCCACCTTAGGCACAAAAAATGCTGAGTGACTGGGCCACTCACCAGGGTGAGTTCTAGTCCCACCTCAGGCATGAAAATCAGCTAAAAATAAATCACAAATCACATTTATATCTCTCTTGTGTGGATTCTACACACAGCTATTCCATATGCCCACTATTTCCCTCTTAAAATGGTTGAAAATGTTCCAGGATTAATTAAGGCCCAGTTTTCCACCAACAAATTCTTTCTATGGTATCTGTTCTTTCTTTCCTTCCTTCCCTTTCTTCTTCCTTCCTTCCTTCCTTCCTTCCCTTTCTTTCTTTCTTTCTTTCTTTCTTTCTTTCTTTCTTTCTTTCTTTCTTTCTTTCTTTCTTTCTTTCTTTCTTTCTTTCTTTCTTTCTTTCTTTCTCTTTTTTTCCTTTCTCTTTTAACTTTCTATCTTTCTATCATCTTTAATTTGCTTAATTTTTATTTCTATTTCTATTTTAACATAGAATAAAATTTAATAAAATACAAGAGAGAGAGTGAGAGAGAGAGAGGAAAAAATAATTTTCTGAATGCCTAAGGACATTGTTGGTCAAGATACTAGTCCTTAAGATGAACTGAGACATGACACTTGCTTTAATTTCCCGGATCATTTAGAATAAATCAGATTGCAGGTTTTGTTAAGGAATGGGGACTTTCGGGGTAAATTGATAGTGTGGGTTACATTTTGATGTTTTTTAAAATGGATGCTGGGGGAATTTTACCACTAAAAATTCAAATCTGAAACTAAGAATAATTTCTCAGACTAACGTTTAAGTAGAATTTAATTATCCATGAGCGTTTCCACTCTCTTAAGCTTCTAATGCATTTTCTTTTCCTGGTTAACACAAGTATCAAAACCCATTTAGAAATGCATCTTCTGGCCTAAAACACTTTTTTTTTTTTTGCATATTTAAATGTAATTTTAAAGCAGAAATGGGATGGAAGGAGTTTATGGATGAACATGTATGGAAGAGACAGTAAGTTGAAATACACCAATTCAACCATTTCAACCAAAATAATCAAGTCCATGAGATATATTTCTAATATAGTGCTTTATAAGTAGCTGGATTTTTTTTTTTAAATCAAAGCTTTTAAAAAGACCCAAAAGCCAATATATATCACAGCCTAAATGTTCAATACAGTCCCAATGCAGTACATCAACTGGAGAATTCTGGGAGCTGAAGTCCACATATCTTAAACTTCTTAACACTGAGAAACACACTGTACTGGATGGAGTAAGGGAAGCCTAATAATTCCTTAAGACAACTTTCATTACCACGAGGCCTCGACTTATGATAATTCATTTAGTGACCATTCAAAGTTACAGAAAAATAAGATACGACCATTTTTCGCATTTATGACTGTTGCAGAAACCCCAGAATGAAGGGATCACCTTTCGGACACTTGGCAACTGAACTCATATTTATGACAGTTGCAATGTCCATGGTCACATGATTCCCCTTTTGCAACTTTCTGGCAAGCAAGGTCCATGGGGAAGCCAGATCCATGTGACTGACTTAACAACTGCAGTGGTTCAGCTAACAGCTGTGGCAAGGAATAGAGAATAGAATAGATAGAATTATTTATTGGCCAAGTGTCATTAGACACACAAGGAATTTGTCTTTGGTGCATAGTCTCTCAATGTACATAAAAGAAAGATACATTCGTCAAGAATCATCAGATACAACACTTAATAATAGTCATAGGGTACAAATAAGCAATGAAATCAGTCAATGTAAATCATAAGGATACAAGCAACAAAGTTACAGTCATACCAGTGGTGGGATTCAATTGGTTTTACTACCGGTTCTATGGGCATGATTTGGTGGACATTGCAGGGGAAGGATACTGTAAAATCTCCAGTCAGCGGTGGTATTTGCCGGTTCTACAAACTACTCAAAAAATTCCGCTACCGGTTCTCCAGAACTGGTCAGAACCTACTGAATACCACCTCTAAGTCATACAGTCACAAGCGATAAGGAGTGATGAGAAGATTATTAGTAATAGTAATGCAGACTTTGTAATAGTTGGAAGTATTGAGGGAATTATTTATTTAGCAGAGTGATGGCATGGGCGGGGGGGGGAACTTTCCTTGTGCCTAGTTGTTCTGGAGTGCAGTGCTCTATAGCATCGTTTTGAGGGAAGGAATTGAAACAGTTTATGTCCGGGATGTGAGGGGTCTGTAAATATTTTCACAGCCCTCTTTTTGACTCATGCAGTATATAGGTCCTTGATGGAAGGCAGGTGGGTAGTAATTGTTTTTTCTGCAGTCCTAATTATCCTCTGGAGTCTGTGTCTGTCTTGTTGGGTTGCAGAACCAAACCAGACAGTTCTAGAGGTGCAGATGACAGACTCAATCATTCCTCTATAGAACTGGATCAGAAGCTCCTTGGGCACTTTGAGCTTTCTGAGTTGGCACAGAAAGAACATTCTTTGTTGTGCTTTTTTGATGATGTTTTTGATGTTGAGTGTCCACTTTAGGTCTTGTGATATGATAGAATCTAGAAATTTGAAGGTCTCTACTGTTGATACTGTGTTGTCTAGTATTGTAAGAGGTGGTAGTATGGGAATGTTTCTTCTAAAATCTACCACCATTTTTACAGTTTTGAGTGTGTTCATTTCCAGATTGTTCCGGTTACACCACGGATTGTAAAATGGGCAAAATTCATTTAACAACTGTCCCACTTACCAACAGAAGTTGTGGTCATAAAATGACAGTGGTGGCCCCTTTTGACCAGTGCTGTAATGTGAGCACCCCAGGCCAGGTCCTCTTTTATGGTAACACCCAGAAACTTAAAACTGGCCTCTTGCTCCACTCGGTCTCCATTGATAAGCAAAGGCTGGATGTCTGATCTGTTCCTTCTATAGTCCACTATAAGCTCCTTGGTCTTATTGGTGTTGAGGACCAAGTTATTGTCTCCACACCATGAAATCAATCAGTCCAGCTCATCTTGATAAACAGAATCACACACACACACACCAGAGATGAGACCCACCATTGTTGTATCAGTGTTCTCCTTCTCCTTTACCTTCTCCTTCACTTTGACCGTCTCTGTCTCCTTCTCTTCTCTCTCTCATCCTTCTTCTTCTCCCCTTGTTCTTCTTCCTTTAACCTCTCCCACTCCACCTTCCCTTTTCCCCCCATCTTTTTTCTTTGTTTCCTTGTCCTTCTCTTTCCTCTCCTTCTTCTCCTCTCTCTCCCATCCTTCTCCTTTTCCTTCCTTTAACCTTTCCCCTTCTCCTTCTGTTCTTTCTCCCAACTTTCTCATTCTTCTCTCTTCCTTGTCCTTATCTCCCCCTCCTCCTCCTCCCCATTTCCTCTTTCTTCCCTTTCTCCTTCATTTCCTAGTCCTTATCTTCCTCTTCTCCGTCTCCTTCTTCTTTTCCTCCTCTCTGCACTCCCCACCTTCTAACCCTGATGATGTTGCCTAGTACGGCCATGCAAACGTCCGCAAGAAAGCCCCTGCAAGCTGAGGAAACAGCAAGCACACTTCAACCCTGAACTGCAAGCCATTCTCTACTATTGCAATCTTCATTTTCTATTTCACAATCGTCAGATCACACAGCCAAATTTAGGGACAAAAATGATAGATATTTTTAGCCTTGCGTTCCTCTCCTCCCCCCAACTGATGCGAAGAATAGCCACCCATTTTGCCCTTTGTCTCTCGATTGTCAAATTAATGAGAAACTATGGAGCAAGTGCACCATTATACATCCCTCAGAGTGCTGTTCCACGTCTCACTCTTCTGCAGAGAACATTTGCTATATTTGGCAAAACCTGCCCAACATCGCTTCTCAACTATCTCTAGATATAGGAGTTTGTTTTACCTCTGGGGCTTGCAAGGTGCTTGAAGCCAAGGTCACTCCCAAGCTTCTTCCCAGCATCCAAGTCTGAAGTTGCAAAAATCTTGACCTCCTTTAAGCCATTTAGTGTATAAAAGCTCTCCTTTATTTTTTCTATTTTTTTTTAATCAGGGTCTCAACAATCACTCTGGAAAGAGTACAGAGGAGAGCAACCAGGATGATTAGGGAACTGAAGGCTAAAACATACAAGGAACAGTTGCGGGAACTAGGTAAAACTAGTCTAGTGAAAAGAAGGACCAGAGAGACATGATAGCGGTCTTCCAATATTTGAGGGGCTGCCCCAGAGAGGAAGGGGTCAAGCTATTTTCTAAAGTGCCAGACAAGGAATAATGGATGGAAACTGATGAGTGAGAGATTCAACCAAGAAAGAAGGAGAAACTTTCTGACAGTGGGAACAATCAACCCACGGAACAGAAGTGGCCTTCAGAAATTGTGGTAGCTGGAAGCTTTCAAGATGAGACTGGACTGCCATCTGTCAAAAATGGTGTAGGGTCTCCTGCTTGAGCCTAGATGACCTAAAAGGTCCCTTCCAGCTCTGTTAATCTGTTAATTATTTATCAAAAATAAAATAATTTTGTAAGTTATGTCTCACACAGCTTCTTCCTCCTATTTCCTCCCAAAATAGGAGGAAGGGTTGGGTTGGGATGAGGTGGGTTAGGATGATAGAAAGGGAAAATTGGTTTAAAATCACCCAGGCACTTTCGTGCCTAAGGACTAGAACTCACCATCTCCTGATGATTGGCCCAAAGTCACCCAGCTTTTTTCATGCCTAAAGTGGGACTAGAACTCACCATCTCCTGGTGCTTTACCCAGAATCACCCAGCCAGCTTTCAGGCCTAAGATGGGACTAGAATTCACTGTCTCCTGGTAATTGGCCCAAAGTCACCAAGCTGTTTTTCATGCCTAAGGCAAGACTAGAACTCACAGTCCCCTGGTTTCTATCCCCAGGTCTTAGCCACTAGACAAAACTGTCTTGGATGATTCCCTGATCATCTAGAAATACATGAAAAATGTTGCAGTATGTTCAAAAGCATCTTAGTCTAAATTCTTGCAGATGTTTCATGACCAAACGAGGTAACCTAGTGTAGTACACAAAATTATCTGCTACAATGTCCTACCAGTCAATGACTACTTCAGCTTCAACCTCAACAATGCAAGAGCACACAACAGATACAAACTCAATGTAAACCATTCCAAACTCGATTGTAGAAAGTACAGCTTCAGCCACAGAGTGGTCAATGCCTGGAATGTTCTACCTAACTTTGTAGTTACATCCGCAAACCCCCACTCCTTTAACCTCAAACTATTCACCATAGACCTCACCCCATTCCTAAGAGTTCTGCAAGGGGCGTGCATAAGCGCACCATCATGCCTCCCATCCCTGTCCTATTGTCCCCATTTAATCGTACCTATTTTCTGTATTCTTATCCATGTTTATACTTATACCTATTATTTTGTAAGCAATTGACAAATAAAATAAATAAATAAATAAACCTCATCAGTGCTAGAAAGGAGTGGGGTTTGTTCTCTTTTTATATATTAATGGCTTCATTATATACTAGCAGCTTGCCCAGTCAGTGGTGTATTTCCAGACCAAAAAAAAATAAAAAATACATATATCTGGAAATACACACATCAACAAAAAAGGATAAATCAACAATCTGTCTGACATTACTAGCCAAATGTTCCAGGTAGAATTTAATGCAGGGGCTGGATTTTTGTGATGTTACCTATGGAACAGGAACAGCAATTTTTCAGCTTATGTGGAGTGTCTTTATTGCTGGACCTAGAGAAAAAGAAAAGGAAGTGCCCAGAGATGTGATAAGGGCCGATGTACAACATATCAACACTTGTCTGTTGGATGTGTGTGCCATTAAGAGCAGAGAGCCAGAACTGGAAGAACGTGTGAAAGGCTAATGAGAATAAGCATTGTCCTTGAGGCGGACTTTTGGAAGTTCCTGATTATCCGAGCTTTGAAGAGATGTATGGGACATGTCATCAGAATGGATGACCATCATATACTTTGCCAGTTGCTCTACAGTGTGGAAAGTCTGAGGAGAGACCTCAAGGTCAGCTGTGAAAGAAATTCTGTGACATTGTGACATCGGGCAAAGGAAGTAGAAGCTGAGGCTTCTGACATAACTTGAGCTCCACCAGCCTTAAGAACAGAGGAATGAAATAACAGATTTGGAAGGGATACTGGAGGTCATTCAGTCCAACTTGCTGCTCAAGCAGGAGACCCTATTCCATTCCAGACAAGCAGCTCTCCAGTCTCTTCTTAAAGGCCTCCAGTGATGGAGCACCCACAGCAAGCTGTTTTGTTGGTTATTTGGTTCTCAATTCCACCAACAGACTCATTAACCTACAACCAGCCGCAGAACTCAAATCAACTGCACAGACAACCAGCGATGGCACCAACCCTCAACCAACCCAGGTAATCCTCTCCCCAACCAGCATTTGACCCTCACCTAATGGGATTCCCCATCACAAGGCCCATCGCAAGACCCACACTTGACACGACCTACACCTGACCCATCACAAGACCCTCACCTGATGTGGCCCTCACTTGATGTCCTCTCCCCATCACAAGACTCTCACCTGACAGGACCCTCACCCAACGTGACCTTGCCATCCATCACAAGACTCCACAAGACCCATCACAAGACATGCCCCATCACAAGACCAGTGACGGGATTCAATTTTTTAATTACTGGTTACTGCTACTATACTGGTGCGCTTGATTTGGTGGGCATAGCATGGATCCATGCATGGATTGGTGGGCATGGCAGGGAAAGGATACTGCAAAATCCCCATTCCTGCCCCACCCCACTAACCTGCTTTCCAGCTCTGTTCTCCTGTGCAGGGCAACGAAAGAAGACCAAGCCGATCAGCTGGGCCTCAAGAGGCAGAGAAGAGATGAGGTTGGTGGGGCCAGTCAGAGGTGGCATTTGCCGATTCTCCAAACTATTCAAAATTTCCGCTACCAGTTCTCCAGAACCGGTCAGAACCTGCTGAATACCACCTCTGCTACTGATCACACAAAGCCCTTATAAGCAGAAGAACACCAGCAATGACATCCTCTAACATCTGCTGAAGAGGTTACCTTGTCTGGTAACGAAACATTTGGAAACCAATCCACAAGCTCAGAGAACCAACCTTCACCTTCATTTGTTCTCACTGTTAGGAAATTCCTCCTTAGTTCTAGGTTGGATCTCTCTTTAATGATCTTCCACCTGTTACTTCTTATCCCGCCATCTGGTGCTTTGGAGAATAAGTCAATCCCCACTTCTCTATGACAGCTCCTCAAGTACTGGAAGACTGCTATCATATCAACCCTAGTCCTTTTAAGACAGACATCGCCAAAAACTGAGAGAGAAACCTGAGTGAGGTCCTAGAATAAAACCCACAGGTACTGCAACAATGGATTTTCAGTGCATGGATTGTGCATCTGGACTAGGGCTGCAGACACACACACACCCTTCATGCCTGCATGGGGACTTCACAACATAACGTCTTCTTTGAACCTCAAGGATTGCCACATATTAGAGCTGAACTCACTACACTACTCATAGTAGAAGAGGATATTCAGGGTTGAAGTTTTGCTCTCTGAATTTGGTGATTTGGATTGCAGACATTTCATGACCCAACTACATAACCTCATCAATGCTAGAAGAGAGTGAGATTGTTTCCTTCCTTCCTTCCTTCCTTCCTTCCTTCCTTCCTTCCTTCCTTCCTTCCTTCCTTCCTTCCTTCCTTCCTTCCTTCCTTCATAACCTCATCAATGCTAGAAGAGAGTGAGATTCTTTTCTTCCTTCCTTCCTTCCATTCTCTTTCCTTCCTTTCCTTTTCTTCTTTCCTCCCTTCTTCCTTTCCTCTCTCCTCACTGTTTCTTTCACTTTTTCCTTCTTTCCTTTCCCCCTCCCTCTTCCCCTCCCTGTTTCTTTTACTCCTCCCTCCCTCCCTTCCTCAAAAAGCCAGAATTTGAACAGACTTCCCTGGCACCTCATCCAAACCTTCTCTTCCTTCAAAACAATGCGGTTGCGAGGGGCAAGTGGAATGTCACATCCTTCTCAAATTCCAGGCCAGTCTTTTTTCAACAAAACAATGACTCTCGCTACCTTCTCAAGACATTCTTGTCTGTATGGGGTATAGGGTTTCCTGCCTGAGCAGCGAGTTGGACTAGAAGACCTCCAAGGTCCCTTCCAACTTTGTGATTCTCTTTTAACTTTGCCTCACCTCAGAAAAATTGCCATAGCTCCTCCCTCATGGCTGCACCATAAATTAAGTCAAATGGCTATGGTGACGTCCATGGTCCAAATTCACTTCTTCTCTTTCTCTCTAATCTGGGGGAGCCAAGGCGACCCTGGAGATTGTCAGGGTGCCAGGAAATGCCATCTTTAATTGGTGCAAGAGAAACTTTATTACTCCTTAGCTAGTGCCCATGGTTGATTTCCTTCCCCCCCTTTCCCCATAACAAATTATCCTAATGATCTGACCCAAGACCAGATGTTAATTGCAATGGAAAGTAATCAATTTCCTTTACTGAGCACGGACTCATTTGCAAGGGAAGTCAGGGAGAAGATTCCCCCGGTCTTAATGAGCCAGAAGTGTCGGAAGCCTTCTGGGGCTCTCATGTCTCGTCCAACTTGACTGTAACACACCTGCTTTTCTTGATGAGATTTTCTTTCAGGATTGATTGTCCTCCCCCAGCACTGATTTAAGGGCTTGGCGTGGCCCACTGGGATGCAAAAGAGTGGGTGTCCTTAGGTAGAGGAAATACTAGATTTCCTTCCTTCCTTCCTTCCCTCCTACCCCTTTTTCCTTCTTTCCTTCCTCTCTCCCACCTTCCCTCCCTCCATTCCACCTTCCTTCTTCTCTCCCTCCCTCCCTCCATTCCACCTTCCTTCCTTTCCTCTCTCCCTCCCTTCTATACCTTTTTCCTTCTTTCCTTCCTCTCTCCGACCCTCCTTCCCTCCATTCCACCTTCCTTCCTCTCTCCCTTCCTCCCTCCATTCCCCCTTCCTTCCTTCTTTTCTCTCCCCCTCCTCCATTCCTTTCCTCCCTCCTTCCACCATTTACCTTCCTTTCCTCCTTCCTTTCCTTCCTTTTTCTGTACTTCCTTGTCTCCTTCATTGGAATTTGAGAGGAGGAGGAGCACTATGGAGTCCTTGGTGCTCTCTGAGCTTTATTGTTTTCTTGTAGATGTTCAATTACCCAACTAGGTAACATCTTCAATGCTAGAAGGGAGGGGGTTGTGGACAGGGGAGGGATTCATTTTTTTTAACAATCACTTCTGTGGGTGTGGCTTAGTTGGTGGGTGTGGTTTGGTGATAATGTGACTGTCTGGGTGTGGCCAACTCAACATCATTCACATCAAGGCATGCATCTCCTCGTCTGACCTCTCATAACTGTGGGGATGCTGCAACAGTCGTAAGTGTGAAAAATGGTCATAAGTCACTTTTTTCAGTGCCACTGTAACTTTGAATGGTCACTCCACACAAGCAAAGTACCAGCAAAGGAGGGGGGAAAACGCCAGAGAAGTTCCTGAGACAGGAAGTCTAGTCCTGCCAAGAATGTAATAAGGGTTAACGGAGAGGCAGTTTCTGTAAGCAACACCAGAATCTTTCCTTCCTGCCTTCCTTACAGGATTAGGCCAGGAATTTCTTCTAACAACTGGTTCTCCGAACTGCTTAGAATGTTGACAACTGGTCCTAGCGAATAGGTGCGAACCTATAGAATCCCACCTCTGGTTGTGGAGAGAAGGAGGAGGAGGACTGTGGGGTCCTTGGTGCTCTCTGAGCTTCATTGTTTTCTTGCAGACATTTTATTATCAAACTAGATAACACCATCAGTACTAGAAGGGAAGGGCAAGCCAAGAGCAATTCCCACTGCCTTTGCACCAGCATTCCAACTATGGAAATGCACAAGGATAGGAAGTTGTTTGGAAATGCACAAGAAGATAGAGCAGTAAACTCATAAAAACAACTGTGATATTATTAGGCCCCAAGAGATTCATTTAGCTCAGAAAAGTTATTTTTCAGAATTTGGAGGAGAACAATTGTTTGTTTGTTTTTGGCCTAACCATTAAATATCCCTTGTGTGTGATGACACTTCATCATCCAGCTACACGACTGATAAAATTAGAAGAAGAAGAAATGTTATCCTGCAAAAATTGATCAAGCAAGATTTCAGTAACAAAACTGGGGGGAGGTTGGATGTTAAAAGTGATGGACCAACACAAAGGAAACTCAGATGAAAATGCTGGCTGAAGAATAGAACTTTCAGTGTTTACACGGGTTTATTAAACAGCTTACTAGATCAATGCACCCATGTTCAATATTCATTCAATGCTTTAAACATCAGCTAACCAATTGTCAAAGGATTTGCAAAAATATATATCGAACCAAACATAGCTGTCCAAGAATCGAACTAGAATAATATAGTTGGAAGGGACATTAGAGGTCTTCTGGTCTAACCCTATATCATTTAAATAAATGGCTGTCCAGTCTCTTTTTGAAAGCCTCCAATAACCAGGATTTCTGAAGGCAAGCTATTGCATTGATTGATTGCTCTCACCATTAGGAAATTTCTCCTTAGTGCTAGGTTGCTTCTCTCCTTGGTTAGTTTCCATTCATTGCTTCTTGTCTTGCCTTTTGGGGTTTTGGAAAACAGGTTGACCCCTTCTTCTTTGGAGAAACTCTTCAAATATTGAAAGACTGCTATCATGTCACCTCTGGTCTTTCTTTTCATTAGACTAGACATACCCAATTCCTGTAACTGCTCTTCATGTTTTAGCTTCCAGCCCCTAATCATTCTCGTTGCTGTTCTCTGTACTCTTTCCAGAGTCTCAGTATCTTTTTTAAATTGTGGTGACCCGAACTGGATGTTGTATTACAAGTATGGTCTTACTAAGGCTTTGTAAAGGGACAATAGGACTTTACAGTGCTAGCAGTACTAGAACTAATCTGTTAGATATTCACCATATTAAATGTGCTATGTAAATACCAGTTATGAATGACTTGGGGCAGCCATCAGATTCCTCAAGGAAGAAGATAGTCATGAACAGGAGTTTTCTTAGATGAGAGACAAACTCAAGATTCAAAAAATAGAAAGATGAAAAATGAGACACCGATGGAAACTGAGCAATCAGAAAGTCCTAGAGTACTTTAATAATAAAAGATAAGGAAGAAACAGACTATTTTTTAACATGGGATATGTTTTATCAATGATTAGATAAAAGGAGTAGAAATTAGAGATGAACGATTACTGATCTGTATAAATAAATGATGTAAGAGTTTTATTATATATAAGCAAACATTATTATTATTGTTGTTGTTTTTTATTATTATTATTAATTGTTATTATTATTATTATTATTATTACTCTGTTTCCCTGAAAATATAATCTACCCTGAAAGTAAGTCCTTGCTTGATTTTTACATATGTGCTGAATATAAGCCCTGCCCACAAAATAAGTCCTAATTAAGATCCTGCCCACTCCAGAGTGCATGGGTAAAAATTAAGCTAGGGTAGGGATGGGGGGGGTTTGAAGCTACCCTACTACTTACCTTTGGACAGTTGTAACCTGGTCTTGCACACCCCAACACCTCCCGTGCATATCTTCTGCAGTTGGTAAGGCTGGCAAGGCTTTCCTCTGTAGTTGATAACAAAGCTCTGGATCGATCCAGAGCTCCGGTATTGGCTGCAGAGGCCTTCAGGAAAGCCTTGCTGGCTGCAGAAGAAGTTTCTGAAGGCCTCTGACAGCAAAAAGGAGACTAGGGGTGATGTGCACAAGTGAGATTAGTCCGTGGATGACGTCCCCTGAAAATAAGACCCAGTGTCTTTTTTGGTGGAAAAAAATAAGACAGGGTTTTATTTTTGGGGAAACATGGTATTATTATTAGTATTTGATTATTTAGCATAAGCAAATTGATCCAGACAATACACTGCTTAATAAGCATTGATGTATTTTAAAGAAGAAGAAAAAAGGTATAAATAAAAAGAGAGAAAGTGCTAGAGTACAGCAACAAATATTCCTCAGCCTAATATGGAAAGCCTTTAAAAAGGATATATTTAGGACGGATCAAAATGATATACTTCTTCCCCAGAAGGAGAAAAGGAGTTGGAACAGGGGAATAGGACGCAGGAAATCAGGAAATAAAGAGCAAAGAGAGAAAAACTGAATATCAGCAACAGAATGGATGGCCTCATCTACTTGAGGGTCTGCCTTCACAAATGACTGATGCAGTCTTGCCTAGATCATAATGTGATCTTCATCAGTGAATTCCTACAGGAATGCAGCTCAGAAGAGAAACAGGGACGATTTAATTCAGCACCTTGGACAGCTCTCAGGGAAAAAGATACATTCACAACTCGAACCCAAAATTTATGTTGCTAAGAGAGACATTTGTTTGCTGAGTTTTGCCCCCTTTTACAACCTCTCTTGTCCCAGTTGTTAAGTGAATTGCTATGGTTATGAAGTTACCAACATGGTTATGAAGTGAATCTGGCTTCCCCATTGCCTTTGCTTGTTGGAAAGATTGCAAAAGGGGATCATGACTGATTCCTAGTATGATTTGATGGCTTATTGTACCCTATGAGTATCATTAAGTGTTGTACCTTATGATTCTTGACTCTTGACGAATGTATCTTTTCTTTTATGTACCCTGAGAGCATTTGCACCAAGACAAATTCCTGGTGTGTCTAACCACACTTGGCGAATAAAGACTTACAATACAATCACGCAACCCCAGGACATTGCCACCATCATAAATATGAGCCCATGGTCATGTATCTGGATTTTGATCATGTGACCATGGGAATGCAGCAATGGTTGTAAATGTGAAAAACGGTCATAAGTCACTTATTTTCAGTGCCATTGTAACATCAAATGATCACTAAATGAACCGTTGCAAGTCAAGGAATACCTGTACTTGGTTGTTTAGCTTCTCCCTGTGTCTCTGAATGATCTTACAAGTCCACAATGTTATGATATTGAAGGAGTTGTCCCCTAAAATGACAATCCGTTTCTCTTTTTAGCCTGATATACCAGATCCAAGACAAACACGAAGATAGGTGATGATAAAAGAGCACAATCAGATGTCTTGGGGCAATGCAATTACTCTCAGACGGGGCATAAAAATAACTGTGAAATAAATATGGAAATCAGGCAGAAAATATAATCAAAGGAATTTGTCTAACGGAGGACAATGTTAATACGAAAAAAAAAAAAAAAAAGAATTCCTGTACAAAAAAATTTAAGCTGGCAACGCACCCAGAACAAGTCGCCAATTTGATTCAGAGTTCCCTTCTGCAAAAGTTATTTCATCACGTGAATAATTTACTATATAATGATTGATCGCATCAAAACAGTAGAAACATCTCGATAGAATGTTCTTCAGCAAATTTGATCATTGCACTTTACATTATTGTATTTGCATCCAACTTTTCCTCCATTCTAGAGTGCAGTCTGAAAGTATCTTTAAAAACTTCCATGACAACACAGCCCACACCTTAATTTTAGTAGGTAAAGAGTATTCTTCATGTCTTAAAACAGTTACAAACCTCATAGTCATAGATAAAAGATCTCAGGTTATATTTCTATGGAGATTCTCAATCATCCAGGTCATGGTTATCCCATATCTGCCATTTCCAGAAGACAGCTGGACTTGTTTTTTTTTTTTTTCCTTTGAAAACATTTCGCTTCTCATCCAAGAAGCTTCTTCATCTCTAGCTTCAGTTCAGTTAGAATTGATGAAGCTTCTTACATGGGAAGCAAAACGTTTTCAAATGGGGAAAAAAACCACAACAAAATCCAGATGCTTTTTGGAGAAAGCACCTTTGGGATCTGAAGTTACCACTTTGAAGTTTCCACTCCCAAGGAATCTAGAAAGCCTGCACCTTTGGGGGTAAAGATAGGGGCTGGCAGGCTCCAGAGCATTTCTAGTTAGATTTTGGAAAGAGCTCTGCCAGAAATTCTGGATTACTGTTGTGGTCAAGGATGGGACTTGGTACAAAGCTGTCAGCTGCAAATAATCAGGAACATGTAGCAATAGCACTTAGACTTATATATCGCTTCACAGTGCTTTGCTGCCCTCTCTAAGCGGTTTGCGGAGTCAGCCTCATGCCCCCAACAATCTGGGTCCTCATTTTATTGACCTCGGAAGGAGAGAAGGATGAACCAACCTTGAGCCTGGTGAGAATTAAACTGCTGGCAGTTGGCAGAATTAGCCTGCAATATTGCATTCTAATCACTGCATCACCATGGCTCTATATTTATCTATCTGTCTGTCTGTTTGTCTACCTGTCCATAGCAATAGCACTAAGACTTATATACTGCTTCAACAATGCTTTACAGAACAGTCTAAGTGGTTTACAGAGTTAGCCTCTTGCCCCCAACAATCTGGGCCCTCCTTTTACTGACGTTGGAAAGAGGGAAGGCTGAGTCAACCTTGAGCAGGTCAGAATCAAACTGCTGGCAGAGTTAGCTTGCAATACTGCTTTCTAACCACTGTTCATCCACAGCTCTATGTCTGTCTGCCTGTCTGTCTATCTGTCTGTCTATCTCAATAGCAATAGCAGTATCAATTAGAGTTATACCACTTCACAGTGTTTACAGCCCATTCTAAATGGTTTACAGTGTCAACCTCTTGTCCTCCCCCCAACAATCCAATGTTAGAGTATATTCATGGACTGGAATAGAGCATGGTAACAAGGTCAGCCCCTGAATAGGCATAGCAACTAAATCAGCCAATGAGGACTGTTTTGGAAACTGAAACTAGAAGTAGTCTAGGTGTGGTTCTATATTAAGCTCTGCAGCTCTGAAGCTATGTTGAGCTCTGAGTCTGTCTGTTGAAAATGAAACTGCCTCTCTCCTTTGCTTGCTTGCTGAATTAAAGTGAAACTTTATGTCTGTTTCTGACCTGAAGCTGAATTGCTGTTCTGCTCTGCACTCAGAGCAGCTGAAGTTACTTGCAACATGCTTCTGTTTGAGTTTGCTCCATGTTGGAGAAATCTACAACTAATTTACTTATTATGTTTATAAAGACGTTAAGTGAAGCATCAGCCATCTGTGCTTATTTTTCTGGCACTGAATTAACGCTGCAAAACTCTGAACAATCTGGGTCTTCATTTCATCAATCTCGGAAGGATGGAAGGCTGACTCAACTTTGAGCCGGTCAGGATCTAACTCCTGGCAGTGAGTGAGCACAATTAGCCTGCGATACTGCATTCTAACCACTGAGCCACCATGGCTCTTCACCATGTTGGATTGAAAACAGAGAAGAGATTATTGTTGAGATCTACACACAAGAACCTAGTCAACTAGCTGTCAGTGCTAGATTAGCACTAGGAAAGGGTCAACAGAATTCAAGAAGGGTTGGACTTGGGTTTCTTGTGACAATGCAATGACTCCAAGCTAATGATGCGTTTTACTCCACCTTCTAGTTCAGCCTCTTCTTCTCCTACAAAAGTGATTTCAGAAGGTCGCAAAAGGGGTGTGTGTGTGTCACAGAATCCTGCAACTGTCATAAATATACCAGGGTTCTGGCAATTGCCCTAATTAAATCATGAGCCTTGAGTCAAGCTTCAAAAGAATCCACAAGATTTATTAGGAGCAACACGTCGGCATTGACCTGTATGAAACCGACTCTGACACATGTGATTTACCGTCACCTCTGATCCTGTTTCCCCCTTCCCCCCGGGTGTGTCATAAATCACATTCTCCAATGAAGGATTTTCACAGGCTGAAGATCCGGTAGCCTATCTACAATTTTGTAAGATAAGTGTGGAATGTACTTCTAGTTTAAATTTCCGTACTGTTCCTTCAGGCATTTCCCCCCTCCTGCTTATGGCAACTCAAAAACAAGCATAGGAATGCTTTACGAGTTGACATATGAGTCAGTTGCCAAGCCTCTGAATTTTGATTCTGTGACCATGGGGATACAGCAAGTGTGAATGATGGTCGTAAGTTATTTCTTCCAGTGCTGTTGTAAGTTTGAGCGGTCACTAAATGAACTGTTGTATGTTGAGGACTAGCTGTCGATAATTTGCAAGGTGGAACAATAGGACTCAGTGGCATGAAGCAGCTTGCTTTCAATGCCACTGTTTGAAAGTATACAAGGGATTGTACACTTCTATGTTGCATCATTTTTGTGCACTTCTGGAGATCTTTGACACAAATATAGTGGTGAGATTAAAAGACCGATTAAAAGAACTTTTATTACCATTAATAACATTGTTTTATACAAACACACACAGACACACACACACGCAAGCACACACACAGATAATGAGGCTGATCAAATCTCATGCTTCAGGTTACAAGTTTATTGCTACCGGGGTCAGAGAAGGTGTCTCTCTTCATTAGGCCAACACTTGGGATACGGAGTGGCCTTTTATTTTATTCCATTGTTAACCTTATTTTATTGGATACAGTCGGGAGCTTCGTGGACACTTCAGAGGAGGCTAATATTTAAAATCCACAAATTGTGGGACACCAACAAAACAGTAGAGAACATCCTGCAGAGGTGGCTACACTAGAAAAGGCCAGAAGCTTCAGCCAGACCCATAGTAGGGGGTGATGGTATAACAGAGTTGGAAGGGACCCTGTAGGTCATCTAGTCCAACCCCCTGCCAAAGCCAGGAGACCCTACACCATTTATGTCAGATGACAGTCCAATCTCTTTTTGAATGGAATGGATGGGATAGACTAGAATAGACTAGACTAGACTAGACTAGACTAGACTAGACTAGACTAGAATAGAATAGAATAGAATAGAATAGAATAGAATAGAATAGAATAGAATAGAATAATTTATTGGCCAAGTGTGATAAGACACACAAGGAATTTGTCTTGGTGCAAATGCTCTCATAAAGCTTCTAGTGATGAAGCTTCCACAACTTCTGAAGGCAGCTGTTGTTCCATTGAGTGATCGTCCTCACTGTCAGGAAATTTCTCCTTATTTCTAGGTTGAATCTCTGCTTGATCAGTTTCCATCCATTATTCCTAGTCTGGCCTTCAGGTGCTCTGGGAGTGATGATATAATGAAGTTGGAAGGGACCTTGAAGGTCTTCTAGTCAAACCCCATGCTCGAGCAGGACACCCTATACCATTTCAGAAAAATGATTGTCTAATCTCTTCTTTAAAATCTCCAGTGTTGGAGCACTGATTCATGGTATTCACTGTCAGGAAATTTCTCCTTAGTTCTAGGTTGCTTCTCTCCTTGATTAGTTTCCATCCGTTGCTTCTTGTCCTGCCTTCAGGGGCTTTGGAGAATAGCTTGACTGCCTCTTCTTTGTGGCAGCCCCTGAAATATTGGAAGACTGCTATCATGTCATCCCTAGTCCTTCTTTTCATTAAACTAGATATACTCAATTCCTACAACGGTTCTTCATATGTTTCAGTCTCCAGTCCCCTAATCATCTTCATTGCTCTTTTCTGCACTCTTTCAAGAGTCTCAACATCTTTCTTATATCGTGGCAGCCAAAACTGGATGCAGAATTCCAAGTGTGTATTCCAAGGCATGATAAAGTGGTACCAACCCTTAGATTCTGTCTGAATGAGGTGCCAAGTTGAATCCATAACTTTGTTTCTGAGTAGCCACTGCGTTGACTCCCGTTCATTATTCAACAGCTGTTTTATAGCAAATGCAGGGCGTCCTCGACTTACGACCACAATTGACTTCCAATTTTTTTGTTGCTAAGTGAAACATTTGCCCCCAGAGATACGGGCCATCACCGACATTCAGACCTTCCGGCGCGCAGTAAAGACCCATTTGTTTCAACAGGCTGGCCTGGCCCAGTAATAATTGTGGGGTTTTAAATGTAGTATTTTAAATTTTTACCTGTTTTTATACATTTTGATAATTTTATAACTTGGCCATTAATTTAATCATTTTAAATTGCTTTTACAATTTTTATATCTTGTTTCTATTTTTATTTGGCTGTACACCACCCTGAGTCCCTCTTTTGGGAGAGGGGGCGGTATAAAAATCTAATAAATAAATAAATAAATTCAGTCAATTTTGTCCCATTTTCTGCCTCAGTTGTTAAGTGAATCACTGCAGTTGGTTACGTTAGTAACACTGTCGTTAAGTGAATCCGGCTTCCTCGTTGCATGTCAGAAGGTCACAAAAGGGGATCACATGACCTCTGGGACACAGCAAAATTCATAAACCTGAAACAGTTGCTATGTGTCTGAATTTTGATCATGTGTCCATGGGGACGATGAAACGGCATTAAAAGTGTGGAAAATGGTAATTGTGATGACCCAGGGTGGGATACAAAACAAACACAGTCACAGAAAACAGGTGAAGCCCCTTTTATTCCTTCACTTTGCTTCCAAGCTCCGAATATTCTTGACGGAAGACAAAAAAATCCTACACAGTTACAAGAAGGAGGAAAAAAGCAACACAAACCAGGCTAGATAGGGCTGGAGGATGTCCACAGAAAACATACATTGGGAAGGAAACCAAATTCAGAGAGGAACCATAAACTAGAGATATTTACACAATTTGTTTTCAGAGTTTGCTCGTACGCATGTCAGTCCTCTTATTCAGTTGTCACAGCTGCAGCCCATGAAGAGGATCAAGGCCCTCTCCTCCTGAGTAGACCACATCTCTCCCTTATCCTTTCCTCCCTGCGTGCCCTAGGATGGAGAGGGGATGGGCCTGGGTCCTCCACTGACTGCCCAGCCGGCCTCTGCCCTTCCCCAGCCTCCTCCACAACCTCCGGAGCCACACTTCCATTCCCTGTCGGTTGTTACTCCTCTGACTCAGAGTCACTCTCCACTATGGGCATGACAGTAATAAGTCACTTTTTTCAGTGCCGTTGAAACTTTGACTGGTCACTAAATTAACTGTTGTAAGTCGAAGACTACCTGTACACACTGTTCGAGACCTGGATAGTTGTCTAGTCTGACCAACCTGGATGACACAATATTGATATAATATTGGCCCAGACTACCAATAACAGAGAAACCAGTTGTTTAAAACAAAGCAAAGCAAAGCAAAATAGAATTTCCTGCGAATTGTCACCTCCAAAACATCAGATTTTTCAGAGCGTTCAGCCGTCGTGGCTGAGAATCATGCAAATCATTTTGTAAGCTTGGGTGAGTCATAGTTGTAATTTTTTTTTTTTTTTAAGAGAAAGATCGTAAGAAGCATCTTTTTAGAAGCTGGCAAAAGATCTCACCAGTCTAGTTTATTATTCATCAGCTGCCAACCAGATCTTTCTAGAAAACCCACAAGCAAAGTATGAAGACATTAGCCTGTTTGTACTCAGTGGTTAGCATTAAGATAAACTATCCGAGCAAATGGATAATTAAATATAATTATTGTGATTAATAATTATTTGTGTTTCTTTTCCTCTGGGCTGTTTTTCACCCAGTTCCTTAGATGTTTTACGCCGTCTAATCTTTTCACTGTGTCTAGATTTTAGGAGCAAAGGGATATCTAACTCAGAAACCACCAAAAGATTATTGCAATCACATGTCATCACTTAATACACAAGACAATCAAAACATTGTAAGTACACAGAATCTATATACAGTATGTAAAAGTGAAATACCACTCACGCATCATTACAAAATCTTCAGCACCATAAAGTCTACAAACTTGAAATTTGGCACATATGTTCCTCTTGGCTTCTAGGTGGCTCACCAAGAAAATATTTTTCAAAATGAGCATTAGTATTTCCTATTATATTATTATTAACACACTCTGATGCTAAGGAGTTCTACTCCTCCTCCCTACCTGAAAAGAAATCTGTTCCAAATGCAAAACACAAGCAGAGGAGAGGAGTTTCAGTTTCACAGCAGCAACTAGCTTTAGTACAGAGCAATTGAGCTAAGCCACACCCAGGCTCCTTGTTGTCTCCTTCTTGCTCACACAGCAAGTACTGTTTCAGTTTCCAAACAGTCCTCAACTCTCTCACACACTGACACAAGACAGATGAATACTGATGGATGCTAGTAAGCAGAGGCAGATTTTTTTCCCCCTTATTTTCTTCCCCAAAAACTAAACCCAACCACATAGTTTTGTAGCGAAGCACAGGAATCGAGCTATTATAGAATAATAGAAGGGACCTTGGAACTGTTCTAATCCAACCCCCAGCTCAAGTGGAGACCCTATGCCAGTGGTGGCAAACCTTTTTTGGCTCCCGTGCTGATAATTGTGCGTGTGCTCGTGTGCTCGCGCTCGCTGCCAGCACCCAGAAGGCAATGCGTACTGGGCCCACCCACCCACCCTGTGCATGCAAGCACGATCCCCCTGCAGCACATTGCACATGTACGCACACATGTGCAATCCCCTTGCTGGACACCGTACGTCTGCGCCTGCGACACGATTCCCCCGCCGCGTGCCATGTGTCTGTGCAATCACCCCTGCCGTGCACGGCATGTCTCTGGGCCTGCGTGCACAATTCTCCTGCCACGTGCCATGCAACTGCACATGCGCACACAATCACCCCCTTGCGCCATCCATCTGCGCATGCGTGCATGATCCCCCAGCATGCACTGTGCGTCTCTTCAATCAGCAGAGATGGGGCCAGGACCATCTGGGAGTGGGGTGCTGCCTCCGGAGCCTTTGGAGTCTGGAAGCAACAAGGTAGAGGACCCAGGGGAGCCTGTTCCCAGTGCGCGTATGCACAGAGCTGCTATAAGGCAAGAGCAGCTGAGACATAAGGGGTGACCCAGGAGTAAGGCTTGGAAGTGATTGTCCCTCCCATAAGGGATAAAGGACAGGCAAAGATGATGAAACCTTTGCAGGAAGCAAAGTCGTTCGTTCAGTTCAGATTCATTCTTGAAGCTTATTTGTACTTTGGTTGGGTTTTTTTTTTTTCTAGTTCATTTGACATTTCTGTTGTTGGCAGCACTTCACAGGAAAGAAAAGTGGGTGCTTATTTCAAGGGATTGTTTGAGATTCGTTACTGGCTGGGAATGAAAATAATTCCCAGCACTGCAATAAAACAAGACTTGTTTTTAAAATAAGCGTGTGCGTAATTAGGGTCTCGAAGCCTTGGTCAGAACAATTTGGTTTTGTTTTCTTTGAAGATATTTTGCTTCTCATCCAAGAAGCTTCTTCAGTTCTGACTGAATGGTGGAGAACAGGATTCCATTTCAACTTATAACAAAACTGAAAAAAGTGACGTATGACTGTTTTTCACACTTACAATCATTGCAGCATCCCCAATGATCAAAATTCAGACCCTTGGCAATTGATTCACATTTATGACCATTGCAGAATCCTTGGGTCATCTGATCCCCTTCTGCGATCTTATGAAAAAGCCAAGTCAAGGGAGGAAGCTGGATTCACTTAACAACCATGCTCCTGAGTTAACAACCACAGTGATTTGCTTAGCAACTGTTGCAAGGAAGGTTGGACAATGGAGCAGAATTCACTTAATGACTCTTTTGCTTAGCAACATAAATTTTGGGCTCCCTTGTGTTAGTCAGCCAAGGACTACCTGTATACCTCATCTACTCTCCTTCATTGCCACAATTTTATTTTAAAAGTTCACTGAAATGTAGGAGATTAATTCCTAAATTCTCATTTTCTCTTTCTCTTTTTTCTCTTTCTCTTTTTCTCTTTCCCTCTCTCTCTCTGTATTTTCATACATTTTCATGGGTATAGGTATGCAGGCCTTGGCGTGTTCGGGTCTTTTCCTGTGTAAGATTGAGAGTATCTTGGCAATGTTTCGACGAGGTCCCACTCACCATCTTCAGGCTGGTGCTTTCGGCTTCATGCTTTTGCGAGCAAAGCATGATCAAAGCTGCTGTCTCTCTATAAATACTGGTGAGGAGGTTGGCTGTGTTGTCATTTCTTGATTGGTTGATGGAGTTGATGTTTGCAGATTGGCTGGCTTTTTCATAAGAACATGTGTGGCTGAGGTATTGGCTGTGTGTCTATCAGCCTCCTGTGTTATAACGACCTGGGTAATGGGCTGTGTGATGACCTTCTGAGTTCTATTGTTTTGACATCCTGGGTCTTATATATCTGTCATCTATCATCTACCTATCTACCTACATACCTATATATATACTTATCTTTCTCTCTCTCCTCTCTAACCACACACACCACATATTTGTTAGAACCGTTCCACTTCTGCTCTCCAGTTGCCTTTAAAAACTTGACACCTCTCCAATCATAAAGTCAAATTATAAAGATATTATGAATGCAGTTAAAAAATGGAAAGAAAGCGGGTAGACAGTAGCTTATGACAGAAGAAATAATGTTGACTGGCTAGGATGATGAGGCTTTTAGCCAGGGAAGCTTACAACGAAATGTAGGACTCGTGGAGAAAGTAAATCTGCCTGTGCCCTACTTTCTCCTTCGTTTAAATGGAATAAAAGCCAAGAGACATGATGTCATAAAATTATCCTCCCAATTAAGCATTGTCTCTCAGTCACTGTCTGTCTCCCTTTCCATCTAAACTGACTTGCATTCTCAGCCTGGTAGATGGACACAACCTCTCAAAAATTACCTGGATTGCTCTGTTTTGTCGGGTAGAGAGGAAGAATGGAAGCAGTGATTGAAAACAGATTCTAATTAACGATCTTAGTTAATTGGATGCTGGCCCGAGCATTTTAAGGTCCTTCAGTTTACTTGGAAGAAGTTTTTGTTCCGGATAAATTCCAGAGGACTGCAAATCATAATGGAGCAATGATTTCTCCAACCTTCTTTCTCAATAGTCCCATCCTAGGATGTGCCTGCAGACTAACAGAGTTGGAAGGGACCTTGGAGGTCTTCTAGTCCAACCTTCAGGCAAGTTTCAGGCAAGTGGCTGTCCAATCTCTTCTTAAAAACTTCCAGTGTTGGAACACCCACTCTGAAGGATCTATTCCACTCAGCAGTGGGATTCTGCCTGTTCCACTACTGGTTCATTGATCACGTGTGCACATGTACACACACGTAATGTGTGCGCGAAGCTTTCCAAACACCAGCTGAGGCCTGAAGCACCAAGAGAAAAGCGCAGGAGTGGATGGGAGGGCCGATCCTGTGCTTTTCTCTTCTTTCTCCTCTCAGCTGATTTGTTGCAGGCTTTTTTTTACCACCGGTTCAGTTGAACCGGGTCAAACCGGAAGCATACCACCACTTGTTCCACTGATTAATTATTCTCACTGTCAGGAATTTTCTCTCTAGTTCTAGGTTGGTACTCTTCTTGATTAGTTTCCATCCACTGTTTCTTGTCTTGCCTTCAGATATAGACTTAGGACTTAGAATAACTTTATTGTCATTTTGAATGTACACTAATTGGCATACATTAAAATGAAATTTTGTTGCATGCAGCTCTCAAAGAGTCACTACCTCCAATATACACCACATAAACATGACAAAATAAATAAATAAATATAAAGTTATGCACATACCCACATGCATTACAGGACACAGAGAAACAACACAGTCTAGTTCGGGTATATACATGTGCATGGCGAGAAAAACTAATCTTGCGAGTTTACCAGGTGGATGGCATTGAGAACAAAGCTGTTACAGAATTGGGTGGTCCTGCTTAGATATTTTGAAACCTCTTCCCAGAGGGGAGCAACAGAAACAAACTGTAAAGTGGGTGTGTGGGGTCTCCAACAATATTTTGAGCTCTAAGCACATAGCACTTATAAGCAGCACCCTGAGTAATGGGAAGTGAGCTTCCTATCATCTTCTCCGTTGTCCTCACCACTCTCTGTAGGGGCTTTCTATCTGTGGCATTGTGGCCACCAAACCAAACAGGGATGCAGTTTGTTAAATTATTCTCAATCGTGCCTCTGTAAAAAGTGGTCAGGAGAGAAGTAGAAAGATGTGCTCTCCTCATCCAATGCAGGAAATGCAGACGCTGGGTTGCACGCTTTGCTAAAGATGACATGTGGAAAGACAAGTTCAGATTGTTAATTATCTGCACCCCCAGATATTTAATACTCCAATTGCTTTGGAGACTAGGTTAACCCCCTTTTCTTTGGTACAGCCCCTCAAATACTGGAACACTGCTATCATGTCACCCCCAGTCGTTCTAGATGTACCCTCTGTCCAGATCAGTGGAACAGCTTGCCTTCAGAAGTTGTGGATGCTCCATCACTGCAGGTGTTTAAGAAGAGACTGGACAGCCACTTGTCTGAAATGGTATAGGATCTCCTGCTCAAGCAAGGGGCTAGACTAGAAGACCTCCAAGATCCCTTCCAGCTCAATTCTGATTCTGAAGATTCCCCTTCCTTTCCAGACCCAGTCAATCAACACGTAGTTTTCCCAAGAATGTTTGTTACACCCCGGCGTGCCTCTCTAAGTATCTGTTTTCCTTAAAGACGGAGTGGTGAATTTTTTTTTTCTCCCTGGCTCGGCATTATTTTGTGCAGATGTGCATTTTGCAAGTACCAAATCAGCACTCTGCCAAAGTGTTCCTGTTAACATTTATCACCCCTTCCCCTTAGTCATCAATGGCCACCAACCTCCCTTGGGGAATGCCATGCTAATTCAGTCAAAGATTTAGCACCGGTCCCTGGGGGTGGGTCTCTGGTTATAACAGCCACACAAAAAGAGAAAGAAAAGAGGCAGAGAGAAGTCAAAGGAAGTTAAACCTTATTGCTTTGTTGTTGTTGTTGTTTTTATGGATGTAGCCTAGGGCTTTATTTAATTGTTTCATCCGATCGCATCCTTTCCTCCCAGATACAAAGATCCCCAGCATCCACAACAATGAGGTTATCCCAAAGAAGCTTTTTTTTATTTTCAGGAGATAACTGGACTTTCTCATTTTATCTTTGAAGACATTTCACTTCTCATCTAAGAAGCTTTTTCAGCTCTGAATGGATGACTGGGGGGATGGAAGGATTTATATTCCTCGCAGCTGGTCATTTGTATCCTTTTAGAGAGTCGTTGAGGCCACTTGGAGGTTTGTCTGTGTCCTCAGGGTTGCCTGAGTGGTGCAAATGGGTGGGGAGCTTTCTTGGCTGCAGAATATTTTTCTGTCCTGTGTCTCTTCACTGTTGAAGACGGACGCAGGCTGTTGGGGATGGGTCTGTGTTGCAGCCTGTGCCAGTCTTCAACAGTGACACTTGGCAGCTGATTCATATTTATGACAGTTGCAGTGTCCCGTGGTCATGTGATCCCCGTTTCCAACCTTCTGGAAAGCAAAGTTAACAAGAAAGCTGGATTCATTTAACCCTGTGACTAACTTCAGAACTGCAGTCATCCGCTTGACAACTGTGTCAAGAAAGGTCATAAAATGAGACAAAATGCACTTAGCAAACATCTCAGTTAGCAACAGAAGTGTTGGTCTCAACTGTGGTTGTCCATTGAGGACAACCTGTACCAATTTTATTTATTTGTTATATTTAAAAAATCTGACACTATCCAGAACATAGAACAATTCAAATAAATAATTACAGAATAGAGGTGGAAGGAACCTTGGATGTCTTCTAGTCCAACTCTTTTCAAATTGAGACAAGTGGCTGTCTAGTCTCTTCTTAAAAACCTCCAGTAATGGAGAACCCACAATTTTGGGAGGAAAGTCCTTCTACTGGTTAACTGTCCTCACAGTTAGGAAGTTTCTCCTTAATTCCAAGTTGCTTCTCTCCCTGATTATTTTCCATCCATTGTTTCTTCTCCTGCCCTTTGGTGCTTTGGAGAATAAGTTGACCCCCTCTTCTTTGTGGTAGCCCCTCAAATACTGGAACCCTACCATCATCTGCAGGACCGCGTTCTGCCGGTAATCTCCCACTGACCTATGCGTTCCCACAGGGAGGGCCTTCTTCGGGTGCCGTCGGCTTCTATGTGTCGCCTGGCGGCCCCTAGGAGTAGGGCCTTCTCTGTGGGGGCCTCTGCCCTCTGGAATGGTCTGCCTCCGGAAATATGCAATAATATGGATCTGAGAGCTTTCAGGCGTGCATTAAAAACCTGGCTCTTTGAGCAGGCCGGCCTAGGCTGAAATGGGATTTTTAATTTAGTATTTGTGTTTTAATCGGGATTTTAAAATTTGGGTTTTAATAACTTATTGGGGGAGAGTATAATTTTAGACAGCCTAAAATATTTAATTTATTTTTAACTTTTGTAAATTGTAATAAAGTTTTATGGTTGGCTGTGCACCACCCTGAGTCCTCCGGGAGAAGGGCGGTATATAAATATAATAAATAAATAATAAATAAATAAATCATGCATCCCCAGTCCTCTTTTCTCTAGATTGGCCAAACCCCAATCCTGCAACCATTCTTCATACATTTTAATCTCCAGGCCTTTCATTATCTTAGCTGCTCTTCTCTGTACTTTTTCCAAAATCTCCAACCTCTTTGGAAAAAAATAGTGCAAGATTGGAAAATGTGGAGAGACGCACAGAATTGTCAAGATAACAGATAACAGATAATCAGAGTTGGAAGATACCTTGTAGGTCATCTAGTCCAACCACCTGCCCAAGTGGGAGACCCTACACCATTTCTGACAGATGGGACTCCAATCTCTTCTTGAAAATCTCAAGTGATGGCACTCCCACAACTTCTAAGGGCAACGTCTGATCCTTTGGTTGATTGTTCTCACTGTCAGAAAGTTTCTCCTTATTTCCAAGTTAAATTTCTCCTTGTTCAGTTTCCATTCATTATTCCTTGTCTGGCCTACAGGTGCTTTAGAAAATAGTTTGACCCCTTCCTCCTCTCTGTGGCAGCCCTTCAAATATTGGAAGACTGCTCTCTTGTCTCCCCTGGTCCTTCTCTTCACTAGACTAGCCAGGTCCGGTTCCTGTAACCGTTCGTTGTTTGTTTTAGCCTCCAGTCCCCTAATCCTCTTGGTTGCTCTTCTCTGCACTCTTTCTAGAGTTTCAACATCTTTTTTGTAGTATGGTGACCAAAACTGGATGCAGTACTCTAGGTGTGGTCTTACTAAGGCTTTATGGAGTGGTGTTAGTACTTCAGCTGATCTCAATTGCATCCCTCTGTTAATGCAATTTAGGATTGCATTGGCTTTTTTGGCTGCTGCTGCACACTGCTAGCTATTTAGCTGGTTGACCACTAAGACACCAAGATTCTTCTCACAGTTCCTGCTATTGAGCCTGGTTTCACGCAGTCTATATGTGTGCTTTGGGTTTTTCTGACCCGAGTGTAGGAGTTTACTTTTCTCTACACTGAATTTCATTTTGTTGGATATGGCCCAGTGTCGGACACGACTGAATGGATGACATCATTATCATTGTGCAAACACACAAATACAAAACAAAAAACCAAAAAAAACAACAACCCCACACTCCTGCTGTTAGCTGTGCCAGGCTTCCAAAGCTGCCCATCGCCTGACAAAACCTACTAAAAGTAAAGTTGCTTTAAAAAAAAAAAAAAGCTTACCAACCTTTGAGCACAATTGAATAGCATTAGGAGGTAACAATGCTAACTAATCCGTGTCTTCAAAAGGCATGACTAAGTCAAGGGTAATTCTCCTTTTTAGAAGAGCTATAAATAAACCCTTTTCTTGACTGGAAATTAATGGGGAGTCAAAGGCACCACAAAGCGAGGCTTGAACAAACAATCAAAAGTCATGACATAACCTTATTGATCTCCCCAATTTATAGGTTTGACCTCAGAAAAAGGCAAGATTTGAGATGCATCGAGCCACTCAAGCCACGTCAAAACTTAAGGTCAAGGTTAACACTAAAGATAAAGGAGAAAGAAGATTCAGAATATTTTTTTAACTTGGAATTTCTTTTACCAATGGTTAGATAATAAAGGTAGAAATTAGAAGTTGGAAGAATACCATTATATACAAGTAAAGAATGTTATGACATTGCTTTTATTCATTAAACACGAAACCCAGTCAACTGAACATTTAAAAATGTATCACAAATACCAGTGACTGGTGCTAATGATTGATACGGGTTGCTGCCAGAGTCCTTGGTATCAACCGAGCATCTTCTTAAAATGTACGATGTTCTGAGTAGCACAGTTTTTTTGCAGTTCCCCTGGTCCTATTGCAGGAAGCTGCAATTTCTTGACGTATTTTATAAAATTCTCGGACAAAATGACTCAGACAATGCATTGTTTATTAAGCACTCCTACATGTTAAAGAAAAATGTATAAATAAAAACTGAAAAAAAAAAAAAACTTAAGGTAGAGAACAAGCAAGATTTGGGAGAAAGTCTTCTCAAGATCCAAAAACTACAGTCTTAGATGTTCCCCATCTCTGAGAATCATTGCTTTAGAGTGTTGAACAAAAAAATTTCTTCCATTTTAAGAAATGTAAGAGACTACAGATGTAAACAAATCCAACTGTATGAAATGTATTTTTCTGCACGTTGTAGAGAGCTGGACTGATAGAAGAGAACATTTATCGCTCAGGGCTACAACGGAGGGGTCCTTGGTGCTCTCTGAGCTTGGTGGTTTTCTTGCAGATGTTTCAACAACCAACTCAGAACTAGCAACACAATGAAACAGTCTTATCAAGGAACTAGCATGTCCACCAACACTGATAGGGCAAGCCACTTGAATATAAGCAGAGAGCAAGCCCCACTCCCTCCTGGTACTGATGATGTTACTTAGTTAGGTCATGAAATGTTGGCAAGAAAACAATCAAGATCAGAGAACACCAGGAACCCCACAGTTCAATTCTGAGCTACAAATATTTTTGTCTGTCTGTCTGTCTGTTTCTACCTACCAACCTACCATCTATATCTATCTATCTATCTATCTATCTATCTATCTATCTATCTATCTATCTATCTATCTATCTATCTATCTATCTATCTCTACCTACTAACCTACCATCTCTATCTATCTATCTATCTATCTATCTATCTATCTATCTATCTATCTATCTATCTATCTAAATACTAGACCAACAACCTAACAGTAAACAACAGCCTCATCAAGGAACTACCAAGAAGAAAGCAACTGTCAGCATTCCAACTAACCAACTTCAAACCAATAAACTCTGAGACAAGCATTCCTCAAAGTTCTATTTTATTAGAGATGTTATATTGGCACACCTGGGAAAACCCAAATCTGAGAGTTCCAGGTTTTCCCTCCCACCCAAAAGAAAGTCAAGAATCCATCCCCTGCACCCACCAGTCCATCACATGGTCCAATCATTTCTTTGTCCCAACAGGAGACTACCCCCAGTCACTCCCCTCCAGGTGCAGAGCAACATGTCCTTGACTCCCAGAGAAAGGAATGTTGTTGTGTCTAATCTTCCATGGCTGTTTGCAATCCCCCCTGCCACTTTCCCAGGCACTAAATGTGGCAGCCTCGAAGCACCAAAGAAAAAAAATGGCTTCCAAGGCTGAGAGCAACACTCCCAACCAATATTGATAGGGCAAAACACAAGCATATAAACAGAGAGCAAACCCCCCTCCCTTCTAGCACTGATGTTACCTACTTGGATCATGAAACATGTCAGAGTGTTTGGCAGTGTGAATACCTTGATGAGACAACGCAGGAGCAACACACAGCACACAGAGACTTAAACATTAACAGTGGTTTAATCAGGGGTGGGATTCAAATTTCTTAACAACCGGTTCTGTGGGCGTGGCCTAAATTATGGGTGTGGTTTGGTAATCATGTGACTGGGTGGGTGTGGCTTGCTGACTGGATATGGTTTGGTGGTCATGTGACTGGCTGGGTGTGGCTTGTATGTAAATATTGTAAATATTTATGTAAATATTGATTTTTTTTTAATAAAAAAAGAGCAACTTTTACCCCAAATCAGGCAAAGCAGGCAGGCAGATGGAGTTGCCCACAGAATCACAGATTCACTCAGAGATCTACCTTTCTGCAATCTGCTACCTGAGTCTGCACTGAAAAAAATAGAAGCTTCAGTCCTAAGGAAGGTTCAGCTCTGCTTTTAGATTAGCTAGAAAGCAAGAAATCCAACAATTTCCTGCTTTCTAGCTAATCTAAATCCCCCGGCACAGCAGAACAGCTGACGGTTGGGGGAAGGGGGGAAAGGAAAAATAACAACTTACCAAACACAGGAAAGTTTGATGGCCTGCATGCCAGGTAAGGAGTGAGCGGGTGGGGAGGGGAGGGGTGGGGCCAGCCAGTAGCATGATTTACCTGTTCTCCAAACTGCACAGAATTGTAACAATCGGTTCTATAGAACTGGTTCGAACAGATAGAATCCCACCCCTGGGTTTAATATACAACAGGTATATACAGATAATATACACATGGTAGGCAAAATACCTTTACAAGTAAGATTTCTCCTTCCTAACGCACAAAGAACTTCTGCACTGAAATCTGGTCACAAGGAAAGAAAATCATGCCCTCTAATGGCTGCCTTTTATATACATACCTCTTAAGGGGAACTTTATTCTCCAGTCTTAAAGGGAAATACCCATACTCTGCTGAATCACCCTTGTTGCATCAGCCAGATTTACATTAGATTCACAGCATCTAGCAGCAGCTCCTCACTGCTGGTCAGTTCTTAAATGTTGGAGCATTCACAACTTCTGGAGGCAAGTCGTTCCACTGGTTAATTCTCTAACTGTCAGAAAATTTCTCCTTAGTTCCAGATTGGTTCTCTCCTTGGTTAGTTAACATCCATTGTTTCTTGCCCTGCCTTCAGGAGCTTTGGAAAATAGGTTGACCCCCTCTTCTTTGTGGAACCTCTCAAATATTGGAAGACTGCTATCATGTCACCCCTCAATCCTTCCTTTCGTTAAACTAGACAAACTCAGTCCCTCCAACCGTTCTTCATATATGATTTTGATTTATGCCTCTGTTTATACAAACAAGGATTGTATTAGCTTTTTTTTGGCAACTGCAGCACACTGCTGACTCATATTTAAGTGATTGTCCACTAGGACTCCAAGATCCCAATCTCAGTTACTGCTACTGAGCCAGGTCTCACCTAACGCATACCTGCACAGTTGGTTTTCTTGCCTAGTTTGGATTTTTTCTCTACCTTAAATTTCATTTTTTTTTTTAGATAGGGCCCCGCATTCAATGAATACTTGGATAATGTCAATTTTGGCTTTATATTATTCTTTTTTAAAAAAAAAAAAATCTGATCAGCAAACAGGCTACACCCTGCCCACTTGGATAAATAATTAGCCTTAATTTGCTGAGTTGTACAATCCCCAATAGTGAGCTGGTCCAGGAACTGTGTCAAATGCCTTGTGTGAATGTAACCCCTGGTGCACAGAAGTTTCTTTCAACCAACGGAAACATCTCAGCAAGCGCCCCACTGCAGTTCTACCACTATGAAGAATACGCAACTCACTAATGTCTCTCAATATTATCTTTGTCATCATCCCGGCAATTGTCAAGAAAAGCGCTACTCGCTCGGCACCCAAGGGTGGAGCAGACAGCGGAGGGACGCAACGACGACGGTAAAGTGTTCCCGGCAACCTTCCCCTTTCTCGCATTAAACTTGGCTTCCATTTACATTTTAATGATGCTTGATGTCTTCTGTATGCCAGCCGTTTACTGCCTGTCTCTTTAAAGTTAATCGCTTTGGTAATGGGTAACTCTGATGCTGCAAATTAGGGCTGCCCAGAAGTAACCTTTGCCATTTCCTGTTGGAAGAAAGGGAAACGCGCCACGGCCTGTGGAGATGGCGGCAGGAGGCAAGAGAAAGTCGGGGCTGTTGGACAAAGGGTGGGCAAAACGGTTGTCCTCTCTGAATGGAGGTGCCTGGCTTCACAAATGCTTTTTTGTAAGGTCAGGATGAGATGAACTTACCCTAACAATGAATGGAAGGTAGAATGATGGCAGGATAATTATTCATTGGAGTCTACTAGAATTGGGCAGTGAATAAATTTGAATGAATAATGAATGAATGAATGAATGAATGACAGACAGACATAGATATTTGAGCTCTCCACCAAAGCTGAAGCATGATATCTAATCACTGTGCCTATAAATATTTCCTACATTCATGATTTTAATGGTAAGTCATCTAGAGTTACTTTTTTGGAAAGAGCTGGGTGAGAAAGAGAAAAAAGAAAGAAGGAAGGAAGGAAGGAAGGAAGGAAGGAAGGAAGGAAGGAAGGAAGGAAGGAAGGAAGGAAGGAAGGAAGGAAGGAAGGAGTCGTGGGATTCAGTTTTGCAAGCTTCTGACCAGCAAAGTCAATGGGGAATCTAGATTCGCTTATCAACTGTGTGATTAATTTAACAACAGTGGTGATTACTTAATAATGTTGGCAAGGAAAGTTGTAAAATGGGGCAAAACTCATTTAATGAATTTCCCATCCCACCCCATTCCATTCTTTTATGTTTAAGAATGGAAACACTGGTAAGATTTAGAAAAGGCAAGTTTCAACTTCATTTTATGAAACTTCAGGTTGTTTTCACCAAAACCAAACATGATTATTTTTTCTAAGCTTGTTAGCAAACCCTAGTTGACCTCACCCTATACATTTCACATGTGCATTAAACTGAATTCTTTCCTGGGTTTGCCACAAAAGAACAAACCAAGGTTATAATCTTTTCCTCTTGGACTAACACAGATGTCTGGCTAGAAATACTGCAAGAGTTGAAATTATTGTATGATCTGAAAAGAAACAGGAATTGGGTCTTTTTCCTCCTGTTTGTTCAAGATTAGAAGCCATAAAAGCACCTCTTGAAAAGAATATTGTGCAAATCCCAGCAATATATTATATGCTCCACTGCAGGTCTACTTGTAATACAATATCAAGGCTTCAAGTTGAGCTCATGCAAATCATTTTTTTTGGCAGCATTTTACAAAATTACTTTGTTATTCTTTCTTCCAGTCTGTGTTTTGGATTTCTCTGTTTAGCCTGTAATCCAGAAATTGTCAAGTAGTTTCCCATCCAAATACTAACCAAGCTTGATCCTGCTTAGCTTCCTAAATGAGCCAAAGTTGGTTAAACATTATAATATATTAAATCTGCTAGGAATCTTCATGAAAGAACTGGAGGTGTCTACTCTAACAAAGAGGAGGTTTACGGGTGACATGATAGCTACCTGCCAATGTCTGAGGGGTTGTCCCAGAGAAGAAGAAGGTCAACTTACTCTCCAAAGCACCTGAAGGCAGGACAAGAAGCAATGGATGGAATCCTACCCAGGAGAAGTTCAACCTGGGATTAAGGAGAAATTTCCTGACAATGAGAACCGTTAGTGGAGTGGCTTCTTTCCAGAAGTTTTGGGTGCTCCATCACTGGAAGTGATTGGACAACCAATTATCTGAAATGGTATAAGGTTTCCTGCTTGAAGAGGGAGATTGGACTAGAACAGGGGTCTCAAGGACCACCAAATTCATAATTTCAAATCCTGCAGACCGCTAATATGAATTTTGACTGACGGTGGCTTGCTGACTTTGGTGGGAAAGTCGGTCCCATATTCCAGAGCTGCAGTAGTCACAGGACTGGCCCTTTGGTCATCCCAGAGTAGCTGCTCCTCCACATGGGTGCACCAGCCTGCCATGGACTGGAGGAGCTGCTCTGGGATGACCAAAGGGCCAGTCCTGTGACTACTGCAGCTCTGGAATATGGGACTGACTTTCCCACCAATATCAGCAAGCCATCCCAGGGCGGATTTCCCTCCCCCGCCGTTGGTCTTACCTTTCAATTCCAGCTCGCTTGGTTCTACTCAAGGTAAGGTTTGTGCTTGGCTGAAGTGTGGGGGCTAGTGGCTGGGCAGGCCTTGTGTTCCTTACACAGCCTGGATTAATTGCTTTGGGTGGTGCTTTTTTGGGGAGGAGACATTTCTCTGCAGACCACCAACATTTTCTCGCAGACCACCAGTGGTCCCCGTCCAACAGGTTGGTTACCATTGGACTAGAAGATCTTCAAGGTCCCTTCTAACTCTGTTTTCTTGTTAAATTTAGCATCTTACGCCAAGGTAGTTGTGAGGTCTCTAGCTGACCTGATTAAATCAAGAAAGTCCAGTTGCCTTTGAAGAAAAAAGCACCTTTGGGACCACTGTGACCTGGATGACTGAGAACCTACATAGATTTCCAAATGAAGTGTTTGCTTTACAGTGTTGAATGTGTGGTCTCCACGCTTGGTGGTTTTCTTGCAGACGTTTCATGACCCCAGTGAGTAACATCATCAGTGCTAGAAGGGAGTGGGGCTTCCTCTCTGTTTATATTCAAATGGCTTGCCCTATCAGTGTTGGTGGGAGGATTCATGGTAGTTCTTTGATTAGGCTGCTTCTCTGTGTTTTTAAGAAGTGATTTCGAATCCAGTGGTGGGATTCAATTTTTTTTTTGCTGCTGGTTCTGTGGGTGTGGCTTGATGGGCATGCCTTGGTGGGCATGGCAGGGGAAGGATACTGTAAAATCCCCAGTTCCCTCCCCACCCCACTGACCTGCTTTCCACCCAGCAGCTGATCATTGGAGAGAACTGGCTCACTCACAGATGAGAATTGGAGCTACCAGTTCGGCCGAATCAGGCTGAACCGGTAGAATACCACCGCTGGTGCACGCATGCCTATCAGTCATGCAAAGGGAGAGCATGCACATAAGCTCAGCTGTGGATCGCGTGCAACCAGCCTCTTTCCCCCTTTGTTTGGCCATTTCCACGGTCCAGTTGCAATCTCCTCACGACCCACTAGAGGGTTGTGTCTCACAGGTTGGGGACTTCTGGACTAGAAAACCTCCAAGGTCCCTTCTGGCCCTATGATTCTATGGTCTATCTTCACCTATGTCATCTCCCTTCACCTTTTAGTGGTCCACTCCAGCCAGAGTAACAGGTTGCAATAAGTTTTTGCTTGAAGGAGAACTAAGTTTCCATGATTGTCCTTAACCGTGCAGTCACCTTCGAGCTGGCAAGGAGAGGAGTGTCTCCTGGAGGACTAGAGGGGTCGGCCCATCCTTATCACTCCATCATTCGGGTACAGCTGCAGCACTTCTAGAGGGAGGTGGGAGGAAGCTAATTATGACTGATAAATAGGGCTCCTGTTGTTAGCAATGTCATTGTGTTCACCTTTTTCACAGCCCCCTCTTTCCAGCTGCTTAATTAATTAGTCCATGGGAAGAACTTCTTTTTCTGTGAATTACAGCTTGACCTTGCACCTTCCTGAGTTAGTTTCTGGATTGTTATTGTAAGAACCATCCCGCCTTCCACATATCACAGAAGTGTCTCACCTAAGCAATGACTTCTTCTGACCTCCCGATGCAGTGGTGGTATTCAATTTTTTTTTTTACTACCAGTTCTCTGGGCGTAGCTTGGTGGGCATGGTGTGGCTTGGTGGGTATGGCAGGGGAAGGATACTGTAAAATCCCCATTTTCATCCCACTCCTGGAGAAAATCTCCATCCCCTCCCCACTCCTGGGGGAAGTTTACTGCAAAATCCCTATTCCCTCCCCTCCCCACCCCACTAACCTGCTTTCTAGTTCCATTCTCCAGTGCAGGGCAACCAAAAAAGACCCAGCCGATCAGCTGGGACTCAATGGGAGGCAGAGAAGAGATGGGGACAGGGCCTGTCAGAGGTGGTATTTGCCAATTCTCTGAACTACTCAAAATTTCCACTACTGGTTCTCCAGAACCTGTCAGAACTGGCTGAATACCACCTCTGCTCCTGAGAATCTTTGATGGCATTACATGAGTAACTCACAAAGGCAGGAGAACATCTAAACAACTTGGATGAATGAAGTCATCCCACTCTATTACACAATGGACAACCAGATACCTTCAGGAACTTGGAGGAAAATAATGGTCCCCTAGGAAGGTCACCACAAAATCAACCATGAATATCCTTGGGAAGGTTAGATCCTGAAGCTGAAATACTTTGTCCCTCAAATGAGATGAGAGGGCTCAATGGAGAAGTCCCTGATGTTGGGTAAGATGGAAGGCAAAAGGTAAAGGAGATGGCAGAGGGTGAGGTGCTTAGATTGCATCACTGGTGTAATGAACATGGATTTGTGCAAACTCCAGTGGAAAATAGGAGGGCCTGGTGTGCTACGGTCCATGAAAAGTCAGATATGACTTAACGACTGAACAACAACAACCTTACTATCTTGACTGAATCTTTCATACATTGAGCTGGGGCATAAGGAAGGTTGTGATGCTTTTGACCTGTGGTGGTGATGAAGACTCTTGAATCCCTTGGATGACAAGGACAATCAAATCAGATTAACAGCATTGGAAGGGACCTTGTAGGTCATCTAGTCCAAACCCCGCTCCCTAAATCAGGCAACCCTAAAGGAAGTCAACCTTGGTTGTCTTTTGAAAGGACAGATCCTAAAGCTGAAGCTCAAATCCTTTGGCCACCAAATGAGAAGAGAGGACTCCTTGAAGAAGATTCTGGTATTGGGGAAGATGGAGTGCAAAAGAAGAAGAGGACCGGTAGAGGATAAGATAGTTAGATAGTATCATCAACACAACGGACATGAATTTATGCAAACTTTAGGAGATAGTGGAGGACAAGAGGTATGTTGTGGTCCATGGGGATCATGGAGAGTTGGACGTGACTTAGCAACTTAGCAACTGAATAACAACAAGATGTTCACCAACAACTATCATTCAAGCTTACATAGCTGTTATGAATTTGGAAACAAGAAATGTCTATCTAATAGCTGCTGTTAGTTCAATCCTAATTGAGTTTGTGCAGTCTTCTTTAATACTGTACTGTACTGTACTGTCTAAACGAATTTAATACCAAACACTTTTGTTGACAGCAGATCTGCTATTCATTAAATAAAGGATACAGTTCTCGCTGTATCTTTCAGGTAACAGTGGTATCTGAAGATGATCTTCTCCAGAACATTAGAAAGAAACTTAATCTGGGTCCACCTTATGTGCCTTTGGTATAAAACAGAGACAAAATGCTATCAAGATTCTGACAACAAGGAAGGATAATTCCAGTATCCCCGCACAGAATCTGTTTCCTGACTCGGATCACCTCAAATGTTGAGATTCCCCTTGATCAGTGAAAAATCAGAATATAGAATAATAGAGTTGAAAAGGACCTTAGAGGTCTGCTAGTCCAACCCTCTGCTTGAGTAGGAGACTCTATACCAGGGGTGTCAAACTGGATTTCTTTGAAGGCTGGATCAGCATTGCAATTGTCCTCCATGGGCCAGAAGGAGGGTAGGGAGCAAGAGCGGAAGGGATGGGACAGATGCCTCCTGAAGCACTTTGCCAGGCAAAACGGGGCATGGGTGGGAGCAGATGCCCCCCTATCAGCCTCCAAGAATCCTTCTTCTGCTTCTCTTTCCAGCTGCCATAGAAACAGGGGGAGGGAGGAATAATTTTAAATTTTAATATAATCCTTGAATTTTAAATTTTAGTAATATTTTGTACTTGATGGGATTTCGGCCGGATCAATTCTGTTTAATTTGTTTTTAAGTGTACATATTGTTCGTTTTAGAAGGCTGTACACCGCCCCGAGTCCCTTTTTGGGAGAGGGGGTGGTATAAAAATTTAATAAATAAATAAATAAATAAATAAATAATTGGGCTTTGTGGGGAGAAGGATGCTGGAGATTTAAGTTGGTGAAATGTGGGATGTTTTCTTGGTTATACTTGCTTGCTTACTGTGAAGATATAGTCCCTTCTCTCTGTAGGCCAAGGCCAACCATCGTTGTCATGCCCCTGTTGGAATCTGATTCCGAGGGGGAGGATGAGCAGCTGACAGGGAGTGGGAGTGTGGCTCCGGTGGCTGTGGAGGAAACTGGGGAAGGGCAAAGTCCGGCTGGGCATTCAGAGGAAGACCCAGGCCCATCCTCTCTTCATCCTAAGATACGCAGGGAGGAACGGATAAGGGAGCAACATGGGTTATGGGGGAGAAAAGGGTCCTGATTCCCTTATTTAGCTGCAGCTGGGAAAACAGGATTTAAAAAGGGCGTTTGCGCACAGCACCTTGCTGGAAACAAAGCATGTATTATCTTTGTTTGTCAAGTCTTATCTGGGTTCTGGCATCCTCCCAACTGTGTGTGTTTCGTTATCTTTTGGGTTCTGCAATTCTTTACCCTGCCCTGTCTCGTCAATTGCTGCAGCGTGGTTTGCATTGGTTTTTATTTATAATCTACATGTACTTTGGGGTCGGATGGAATTTCTTCCCTTTAAAAATTGACCTTGGGAGAGTCTTTTTCTGCAGCCAATGATAACTGGACATTGGGGGCCAAGTTGGAGGAATTAAAGGGACTTTAGCTACTTTGGTGACTTTGTTGCTTTTGTGCCACGCCCCTTTGGGTCGTCACACATCTTGGCATACCAGATGTGTGAAACGCCACCTGAAGATGCCCCACCTGGCATAATACACATCTCAGATTGGATGGCCAGTTGGAACTATTGAGGGTGGAGGAACATGGGCATAACTTTCAGCATGTGATTTTTGCGCCTATTTATTGCCTCAGATCTTGTATCTCTTCTGATGCTACCACTTCAGATTCAAGAAAAGTCCTTTTTCTCTATAACAATGGAACTCTATAACTAAGAGGTTTCTTTCTGGGATTTTGGAGGGAGCCTCACTGGATATGCCTGGACGGTCTCCTGCAGCACTTTGCCGGCCAAAGGGGGGCACAGGGTAGCCCTACAAGGCCTACACAAGGCCTGTTTTTGGCCTCCCCTGCCTCCTGTAGCACTTTGTTGGTCAACAGCAGGCCACACAGGGGCTTCACGAGGCCTCCATACAGCCTGTTTTTGGCCGGCAGAGTGCTGCAGAAGGTCAGGGAGGCCGAAAACGGGGCATTGGGGGTGGGGGGGACCACATGCACCTCCCCTCAGCGGCCCATTTTAGTTGGCAGAGGCACCGTGCGCCAGTTCTTTGATATTTCCAGGTCGGCCCTGCGACCCAGATTTCATCTCCCCGTGGACCGGATACGGCCCTGGGCCTTGAGTTTCACACCCCTGCCCTATACCAATATGGACAAATGACTGTTTCTCTTCTTAAGAACATCCAGTGATGGAGAAACCACAACTTCCGGAGGAAAGTCATCCCACTGGTTAATTGTCCTCACTGTTAGGAAGTTTCTCCTCAATGTCAGGTTGTTTCTCTCCTGGATTAGTTTACATCCATTGTTTATTGTCTTGCCTTCTGGTTCTTTGGAGGGTGAGTTCTAGTCCCGTCTTAGGCATGAAAACCAGCTGTGTGACTTTGGGAGTTCTAGTCCCATCTTAGGCATGAAAGCTAGCTGAGTGACTTTGGGAGTTCTAGTCCCACCTTAGGCATGAAAGCCAGTGGGTGACTTTGGGAGTTTTAGTCCCACCTTAGGCATGAAAGCCAGCTCAATGACTTTGGGAATTCTAGTCCTGCCTTAGACATGAAAGCCAGATGAGTGATTTTGGAAGTTCTAGTCCTGTCTTAGTCATGAAAGCCAGTGGGTGACTTTGGGAGTTCTAGTGCCACCTTAGGCATGAAAGCCAGTGGGTGACTTTGGGAGTTCTAGTCCCATCTTAGGCATGGAAGCCAGTGGGTGACTTTGGGAGTTCTAGTGCTACCTTAGGCATGAACGCCAGCTGGGTGACTTTGGGAGTTCTAGTCCCGCCTTAGTCATGAAAGCCAGTGGGTGACTTTGGGAGTTCTAGTCCCACCTTAGGCATGGAAGCCAGTGGGTGACTTTGGGAGTTCTAGTGCTACCTTAGGCATGAACGCCAGGCGCTGGGTGACTTTGGGAGTTCTAGTCCCGCCTTAGTCATGAAAGCCAGTGGGTGACTTTGGGAATTCTACTGCCACCTTAGGCATGAAAGCCAGCTGGGTGACTGTGGGAGTTCTAGTGCCACCTTAGGCATGAAAGCCAGTGGGTGACTTTGGGAGTTCTAGTCCTGCCTTAGACATGAAAGCCAGTGGGTGACTTTGGGAGTTCTAGTCCCACCTTAGGCATGAAGGCCAGCTGATTGACTTTGGGAGTTCTAGTGCCACCTTAGTCATGAAAGCCAGCTGGGTGACTGTGGGAGTTCTAGTGCCACCTTAGGCATGAAAGCCAGTGGGTGACTTTGGGAGTTCTAGTCCTGCCTTAGACATGAAAGCCAGTGGGTGACTTTGGGAGTTCTAGTCCCACCTTAGGCATGAAGGCCAGCTGATTGACTTTGGGAGTTCTAGTGCCACCTTAGGCATGAAAGCCAGCTGGGTGACTTTGGAAGTTCTAGTGCCACCTTAGGCATGAAAGCCAGCTGAGTAACTTTGGGAGTTCTAGTCCCGCCTTAGGCATGGAAGCCAGTGGGTGCCTGTGGGAGTTCTAGTGCATGAAAGCCAGTGGGTGACTTTGGGAGTTCTAGTCCTGCCTTAGACATGAAAGCCAGTGGGTGACTTTGGGAGTTCTAGTCCCACCTTAGGCATGAAAGCCAGCTGGGTGACTTTGGGAGTTCTAGTCCCGCCTTAGGCATGGAAGCCAGTGGGTGCCTGTGGGAGTTCTAGTGCATGAAAGCCAGTGGGTGACTTTGGTAGTTCTAGTCCCGCCTTAGGCATGAAAGCCAGTGGGTGACTTTGGGAGTTCTAGTCCCATCTTAGGCATGAAAGCCAGCTGGTGACTTTGGGAGTTCTAGTGCCACCTTAGGCATGAAAGCCAGTGGGTGACCTTGGGAGTTCTAGTCCCACCTTAGGCATGAAAGCCAGCTGATTGACTTTGGGAATTCTAGTGCCACCTTAAGCATGAAAGTCAGCTGGATGACTTTGGGCCATTCAGTTTCTCTCAGCCCAACTCCCCTCACAGGGATGTTGTTGTGGAGAAAACAGGATGATGGATAAGTATTACGTAGGTTTGCCACTCTGTCCAACTTATAAAACCTTCAAAACTCTTTTCTCTTTCTTCCGTTTAAATTGCTGAATATGTAAAAAAAAAACTCTGCAGCACTCCACGTCTGTCTAACATTTTTATTTGCCTGTCTTCATTCTTGATGACCATTATTTCATTGTTTTATTGATTGTGTGATTGTAACTTTATCGACTAGCCCCTTCTTCTTTCCTTGGGAATGTTTTGTTCAGAGTAATGTTAATTTTTTTCCCTCTAAGTAAAAAACAAAACTGGTTTTTCAAGGAAACCTTTGGATGCACCTGAGCTGTGGTAGATATTTCAAGTATCTTTCACTTGTGCCCAATACCAATAGTGCCAACAACCGTATCAAGAGGACGACTATCTTAGCAAGCAAATATTTAAATTCAGCTTACTCATCACTTCTGGAGAAGCCCTCTACTACATTCAGATGTAGAAGAATATATCACTGTAGTGTTAAAGGAAAATATTTGTAGCTCAGGGTTGAACTGTTTACTCAAACTAGGTATAATATCATCAGTGCTGGAAATCAGTGCGGTTTGATAAGTGGCTTTCCCTGTCAATGTTGATGGTGTGTATGTGTGTTCTTGGTGGTTCTTTGATTAAGCTGTTGTTGACTATCTATTTTTTCCACTCACTCCTTTCTAGCACTGATGAGTTGGGCAATAAAAACGTCAGCAAGAAAACAACTAAGTTCAGAGAGCAACTAAGATCTCACAGTTCTCTTCTTCCTCCCACTCCCCCTTCTTCTCTCCTTCCTCCTCTGCTCCTGAGGATGTAACCTAGTTGGGTAATGAAACATCTGCAAGAAAACAACCAAGCTCAGAGAGCATCAGACCCACAATAATTGTCCACCCCCTCCTCTTTCTCTCCCTCCCTCCCTCGGTGTACTGATGATGTTACATGGTTGGGTTATGAAATGTCTGCAAGAAAATCACCAAGTTCAGAGAGCATCAAAGACTGTACAGTTGTCATCTTTTTCTTCCTCCTCCTCCCCTCCTTCTCCTCCTCCCCCTCTCCTTCCTCCTCCCCCTCTCCTTCCTCCTTCTCCTCCTCTCTTGTACCACTGATGAAGTTACCTAGTTGGGTCATGAAACATTTGCAAGAAAACCAAGTTCAGAGAGCACCAAAGACCCCGGAGCTGTATAACTTGGTGAAGATGTTTTGCCACCTGCTATGTGAGTGTGGGATAGCATCCCTTAAAAAGGAATAAACATAACATTTATCTATCTCTTCCACATATGATCAAGAAAAGTACCAGTACATATCCATGCAAACTGCCAGGTTTGTTGAAGTGCAACTTGAATAAATTTATTTTTTTGAAAACTGATTAATTTGAGAACGGGCAGCAAGTATTGTGAGAAAATGCAAAAATAATGCCTGCTAAATGTCAGTTCAATCACTTCTATCACAGAGAAACATCTGAAATTAAAATTCTATACCAGAGAGAGAGGGAGGGAGGGAGGAAGAGAGGGAGGAAGGAAGGAAGGAAGGAAGGAAGGAAGGAAGGAAGGAAGGAAGGAAGGAAGGAAGGAAGGAAGGAAGGAAGGAAGGAAGGATTTCTTTGATAATTTATCCTTTTCTAGGAAAAAAAAACTGCATGAAGCAGTTCCTTTGATACTTCCCTGCCAGAAACAGAGTGATTTTCTGCAAGAATTCTATTTGACTTAAAGCCAAGAGGGTAGCATTTATATTTCCCTAGCCCATTTTCACCCCTGTCTTCATGGACTCCTGCTAATTGCATGCTTACACAAATCCTAATTGGGAATACTCTTGAATAGAAGGCCCTTAAACCTAGTGTATTCTGAGTTCCTTCCCCCTGCCCCCCCAGACTAATGAGCTTTATACTATGACAAATATTTTAACTCTGTTGTTCTAATTCATTAACATAATGGGCAATATAATAAGCAGTTCTGGTAATAAACTCTAATAAAGTGAACAAGACAGACTTTTTTGTGGTGTGTTGCTCTAAGCAACATGCAGTCAAGACCTGGCTCAGACTGAGGTTCCTATCTTGGAGACTTCTGTCAATCAGAATAGAACTGGAAGGGATCTTAGAGGTCTTCTAGTCCAACCCCTTGCTCAAGCGGGAGACCCTATATCAGTTCAGACAAGTGACTGTTCAATCTCTTCTTAAAAACCTCCAGCGTTTGAGCACCCTGCAGCTTCTAGTGGCAAGATGTTCCACTGATTAGCTGTTCTAATTGTCAGGAAGTTTCTCCTTAGTTCCAGGTTGCTTCTTTCCTTGATTAGTTTCCATCCATTGTTTCTTGTCCTGCCTTCAGGGGCTTTGGAATTGACTCCTCTCTTCTTGTAGCAGCCCCTCAAATACTAGAATACTATTATCATGTCACTCCAGTCCTTCTTTTCTCTAGACTAGCCATATCTAATACATGCTTTTCATCTATATTATTACTCATCTATTATTCATTATTATTATTATCTCTTTTATTCATCAAACATGAAACGCAATCAACTGAACATTTAAAAATGTATCACAAACATCAGTGACTGGTGCTAATGGTTGATGCAGGTCGATGCCAGCATCCCAGTGTACAAGTATATTATTATTACTACTATTATTACTATTATTATCATCATCATCATCATCATCATTAAACACAAAAACTATGCTGGGTTTCGTATCACAAATTACTAGTCGAACACTTCCCAATTGTTTAGGACTGTGTGATGCATCGGCAGATTATGTGAGCAGATCCCAGTTATTATTATTATTACTATTACTACTATTATTAGTAGTGGTATTATTAGTATTATTGCTGTTGTTATTGTTATTATTGATGTTGTTATTTTATTGATTGGTTATGCACCATCAAGTTTTTGTTGGCACTCAGCAATCACTTATCCTGTCTTTAGAGTTAGATAAGGGTCAATCACAGCCACGAAGGATTGGCCTTGGTTCAGTTGTGGCTACGAAAGGATTCCAGGCTGATTCCTCTTTTAACTCCATCCCTAATTTCTGCCACCCCTCCTTCTACAGTTGGGCATATTTTAGCATTAGAGTCCTTCTGTGCTAGAAATGGAACAAGAGAGCTCTTTGGGCACGCATGTTTTGTACGTGTGGAGAGTATGCATTAAAAACCATGTCCTTGGCCCATCTGCGATATAAAAAAGGGACATTCCTAAATTGAAGAATCTTTTCTTTTCTTTTCTTTTCGCAGACTGTGAAATAAGTCTCCAAATTGCACACACATTTGGCAATCAAGCCCATTAATGTGTCAGGAGTTACAGTTATTCTGCAATAATTTATAGTGCTGTCTAGGCATTGCAAAGGAAAGTACAGTAAGAGATTGTGCGCAAAGAGACAGGCATGCAGGCATTTCTGTCCCCTTTGAGAAAAAAAGAAATGCGTATCTCCATGCAGAGATCAGTCTCCTTAATATTGTTATAGCTTAAGGAATGGGGGTGCAATTTAGAAAAGGAGAAAGGGACAGGAAAGGGGAATGAGAAAGAGAAGGAGAAAAGGAATAAGAAGAGGGAGAAGGCAAGGAAGATGGAAAGAAAGGGAGAGAAATGAATTTGGAGAAGGAGAAGGGGAGAAAGGAAAAGGGGAAGAGAAAAAAGAAGAAGAGAAGGAGGAAAAAAAGGAGAGCAAGGAAGAAAGAGCAGAGGAGGAGGAGGAAAAGGACAAGGAAGAAAGAAGAGATGAAAAGCAGAGGAAGATGAGGAGGAGGAAGAAAAGGAAGAGGAGAAGGAGAAGATCTTTGAGGTCCTTGGTGTTCTCTGAGTTTAGTTGTTTTCTCGCAGACATTTTATTACCCAACTAGGTAATTAGGTAACTAGGGAGAGGGGAAGAGGAGGTGGGAGGAGAAAAGAAGTAGAAAGAGTAGGAAGAAGAGGAGGAGGAGAATGAGGAAGAGGAGGAGGTCGAGGAGGGAAGGAGGAGGAGATAATAAAATTACTCCATCCATTTCAAAAGTCTCATCAGAAGCTCTGGGTGAGCCCAGAATTTGAAAATCACAGCTTCTCACAGAATATCAGAATTAGAATCAAACTGGAACTTCTGATGGGATGGTGCTCATTGACTTCATTTCATTTCTACTCCATCCCAACCAGCTCAATCCTCACAGTGTCCTACATGGCAGAAAACAAATGTAACAGCTTAAACCCACACACAAAAATCACAATTTTGTAGCCGTGACATTAGAAGCACCAAAAAAATGAGAGATCTCTATGCTTTACCTGCTTTAACAACACGAGGAGGAAAAAAAAAGTTTGGCATTCCAATCAATTTGTTTACTTTAAGTTTTTATTTTATTTCTGTGGTCTTTTTTTTTTGTTGTTTGGGGATAAAAGGGAAATTTACTCATCCATTGAAATTCTGCTCTGTTGGCTTAGGAGGATAATATTGAATTTCATCCCAGCTTTAGGATATGATGGTCCTAGAAAAAGAGGGATAGAATCAAGATCATGTGAAGCTTTATAATGCTTTATACAGCTTTATAATGCTTTGGTAAGGCCACACTTGGAATACTTCATCCAGTTTTGGTCACCACGATGTAAAAAAGATGTTGAGACTCTAGAAAGAGTGCAGAGAAGAGCAACTAAGATGATTAGGAGACTGGAGGCTAAAATATGTGAAGAATGGTTGCTGGAATTCAGGATAGATGATGGAATTCAAAACCAATCTAGAACAACTAAGGAGAAATTTCCTGACAGTGAGAACAATCAACCAGTGGAACAACTCGCCTTCAGAAGTTGTGGGTGCTCCATCACTGGAAGTTTTTAAGAAGAGACTGGACAACCATTTGTCTGAAATGTCATAGGGTTTCTTGCATGAACAGGGGCTGGACTAGAAGACCTTCAAGGTCCCTTCCAACTCTGTTATTCTGTCATTCCATTTTTAAATGGTCTATTTATCCATAGGATGCGTCTACAAACATTTTCTGGGGAAAAAAAGCAAAGAAGAAAAGAATTTGAGAGGAAGGAAGAGAAAAAACCAGCCCAGGCTTCCTGTAAATTAATGGAATGAGAAATGACAAATCAATTAGTAGATGACAACTATAAGATAGACAGAGACTCGCTTGGAAATGAAAAATAAAATAAAATACTCCATTCCCTTTGGAAAATTCCATTGTATCTTCTTGATATTAAATTCTCTAATTACATCATCATTTCCTCCCCACCCCCATCCAGGTAAGTATAGGCAGGTTACCTTACTAATGAGCCAGCTAAACTCAAGGAAAGTCTATTTAATATAAATATATCAAAACTGAAATGTTTCACCAGGAAAAAAAAAAGTCATTAATGCCAACATGAAGAATAGTATTCCCCCAGCAAGAAATGTCAAAACAAAGGGTTTTTTTTTTGCTAAAGCATTAGCATTAAAAAAAAAAAGAATAAAAGAAAGGAAAATTAGAGGACCGTTTTCATGTTAAGTGAAAGTTTCATTAGGAACATCAGTTTCCCAATGGCTGTGGTTTCCTTGGCACGTTTACTGGGGCTTCTGGACACAATGGGCATTTTGTCTAATTGAAAAGTATGGGTAGTCCAGAATAGAATATAGAATAAGAGAGTTGGAAGGGACTTTGGAGGTCTTCTAGTCCAACCCCCTGCTCAAACAGGAGACCATTTCAGAAAAGTGGCTGTCCTGGTATCTTCTTAAAAATCTCAGTGATGGAGCAATCACAATTTCCAGAGGTAAGCCTTGTCTACTGAGTACCAGTAACCAGGGGTGGGATTCAATTTTTTAAAAAGCTGGTTCTGTGGGCATGGCTTAGTTTGTGGGCGTGGCTTGGTGGTCATGTTATTGGCTGGACATGACCAACTCAAGATCACTCACATTGAGGCACGCATCTCCCCGCCTGGCCTCTCATGACTGTGAGGATGCTGCAATAGTCGTAAGCGTCAAAAACGGTCATAAGTCACTTTTTTCAGTGCCATTGTAACTTTGAATGGTTACTCCACACAAGCAAAGTACCAGCAAAGGAGGGGAAAAAAACTCCAGAAAAATTCCAGAAACAGGAAGTCTAGTCCTGCCAAGAATGTAATAAGGGTTAACGGAGAGGCAGTTTCTGTAAGCAACACCAGAATGTTTCCTTCCTGACAGGATTAGGCCAGTAATTTCTTCTAACAACTGGTTCTCCGAATTTCTTAGAATGTTAACAACCGGTTCTAGTGAACAGGTGCAAACTGGTAGAATCCCACCCCTGACCGTAACTGTTCTCAAGGTCAGGAAATTTCTCCTTAAATCTAGGTTGGATCTCTCTTTAATTGACCTTCCACTTCCAGCCAATCTGAAATACACCCCAAAAAAGTTGGGAGTGATTCTAGTGTAGATTTTAATTTTGGGAGCCGAGAAGGATGAGGTAAGAACCCTTTTTCCTTTCTGCCTGCCAGGTGGAAAGTTGATTTTTCCGCAGGAAAGATTAGAAGCCTGATTTTTGTCACTTCTTGGTGTGTATCGAAGTGAGAGCTGGCAGCCATTGAACCGAGGGGAAAAAATATATGTCCAGGCAATCTGCTGCTTATTAAGATATTTTTTTCCCCCTTCCTTTCTCAAATAATAAATCCAGGACTTGGCTGTCTGCATGCTAATCAGCGTTCACCTGTGCTCACCTGTTCAGGTAAGAAGCAAAAAAAACCCTGTTCAGAGTGGAAACATCTTTTACAGTGCTTGATTTACGATCACAGTTGAGCCATCCCATGGTTCTACTCTAAGGAAAAGAAGGACTAGAGATGGCATGATAGCAATCCTCTTAAGCATGACACTTGTCCATTTTTACAAGGGGGTGAAGCTATTTTCCAAGGCACCCAAAGGCCAGACAAGGAATAATGGATGGAAACTGATCAAGGAGAGATTCAACCTGGAACTAAGGAGACATTTTCTGACAGGGAGAACCATCAATCCATGGAACAGAAGGTGCCTCCAGAAGTTGTGGGAGCTTCATCACTGGAAGCTTTCAAGAAGAGACTGGACTGCCATCGGTCAGAAATGGTATAGGGTCTGCTTGGGCGGGAGGTTGGACTAGATGACCTCCAAGGACCCTTCCAACTCTGTTATCCTGCTATTATATTATTCTGTTAGAAAAATCTAATAAAAATAAATAAACAAACTGCCCAAGGAGCTGCAGGACATTCAATAGGCTGACAACATTGTTCCAGAAAGACTGAATCCTTTCCACCACATTTAGGGTGGCCTATGATCAAACTTAAGATCAGATTAGATCAGTGATAGGCTGTAAATTTTTTAACAACCGGTTTTCTGGCTGGGTAGGCGTGGTCATGTGACTGGGTGGGTGACGTCACCCATCACACCCAGCTGTGTCTAGTGGCCACTCACCTCAAAGGCAGAGGTAGGATTTAGCTGGTTGGGGACAATCCCACCACTGGCTGACCCTACCCCATCTATTTTTTGGCCATTTTTTGGCTGTTTTCAGGCCATTTTGGGGGTCATTTTCAGACCATTTTTAGGCTGTTTTTGGCCTGGAAAACAGATGGAAAATGGTTCAGAAAATGCCCCAAAAATGGCCTGAAAACAGCCCAAAAATGAGTTGAAAACACCACCCAAAACATACCATTTGGGGGCCATTTTCAGCCTGTAAAAAAAATTTTGGGCCATTTTCAGGCTGTCTTTGGGCTGTTTTCAGGCTGTTTGGGGGCTTTTTTCAGACCATTTATAGGTGGCTTTTGGCCCTGAATACAGCCCCAACACCAGGCCAAAAACCAGGTTTTTGGGGGTGGGGCCAGCCAGTGGTGGGATTTGGTGGTTTTCCAAACTGAGCCTAATCTTAACTACCAGTCCACCAGAACCGGTGTGAACCAACAGCAGCCCATCTCTGGATTAGATGTGCGCTACATTGGGAAACCACTTTGAGGACCATAGGAAAGAGGGAAAAAATGCTCTCCCTTGTCATGACTGATGATCTAATGCATCCTCTCTAGCCAAAGACTGACTCATAGGGTTGGCTACTGTGAGCAAAATGTGAGCTCATCACAAGCCATTGTTTGAGAAATGTGAATTGATTTTGCTTTCAAGTGTTTCTGGGCTTGGTCTAACCATTGCCACTTTCTCAACTCCTGGCCAAGCTTTTTGTCATGATGCATAATGTGGAAGGACATGGCACATGGTGTCCCATCTCACTTCCTCTTGTGGGAAGTGGAGGTTCATCGTACAGAATAACAGAATGAATCCAATTCCTGCAACTGTCCTTCATACAACAGAACAACTGAATAACAGAGTTGGAAGGGACCTTGGAGGTCTTCTAGTCCAACAAGCAAGTGACTCAATACCATTACAGACAAGTGACTGTACAATCTCTTCTTAAAACTCTCCAGTTTTGGAGCAACCACAACTTCTGGAGGCAAGCTGTTCCACTGATGGATTGTTCTCATGATCAGTGAATCCTAACTTGAACTTAGAACACAGGTTGAGATGTTCCTAGAATAGAGATGCCTCAAACTTTCTCCAACCCAGGAAAAATGACTTCATGTGATTCTTGCAAGATACTAAAACAAAAGCTGGGTTCCATTTATCCTGTCATGGCTCTGTTGGAGTCTGAATCCAAGGAGGAAGATGGACAGCTGACAGGGAGTGGGAGTGTGGCTCCATTGGCTGTGGAGGAAACTGGGGAAGGGCAAAGTCCAGCTGGGTAGAACAGGGAAGAGGTAGAACAAGGGAGAGGGAGTTCAGAGGAAGACCCAGGCCCACCCCCTCTTTATCCTAGGGCATGCAGGGAGGAAGGGAGAAGAGAGCAACGTGGGTTGGATGGCTTACGGGGGAGGAAAGGGCCCTGATTCCCTTCATTAGCAACACCTGGGAGGAGAGGTTAAAAGAGATGCATGCTGAGTGTGGCGTCTGCTGGGAACAAACATGAGTTTATCTTGTGTTGACTTTGCTTGTCTCTGTTCCTGGCATCTTCTCAACCGTGTTGAGTTATTGCTATGCTTTCATGTCTGGAATTCTTGCTCCTGCCCTGTTGAACTAATTACCTCATTTTGCCTTCATTGGACTTAGTTACAGTTTTTGTTGACCATGTTTTGGACATGATTCTCTGCAGCCAAAGCTGTTCCTGGGAGAGTTTTTCTCCAGCCCAGAGGATAACGAAGACATTGGGGGCAAGTTTGGAACTATTAAAGGGACTCCTACTGATTATCTGACTATGTTGCCTTTGTGCCATGCTCCAGGTCATCACATATCCCAGCTGAACATCCCTTTTCCAGCACAGATTATGTTACCTAGTCAACTGCCTCACTTAGCAATGGTACTTTTGGGTCCCAATGACTACTGATAATGTGTTTGGACACCAAAGTAAGCACCTCTTGCAAATGTAGCCCACACGGAGAGACAAAGCTCCTTCAGGAAACTCTCATGCTTGCATGGCCTTCTCATCTCACCTTGAGATGCTATTTTTGGACCGAAGAGAGTGCGTCAGGCATACCATTGAGAGGAATGACTCACACAGCTGCATCTCTACCAGGAGCCAGACACTCTTGATGAGTATCCCAAGTTCACAAGGAGGCAAGATTGAATGGTTTGCCACTAGGAAGTTAGACATCTGCACAAACAGGCAAGAAGAAGGACGAGACGACCATAGGTCTGCCTACAGTTGGCAGTCTCACTCCATGAACTATATCTGATGTCCAACTACTCGTATTCCATTTTTAACATATTTCAAAAGTTCAGAGAAAAGCAACGGCCTGGAGACTAAAACACAATGAAGAACGGCTGCAGGATTTGGGTCTGGCTAGTCTGAAGAAAAGAAGAATTAGGGGCAACATGACAGCAGTGTTTCAATATTAAAGGGGCTGCCACAAAGAAGAGGGGGTCAACCTATTCTGCAAAGCACCAGTGGGCAGGACAAGAAATAAGCAAAGAGAGAAGCAACCTAGGATTAAGAAGAAACTTCCTGTGAGGACTATTAACCCATGGAACAGCTTGCCTTCAGACATTGTGGGTGCTTCATCACTGGAGGTTTTTAAGAAGAGTCTAGACCAGTGGTGGGATTCAAAAAATTTATTACCAGATCTGTGGGCGAGGCTTGGTGGGTGTGGCATGGAAAAGATACTGCAAAATCCCCATTCCCTCCCCACTCCACCAACCTGCTTTCCAGCTCCATTCTCCTGTGTAGGGCAACAGAAGGAGACCCAACCGATCAGCTGGGACTTGGGAGGCAGAGAATAGATGGGGGTTGGCAGGGCCAGTCAGAGGGGGTATTTGCCGGTTCTCTGAACTACTCAAAATTTCTGCTACTGGTTCTCCAGAACTGGTCAGAACCTGCTGAATACCACCTCTGGTCTAGACAGTGACTTGTCTGAAATGGTACAGATTCTCCTGCTTGAGCAGGGGCTGGACTAGAAGACCTCCAAGTTCTCTTCCAGCTTATTCTCTTCTCTTCTCTTCTCTTCTCTTCTACGCTACTCTACTCTACTCTACTCTACTCTACTCTACTCTACTCTACTCTATAGTCTAGTCTACTGTACTCTACCCTACTCTACCTTGCTCTACTCACTCTACTCTACTCTACTCTACTCTACTCTACTCTACTCTACTCTACTCTACTCTATTCTATTATCTCCTGTCTTCCACTCATTGGACAGTTGGGAAAAATTTTCAGGAATTAGGAATGTCTAATTTAATGAAAAGGAGGACTAAGGGTGACATGATGGTCATCTTTCAATATTTGAGGGTCTTCCAGAAAGGGGAAGGGTCAACCTATTCTCCAAAAGCACCCGAAGACAGGACAAGAAGTAATGGATGGGAAGTCATCAAGGAGAGTCCCAAAAGGTGTCTCTTCGAAAGTCCAGTTACCTTTGGGACAAGCCATGACCTGGATGCCTAAGAATCTCCATATGAATTCATCCATAGACATTTATCAAGGTGAGAACCAATGTACAATGCCATGATTTGATTCCAGCACCTGTGCAGTTGGTTTAAGATTGTTACGAGGCCAGATTAGAGCCTGGTGGCTTTTAATGGGGGAAGGGATGGCATTTTTAGCCTAGTACATGGGTTTGATTGTTACCTGTCACCTAGAACTAAGGAGAAATTTCCTGACACTGAGAACAATTACTCAGTGGAAGAGTTTCCCTCTAGACGTTGTGGGTGCTCCAACATTGGAAGATTTTAAGAAGAGACTGGATATCAATTTGTCTGAAGTGGTGCAGGGTTTGGACTAGAAGACCTCCAAGGTCCCTTCCAACTCTGTTATTCTGTTCTGTTCTGTCCTGTCTTGTCCTGTTCTGTCCTGTTCTATTTTAGAGCCTGGTGGTACAGATTCATTTCTCTTCAAACAATCATACAGTTTGTAGTGTACATAGATTTGCAAAACAGTGGGATAAAGGAATATTCCTGAACTTGGTTTTATGATTTATCTCACGGATACTGTGAAATTGTGTGAATGCATCACATGCAGTGCATGTTATCTCAGTTTGCAGTGCTTGGATTCATGGAATGAGTTTACCAAACATGTAAATATTGCAGAATATACAGCCTCGTGCTACGTAACTAAGCTCCATTTCATGCTGAATAAACTAAATTATTAATGTATCTTAAACAGAAAACTATCTTTAGATAGATTTTTTTTCTCCAAAAGCATTTTATTAAAATAAATTTGATCTAAAAAATCTGATTTAAATTTTAAAAAATCCAATGCAAATAAAAAAAATCATTTTTTTAAAAAAATTAAAAAAATCATCAATTTTTATCTACCCTGACCATAATAAAATGATGGGATAAGAGTACTGGAGGAAAAAAGACATTACTTGTAGGATTTTCCTTCCTGTTTTAAGGCAAAACAAAAATCCACAATATGCAATAAATAGCTAAAGGGCATCCAATGCCTATAGATAACACTTTAGCAAAACTCCTGAGCTCCTATTGTTTTTTGGCTGGTTTTGTGGTCTGGTTAGCGAGCCTGTGAGAATGATTATCTAGACTACAGACATACAGAGAGTTATATAAATACACATGTTGGGAGATATGTTAGGAAGGAAGGAAAGAAGGAAGGAAGGAAATAGAAGAAAGTAAGGCAGAGATGGATGGATGGAAGGAAGGGAAGGAGGAAGGAAGAGAGAAGAGGGAAGGGAAGGGAAGGAAAACCTTTGAATAAAAATTAAAATACATGCAATAGTCACTACATTACCAAACCCAAATTACATTTCTGCTTTAAGGATACGAAATGCATTATTCATTGCTTAATTAGTAGGGAAAACACACTGTTTTTGTGTCTTTATGAAATTTGAAATTATAAATGCCTTAATTTTATTCCAACAGTAATTAGAAATAACTATTCTGTCCTTCCATCGTCTCCTCAAGACACTATTTATTCCAGTCAGCATTTAATTTATTGGGTTAAATCCTGTTTTCCTTCTTAAATCTGCCATCCAGCCTGCATTTAATTTTCTGTGCTACTTTTCCTTTTTTTTAAAAAAAAAAATACTTTTTTATTATGGTGATTTTTTTGTTTTAATTTGAGTTGCTACTTACCCAGGGGCAGGTCTGTGGTATTTTTTTATGGAAATGGCAAGAAGGGTAGAGGTAAAGGTAAAGGTTCCCCTCCTTGCACATCCGTGTTAGTCGTTTCCGGCTCTAGGAGGCGGTGCTCATCTCCGTTTTTAAGTCAAAGAGCCAGCGCTGTCCGAAGACGTCTCCATGGTCATGTGACCGGCATGACTAAATGCCGAAGGCACATGGAACGCTGTTCCCTTCCCACCAAAGTGGTCCCTATTTTTCTACTTGCATTTTTACATGCCTTTGAACTGCTAGGTTGGCAGAAGCTGCTTGGACTAGTAACGGGAGCTCACTCCGTTATGAAGCACTAGGGATTCGAACCTCTGAACTGCCGACATTTCTGATTGACCAGCTCAGCATCTTAGCCCCTGATCCACTACATCCAAGAAGGTAAAAATGGCAAGAAGGTAGATGTTTGCTAACACAGAGACACAGACACAGACACACAAACACACACATACACACACACACATAGGGGGACCAAGGAAAACCACCAACCTCTGCCCTCATTTATCAGAGAATCATCTCTAGCAAATATATTCCACCATACTTGAAACTACATTCAAGTATTCAAGATCAGATGATGATGATGATTGTTATTATTATCGTTGTTGTTATTATTATTATTATTTCTCCTTCTGGGGCCACGAAGAAAAATAAAAAAATCAAGCAAGAGATGGCCAAAGACATACAGGCAGCCCTCGACCTACAGTGGTTAGACTTAGGAGCTTATAGTGGACTATAGAAGGAACAGATCAGACATCCAGCCCTTGCTTATCAATGGAGAGCGAGTGGAGCAAGTGGCCAGTTTTAAGTTTCTGGTGTTACCCTAAAAGAGGACCTGACCTGGGGTGCCCACACTGCAGCCCTGGTCAAAAGGGCCCAGCAGAGATTATACTACCTGAGACTTCTCAGGAAACAACAACTGAATGGAAAACTGCTGGTGACCTTCTACCGCTGCACCATAGAGAGTATCTTAACTTACTGCACCTGTGTAGGGTTTGCCAATTGCACAGGGGCAGATAGGAAAGCACTCCAGAGGGTTAACGTCATTGCCCAGAGGATTGTTGGTTGCCCTCTCCCCTCTTTGGAAGAGCTTTATAGCTCCCACTGCCTTAAGAAAGTTTAAAACATTCTCAAAGATCCATCTCATCCTGGGAACCCTTTTTTTGAACTATTATCATCTGGCAGATGGTACAGAATAATAAAAACAAGGACAAATAGGCTGAAAAACAGCTTCTATCCCAGGACAGTAGCTCTTTTGAATTCTGCTGTATAGTGCAGTGTTGGTGTGGTGTCGGGGGTTTTCGGTTCAAGGTGTGAAGGGTGAAGGATGTGTGTGTTTATTTTCATGGACATGATGCACACTGAAGATGGTGTTTGATTTTGTTGTAGGAGGTGCAATGACAATAAAGTAAACTAACTGACTAGTGACTGCTCGAAGTTACAATGGCCCTTTTTTAAAAGGTGACTTATGACCATTTTTTTCACACTTAAGAACCATTGCAACATCCCCAGGGTCAGGTGATTTCCATTCAGATGTAAACTGTGAGAAAGAGAAATCCTTGAATATTTCAAAAGAGGTCCAGTTGGACAACAGATCACGGTTTACTCTTACTCGGTTCCATCCAAGGGTTACCTACCGCCTACTTTGAGTGAGAAGATTTCAACTGACTTCTGAATAGCTAAAGCCCAAAGGCTGGGCAGAGCTCTATCAAACATGGAATGTATTTTGATTGTTTATACAGGTAGCTCTCAACTTACAACTGTTCACTTAGTGACTTTTTGAAGTTACGACGGCAATGACAAATGTGACTAATGGTCGTTTTTTTATACTCATTGCAGCATCAAAATCAACATAGCAACTGACTCATATTTATGACATTTGCAATGTTCAAGGGTCATGTGATCTCCTGTTATGACCTTCTGACAAACACACTCAATAGGGAAGCCAGATTTATTTCACAACCATGTGACTAACTTAACAATGTCAACTTATAAAACATTTTGTATACATGTTTTAAAATTGACAACAGAAAGAAGGGGGGATTTCAAAGAGCAGGCAGCAGTATGGAATCGAAAGTACATTCCGTTCATATTTTCTTCAAAGACTGATTAGATGATTGAAGCTTCTGCCATGCAAAAATCTAATTGGAGAACATGATTGATGACTCTTGGCTATGGATGTTTTTCATTGGATGATACACCCAGAGGGGTGAGGGCGGGGGGAAGCAGGATCAAGGGTGACAGTGAATTATGTATCTCAGAGTCAGCTACGCCCAGGTAAATGCCGGACGTAGAATGTTAGCTTCAAATAAATCTTTTTTTAGTTTTGGGAGTATGGCTCAAAGCTCATGATTTAATTGGAGTAACTGCCAGAATCCTGACAAACAACTGCAGTGATTCACTTAACAACAGCAGCAAGAAAAGTTGTAAAATGGGCAAAGGTCACTTAACAACTCTCTCACTTAGCAGCATAAATTTTGGGGCTCATTAATGGTTATAGATCGAGGAGTATCTATATTACCATCAAATCATTTTAGTAGCCATTTCATTGGGAATTTAATTTGCTGGCGAAAACACCTCCCTTTTGTCAAAAATTATAATTTCATGGAAACTGTGGTCTATTTGTGAGAGGCGCGGTGGCTCAGTGGCTAAGATGCTGAGCTTGTCAATCAGAAAGGTCAGGAGTTCGGCGCTTCAAATCCCCAGCGCCGTGTAATGGAGTGAGCTCCCGTTCCTTGTCCTAGCTTCTGCAACCTAGCAGTTTGAAAGCACGCAAAAAAATGCAAGTAGAAAAATACGGACCCCTTTGGTAGGAAGAGAACAGCGTTCCGTGTGCCTTAGGCGTTTAGTCATGCCGGCCACATGACCACGGAGACGTCTTCGGACAGCGCTGGCTCTTCTTCGGCTTTGTAACGGAGATGAGCACCGCCCCCTAGAGTCAGGACTGACTAGCACATATTATGTGCAAGGGGACCCTTTAATCTTTACTTTTATGGTCTATTTGTAACACCCATGGATTTTCAGAATCTCATAAGACCCCCCCCCCCCGAGTCTTAAGTTTGTTTCTGTATTCTGAATTTTAATTCCGAACTCTGCTCTTCATTATGATGATTATTATTTTTTTTTCAAAAAAAGTTGGACAACTTTCGTTGTTTTTTTTTCTCTTTTAGCCAACGTTGGAAAACTTGTCTGGGAAAAGCAACAAATTATTTAGCGGGGGAAGCGTGCAGACTCTTAAATGAAGCTTTGGGAATCCAAGCTCATAAATCATAAACGCCGGGGCGGTACATTCTGCATTTTAGCAGAGATTTAAATTCCTAAATGGCTTTTACAAGACCTATCGACAATGCCCTTTTTATGATAACACATACAGATACACAAAAAGTAAACAGCAGCCACAAAGTTGGAATTTGAAATTTGCCGGCTGGGATGTTTCTCCGTTGGCCTCCACGCGAACGAAGAGAGAACGGCTGCAGAGCCATCCCTAAGGGGAAACTGCTGAGAATTTGAAAAATTAAATATGTACGATTCCGCTCTGTTGAT
>CM042834.1:274024413-274053207 GCA_023653725.1 Bungarus multicinctus | reverse complement strand
AAGCAAGAAGAAAAGAAAAAAGAAAGTCAAGAATATGGACAAAAGAAGAAAGAGAAGAATAGAAAGAAAAGAAAGAAGAAAAGGGAGAAAAGAAAGAAAGAAGAAAGGGGGAGGCGGGGGGAAAGAAAAGAAAGAAAGAAAGAAAAGAAGAAAGGAGAAAGAATACAGAAAAGAAAATAAGGAAAGATAAATAAAAGGAAAGAAAGAAAGAAGGAGGAGAGAGAGAGCGAGAGAACGAAAAGAAAGAGCGAAGAGAGAGAAAGAAAAGAGAGAGAGAGAGGTAGAGAGAAGGAAGAAAGAAAGAAAAAGAAAGAAAAAGAAAGAGAAAGAAAGAAAGAAGAAAGAAGAAAAAGAAGAAATAAAGAAAGAAAGAAAGAAAAGAAAGAAAGAAAGAAAGAAAGAAAGAAGAAAGAAATGAAAGATAAAGAAAGGAAAGAAGAAAGAAAGAAAGAAAGATGGTTGAAAATACTGCCTCATACTGTATCGACAAGGGGACTGATGGTGGAGTGTTCCTTCTTTTTTGCCAGTGGTGCCAGCGTTACACAATGCTTAGCGGGTTTGAAACAATGCTGGGAAAATTGTTAAAAACTTTCAGGTTCCCCTCCAGCTGGCTGCAGAAGAGAGAGAGAGAGGGAGGGAGGGAGGGAGAGAGGAAGGGGGGACATTAAAAACCAGCCAGATCTCTGCAGCAGATCTCCTATCTTTTGTGCTGCCTGGCATTGTGGTGGCCTTATTTATTTCGTGAGGGAAGAGCCAACTGGATGGAGAGAGAGGTCCACCCGAGAAGGAAGGAGAAAGAGTGCTGCGAAAATGACAATGGAGGAGACAGCAGGAAGCCTACGGCCCATGCAAAAGGAAAATGAGATAACCTAGGTCATTGGCATCAGGCAAGCTGGCACTGGTGCATAGACCTGGAATGGACAATGGAGACAGATAGCCTCAGCTATACTTCTCCTGGGTGTCTGTGAAGGCCCTGGCTTTATGCATGTGGCAAGGCAGAGGGAGGAGGGAGGGAGGGAGGGAGGGAGGGAGGAAGGAAGGAAGGAAGGAAGGAATATAGAAGAATGGAAGAAGAAAAATGTGAGTGAATGTGGCAAGAAGGAGGGGAAGAGGAAGGAAGGAAGGAAGGAAGGAAGGAAGGAAGGAAGGAAGGAAGGAAGGAAGGAAGGAAGGAAGGAAGGAAGGAAGGAAGGAAGGAAGGAAGAATATGGAAGAATAGAAGAAGAAAAATGTGAGTGAATGTGGCAAGAGGGAGGGAGGGAGGAAGAAAGGAAGAAACAAAGAACATGGAAGAATGGAAGAAGAAAAATGTGAATGAATGTGGCAGGAAGGAGGGAGGGAGGGAAGGAGGAAGGAAGGAGGAATATAGAAAAATGGAAGAAGAAAAATGTGAGTGAATGTGGAAGGGAGGGAGGGAAGGAAGGAGGAAGTGTTGGGAGTAATATCCACCAGGTTCAGTACCAAGTGAGGAGGAAGACACTGGAAACATGGAGGCTGATTGGAAAGAGAGTTTATTGATGGACAGGACCACATGGGTTTGAGGTTCTGGGCAGCTGACCACATGGAGGTGAGAGAGGGGTATTTATGCCCTCTCTTGTGATTTGAACTTTAGCTTCCTGTTCCTGTGCAAGCTATTGGATGCTGTAGGGGTCATAGCTAACCTTGTAGGCTTTCTTGAGTCAAGCTTGGTTGAAGCTTGCCGGGTGATGCAATGTTCCTAGGTGATTTTGCAATGCAGTTGAGACCAGCTGCTAGATACTCCTATAATCTCCTTTAAGGCCATGTCTTAATCCCATCAGCCTGGAGCTGAAGGTCTCTTGTTTTGTAGATTGGCTGGCCTAGTCCTTCTCAAATACCTGCTAGAGGTAGGGAATGAAGCACTGAGTTTCTGTCTCCTTTAAGATTTCTATTTTTGATTTAGGAGAAATATAATATTCTGCCTTTTTAAATATTTCCTAAAATATTTCATTCTTCTAGGAGAGGGGTGGGTGCTAACTTTCTACAGAGGAAAGAAAGAAGGCAGGCAGGCAGGAAAGGAAGGAAGGAAGGAAGGAAGGAAGGAAGGAAGGAAGGAAGGAAGGAAGGAAGGAAGGAAGGAAGGAAGGAAGGAAGGAAGGAAGGAAGGAAGGAAGGAAAGGAAGGAAGGAAGGAAGGAGACGGGAGCATGGAAGAATGGAAAAGAAAGGAGGGAGGGTAGAAAGGAAGGGAGAAAGAAAAGAGAAAAGTTCAAAGCAGAGTTGCAAAGACTTAGTGCAGGGGTCCCCAAGCTATGCTGGCTGGAGAATTCTGGGAATTGAAGTCCACAAGTCTTAAAGTTGCCAAGTTTGGAGACTTCTGACTTAGTGTGATGGATGTAGGACAGATGGCTTCAACAAGAGCTTAGAAGACAACAGCAAGCCCCAAGTGTGGGAACCAGATTTTGCCATCTAAAACCTCCAGCATCCTAAAAGTGGCCAACTGTGGCCTGGCAACGCTCCTCTTCCTTAATAATAATAAAAAAAATTATAAATCCACCTGAGTAATTGGAGTCCAGCTAAAACTGCCAGTAATGGCCCAAACCCACCCAGCACATGGGAGAAGCCATGTCTGAAAATATAGATAAAAGAGAAAACTGCATCGAAATGCGAAGCGAAACCGTACGTTCCACCAGGAGGAGTAAAGGAGATGGAAATACAAACATAAAGATATTGAACTCTAAGGCTGTAGAACAGTCAATGGTGGAATATTACACCGCAGAAAAATGCAAGTAATTTAGGATAATGAATGAACAGTAGAAAATTGTTCATCCAATAACAGAAAGAGTGAAATTTTCAATGCGAAAGTAGCCACAATATTGGTCTTTGGTAAAAGAGATTTGATTTTGTAAGCCTGTCGTCCTGAACCTCCTGTTTATAAAGGCTTGTGTAGGCTCTCTTTAGGTACAAGTAGTCCTCGAATTACGACCACAACTGAGCCCACAGTTTATGTTGCTAAGTGAGATATGTGTTAAGAGAGTTCTCCCCCCTCTGTGTTATGATTTTTCTTGCCACCGTTGTTCAGCGAATCACCGCCGTTGTTAAATCAGTCACCTGGTTGTTAAGCATATCCAGCTTCCCCCTTGGAAAAAACATGAATCCCAGGATGCTACGTCCGTTGTAAATATGAGCCAGATGCCAAACATCTGAATTTGGAATCAAGGGACCATGGGGTTTGCCGCTGCAATGGTCATAAGTGTGAAACATGGTCAGAAGTCAATTTTTTCAGTGTCGTCCTAACTTCAAATGGTCACTAAATGAACTACCTGTGGCTTTGCAAATTATGGTGACGGTGGGTTTTTTTTTAAATGAACAGGTGGATTTCACAACCAATAAGTGGGGAATATTGATTAGCAGACGAGGGCAAGATGGCAGCTGAGGCCATGCCATCCAATCCCTAAAACGTTTTTGAAAAGAAGGGAGAAGGAAGAGGTATCAAGCTGACTAAAAGCCATAGTGAACAATCACTTAAATGTGAGCCAGCCTTGTTGTCAACTAAAAAAATACTTCTTTTGTCTTTTTAGTTGCCAGCAGAAAGGGAGTGGAGGAAAGTAGTGCATTCCTTAAATGCTTCAGATAATTGCTAGGCAGCCGAAGCTGTTGGCACGCAAGATTATTACTGGAGAGCATGAGTGATTATTCTTGGCTATAGATGTGTCCCATTGGAGAGTATACATCCAGGTGGTGGAGGGAAGACCAGGGTGTCAGCATTCCAGCAAACCTCCATTCCAATCAGCAACTCTGAGACAACCATAACTCAAAAGTATCTTTATTATAATAGCACCTGGCACATCTGTGGAAACCCGAATCTAAAAGTTGGTTCAGCTTTCCACAATTTCTCAAACTACAAATCCATCCCCCTTGGTTGTCATCCCATCACATGGCCCAATCACGATCAATCCAAAAGTAAGATCTTATGTCGTCCTGCGCCATACTCAATGACCTTGAACTAACAAAAGAATTTTATTTTGTCTACTTAGAGCTACTCAATTGAAATCACCCCCCTCCCACTTTCTCAGTCTATGTGGAAGCTGGAATATGGCTTCCAAAGCTGACACAGGATCAAGGGGGGGAACGAATGATGTATGTTAATGTCGGCTGCATCCAGGTAACGCCGACATGGTCACTCCTAATAAATCAATTTTTGTTTTTTTTACTCTGAGAGATGCAGCTAGAGACTTATGATTTGAATGGGGGTGGATTTGGAGACCTGACACTTGTGTTGCAGCTGCCAAAAAAAGCCAATGAAAATCCTAGCTTGCATGAACAGAGGGATAGAATCAGTGGTGCAAATATATTATAATGTATAATAGGAATATATTCACAATAGAAGAGTAGTTATAAACCAATGTGTAAATAAGGATTAGGACTTATCAAATTCGATAACAAATGTAAAGGATTACGGGTTACTCACATACCAATGTTTCTGTATTTTTGAATTTGTATGTTTTTTTTTAATTTTGTGAATAAAATTGTGTTTAAAATCTAAAAAAAAAAAACAATCAGTGGTGCGATTCAACCAGTGTAACAACCGGTTCGGTGAGCGCAGGTTTTGCTCATGCACATGCCAAAGGTGCATTCCACACGCGTGCTCCACATTTTAAAAAGCCCATTTTCAAGCTCTAATGCTTGCCATCAACTGCAGCCCTTGTGAATAAAACAGCGGAGGCAAACCACTCTACTGCGTGAATCCACTGCGCTCTAAACAAAACCAAACCAAAATAAAGCACAGGAAAGAGGAAGGGCAGGCGGGCGCAAGACGAGTTTCAAGAATTGGGTATGTCTAAGTTTGATGAAAAGAAGGACCCAGGGTGACATGACAGCAGTGTTCCAGTCTATTTGAGGGGCTGCCACAAAGAAGAGGGAGTAAGCAGTAGTGGGATCCTACCTGTTCCACGACAAGTTTGGCATTTGGTGCGCGCATGCATGCACCAAATGCGCGCACACAGCTTTCCCCGCACCAGTGGAGGCCTGCAGCGCCAATCAGCTGAGAGGATAAAGAAGAGTAAAATGCAGGGTTAGGGTTAGGGTTGGGGTTGGGGTTGGGGTTGGGGTTAGGGGTTAGGGGTTAGGGGTTTGGGTTAGGGGTTAGGGTTAGGGTTAGGGTTTAGGGGTTAGGGTTAGAGGTTAGGGGTTAGGGGTTAGGGTTAGGGTTAGGGGTTAGGGGTTAGCAGTTAGGGGTTAGGGTTAGGGTTAGGGGTTAGGGTTAGGGTTAGGGTTAGGGGTTAAGGTTAGGGGTTAGAGTTAGGGGTTAGGGTTAGGGGTTAAGGTTAGGGTTAGGGGTTAGGGTTAGGGTTAGGGTTAGGGGTTAGGGTTAGGGTTAGGGTTAGGGGTTAGGGTTAGGGTTAGGGGTTAGGGTTAGGGTTAGGGGTTAGGGTTAGGGTTAGGGGTTAGGGGTTAGGTTTAGGGATAGGGTTTAGGGTTTAGGGTTTAGGGGTTAGGGTTAGGGTTAGGGTTAGGGTTAGGGGTTAGGGGTTAGGGGTTAGGGTTAGGGTTAGGGTTAGGGTTTAGGGGTTAGGGTTAGGGGTTAGGGGTTAGGGGTTAGGGTTATGTTTAGGGTTAGGGGTTAGGGTTAGGGTTTAGGGTTTAGGGTTTAGGGGTTAGGGTTAGGGTTAGGGTTAGGGGTTAGGGTTAGGGGTTAGGGGTTAGGTTTAGGGATAGGGTTTAGGGGTTAGGGTTAGGGGTTAGGGGTTAGGGGTTAGGGTTAGGGTTAGGGGTTAGGGTTAGGGTTAGGGTTAGGGTTAGGGGTTAGGGTTAGGGTTAGGGGTTAGGGTTAGGGTTAGGGTTAGGGGTTAAGGTTAGGGGTTAGGGTTAGGGGTTAGAGGTTAGGGGTTAGGGTTTGGGTTAGGGTTAGGGTGGGAGGGCCAATCCTGCGCTTTTCTCTCCTTTCTCCTCTCAGCTGATCCTCCACTTATCCTTGGAGGCTTTTTTTGGTACCAGTTCAGTTGAACCGGGCCGAACCACTAGCATACCACCACTGTCTTGAAGCCAGGAGAAGAAACAATGGATGGAAACTGATCAAGGAGAGAAGCAACCAAGAACTAAGGAGAAATTTCCTGACAGTGAGGACAATTAACCAGTGGAGCAATCTGCCTCTGGAGGTTCTGTTTGCTCCATCAATGGGGTTTTTTAAGAAGAGATGGACAGCCATTTTTCTGAAACTATGTAGGGGTCTCCTGTTTGAGTAGAGGTGGGACTGGAAGACTTCCAAGATCCCTTCCCACTCTGTTATTCTATTATTCTTGACAGTCAGAACAATAAATCAGTGGAACTGCTTTCCCCCAGAAGTTGTGGGTGCTTCATCACTGGAGGTTTTTAAGAAGAGACTGGACAGCCATTTGTCTGCAATGGCATAGGGTTTCCTGCTTGAGCAAGGGGTTAGACTGGAAGACCTCCATGGTCCCTTCCAACTCTGTTATTCTGTCATTCTTTCTGGAGTCCCCAAGAAATGAGATGTACGCTAGCAACTCTTTTATTTTTTTTGCAAATCTTGCTGGTAATGAGATTATGTTCTACATACATAATTATATAGAAACAGTCCTGTTTAATTCAATCATGTATCCCTCTGTGGGAAGCTGTACAGAATTGTGCAGCAAATTACAGCGGTGGGTTTTGGGTTTCTTTTTTTCTTTCTTTCTGTTGTTATTGTTCTATATATGCACAACTTACATTCTTCCTAACAACGGGAGGTGAAACGAAGGAGGCAGTGAAGTTAGAGACTGGTGTTTGTTTATTAGGTCTGAGCAAAGTTTTGGAGGGGTGGCTTGATTTGTTCTGATCTGATTTGAAGGTGATCTGATCTAAGCATCGAGACAGACTTGCGCTGATATTTTTATCTGTTCCCATCAGAACATCCTCAATGCTTTAACTCTGGAATTTAGTTGGAAGGGACAGAGAGAATGGCCTTGAATGCAGAAGGAATAGTGCCACCAAAACAATGGTCACAGGAGTCTGGACTATCCCTTAAATATGAGCCAGCCAGTGTGTGGCAGCAGCAAAAAAAAAAGCTAATACATTCCCTGGTTGCATAAATAGAGACATAAAATCAAAATCGTATGATGTATTAGTTCCATTTTATAAAGCCGTAGTAAGGCCACACCTGGAATGCTGCATCCAGTTATCATCACAATGTTACAAAAAAAAAGGGGGGGGGGGTGAGACTTTAGAAAAGGGAAGAGAAATGCAACTGATCAAAGGCTCTTCTGACCCACGCCCCTTTCCAACAAATCAAACACAATCCAAAGGGAACAGAAACCTTGTCATGCTTCTGCAAAATAATTAGCTGTGATAAGCACAAGCCTTGCCAAACTGTGCGAGGCTGGCCAAAAGATAACAGACAAGAAATAATTTGCAATTCAAGAAACTTCAAATACAAACTCAGGATACTGGAATGTCTACGAGGCTGGAGTTTCAAAACGTCTTTGCTTCCTGCAAAGAACCTCCGATTCACAGCTGGCTTTTATCTTCTTGAAGGAGGGCCCATTACCTTGCAGCCTTACTCCCGAGTTGCCCATGCTGCTACAGCTGCTCTTTCCTGTGAGGAGCCCTGCAGGCACATGCACTTGACACAGGCTCCTCGGGAACCTCCTCATAGTTGCTGCCAGCCCCCACAATCTCTGAATGCAGCAGTCTACTCCCTAATGGTCCTGGCCCCTCATCTGAGTCTTCGCTCTCCTCAGCCATCCTCACCTGCTGTCGGCTAACCACAATAAATGCTTGGAGATTGAAACATACAAAGAACAGTTGCAGGATTTGGGTTGGCTAATCTAGAGAAATGAAGGACTGGGAGGGAGACATAAGAGCAGTACTCCAGTATTTGAGGGGTTGCCCCAAAGATGACAGGACAAGAAGCAATGGATGGAAACTAATCCAGGAGAGAAGCAACCTAGAGCTAAGGAGGAACTTCCTGACAGTGAGAATAATCAACCAATGGAGCAACCTGCCTTCAGAAGTTCTGGGTGCTCCAACACTGGAGGTTTTTAAGAAGAGACTGGACAACCATTTCTCTAAAGTGGTCTCCTGCTTGAGCAGGGGGTTGGACTAGAAGACCTCCAAGGTCCCTTCCAACTCTGTTACTGTTATTGAGAACAATTAACCAGTGGAAACCTGCAGAAGTTGTGGGCCTTCATCAGTGGAGGTTTTTAAGAAGAGACAGGACAGCCCGCTGCCTGAAATTATATAGGGTCTCCTGCTTGAACAGGGGGCTGGACTAGAAGACCTCCAAGGTCCCTTCCAGCTCTATTCTGATTCTGATTCTGATTCTGATCAGTGTCCCTCCATCCCACTTGTGGTGGTTTGCGTTCTGATCAAATAATCTTTTTTCTTTCTTTCTTCGATTTCACAAAATTGTACCCAAAAAAAAGGAGGACAAGGAATTTTAGAAAGTCACCCTTTCCAGCTCTTGCAAAAGATGACTGGGAAACCAGCCAAAATAACCGTTAATCAGCAAAACATAACAGCCTAAATTTGTTGTTACCTGGCAATGGACCAGTGGCTAAATAGCTTAGCCGTAGTTAGCACTGGAAGCATGTTTCAATTACATTATGAGACCGCTGAAGCAGAGAATAGAGTACAGGTAATTCTCTCGACTTACGGCCACAATCCAGCCCAAATTTACCATCGCTAAGTGACACGGTTGCTAAGTGAATTTTGCCCGATTTGATAACCTTTTGATTGTTAAGTGAATCACTGCAGTTGTTCAGTTCGGTTGTTGTGTTTCAATTTTTTTTTTATTAAGTTATAGAATATTGTAAAATACAAAAAGTAAATAGAAGAGCAGCGAGGGGTGAGGGGAAAGGGGGAAGGGAGGTTAGGAAAGATAAGGGGGAAGAAATATTAACTTCCAGCTCTGCTGCAGTAAAATAAGGCATTAACATCAAATCCTGGCTTTTTAAACATGTTGGGGTTTGATGGCGGCTGGTGCAAACGGACAGTGGGGAAGAAGGGGGACCAGTCCAGGAATCTGGAGAGGACTTGAAGGAGGGTCCTCCATCCTATGCAGAGATGGGCCAGGACCATCTGGGAGTTTGGTGCTGATTCCGGAGCCTCTGGAGACTGGCAGCAGTGAGGCAGAGGAACAAGGGGAGCCTGTTCCCAGTGCTCGTATGCACAGAGCTGCTAGAAGGCAAGAGCAGCTGAGACAAAAGGGGCAACTCGGGAATAAGGCTGGGAGGTGATTGCCCCCTCCCCTAAGGGATAAAGGAAATGCAAAGATGACAAAACCTTTGCAGGAAGCAAAGTCGTTCGTTCTGTTTGGATTAATCCTTGAAGCTCTGCGTGGACTTTGTACTTCGGTTGGTTTTTTTTTATAGTTCATTTGGCACTTCTGTTATTGGCAGCACTTCACAGGAAAGAAAGGTGGGTGCTTATCTCGAGGAACTGTTTGGGACTCATTACAGGCTGGAAATGAACAGAATTCCCAACAGAATTGTTGATATAAAACAAGAGCTGTTTTAACTAAGCATGCGCTTAATTATGGTCTCGGAAGCCTTGGTCAGAACAAAACAAGCCATTTCTATAAAGATCTATCAGTCAGCAACCCACAGCTCTGGAGCCGCATGTGGCTGTTTCATCCCTCTGCTGCAGCTTCCTGTCGCCGGTCGGCTCCACAATTGATAGGGCTTTCGGTTAGGACAGGTAGAGGAAAAAGGAGGCAATGGTAGGAGGAGACTCTATGGTGGGGGAACCGCAGGGGTGGGATTCAACCGGTATTACTACCGGTTTGGTGACTACACACGCTGTGCGTGTGTGTAAAAAAAACATCAGCTGTGCTGCCCAGACCGCTGAAAAGCGCTGCGCGCAAGTGCGCAGCATTTGAAAAGCCTCTTTTTTCCTGCTTTTTAAACCTCAGCTGTGCTGCGCAAAGCAGCTGAGGTTGAAAAAGCAGGAAATAAAGGACAGATAAGAGCCCAGGTGGGCGGGTGGGCCAAACAGCAGCAAACACAGAACCGGTTCAGTGTCTGCCTGCTCTTCAGAGCTACCGGTTCTATAGAACTGGGCAGAACCAGTAGCATCCCATCCAGAGGTGGGATTCTATTTTTTTAACAACTGGTTCTGTGGGTGTGACTTAGTTGGTGGGCGTGGCTTGGTGGTCATGTGACTGGCTGGACGTGGCCAACTCAACATCACTCACATCGAGGCACGCATCTCCTTGCCTGGCCTCTCATGACTGTGGGGATGCTGCAACAGTCGTAAGTGTGAAAAACGGTCATAAGTTACTTTTTTCAGTGCCATTGTAACTTTGAATGGTCACTCCACACAAGCAAAGTACCAGCAAAGGAGGGGGAAAAAACTCCAGAGAAGTTCCAGAGACAGGAAGTCTAGTCTTGTCAAGAATGTAATAAGGGTTAACGGAGAGACAGTTTCTGTAAGCAACAGCAGAATGTTTCCTTCCTGCCTTCCTTACAGGACTAGGCCAGTAATTTCTTCTAACAACCGGTTCTCTGAACTACTTAAAATGTTAACAAATGGTTCTAATGAATAGGTGTGAACCTGTAGAATCCCACCCCTGATCCCACCCCTGGGGAACCGGACTTCCAGTCAAGTCCAGAATTGAACCGGGGCTTCCGGTTAAAACCTTTCTGGCTCTTTGAGCCTTTAAGGTTGCCAACCCCTGGTCTAATCTGTAAAACCCAGAATTAAAGTTTCATTCTTTTCCACATCAAGCACGAAGTTCAGAAGCCGTTTCCACGTGGAAACAAAAAGACTTATATTCTTTTCTTTTGTCAAAATTGTCCACTCATAAAATAAAATATTTCTATAGCCTTTTTAGAGTTGCCAACAGAAAGGGAGTGGGGAAAGGGATTTGAAAGAACAGTGCGGCAGCTTGGAAATTGAAAGCGCATTCCATAAATAGTTTTTCAAAGATAATAACTAGGTGACTGAAGCTTCTGCCCCACAAAATTCTAACTGGAGAGCCTGATTGATGACTCTGGGCTATGGATGTGTCCCATTGGAGAATATGAATTACGATACACCCAGAGGGGTTGGGGAGGAAAACCAGGGTCAACAGTGACAATGAATGATGTGCCTCAGAGTTGGCTACACCCAGGCAGTGCCAGCATGGTAACTCCCAATAAATCCTTTTTAAATTTTGGAAGTTTGGCTCGAGACTCCTGATTTAAATGGGGGTAACTGCCGGTATCCTGACAACTAGCCATTTTTGCCATTTCCGCCAAATTCACCAACTTCTGCAACCATTCGTCCATGGTGGGAATCTAAGCGTCCTTCCATTTTGGGGCGTACAATATAGTATTGCTACCGTCAACATGTATAGTAACAAAGTTCCACATTTTTCCTCCAGTTCTTTTTCCGTGAAACCCAAAAGTTCTGGTTTCATTTCCATCTCCGTTTTCAGAATTTTCTGTAGTAAAATATGAATCGTATTCCTTTTTTTTTTTGCTTGATCACATGTCCATCATAGATGATAAAAAGTCCCTTCTTTATTTTTTACACTTCCAACACTCATCGGACATGCCTTGGATAATTTATCTGGTGTTTAAAGACCAACAACCAACATCGTTTTATAGAAATTCTCTTTTAGATTATCATTTAATGTAAATTTTAAAGACTTCTACTATTAGTAACCTGGTCATTAAGTGAATCTGGCTTCTGCAAAGACTTGGGTCATCAGAAGATCGCAAAAGGAGATTACTGGAACTCACCCGGGGAGGCTGCAACCGTCATAAGTGTGAGTCAGTTTCTGAGCACCTGAATTTGAATTATGTGGACGTGGGGATACGGCAATGGTCATAAGTGTGAAACGCGGTCCTCGGTCACTTGTTTCGGGGCCGTGGTAACTTTGAACTGTTGCTGAGCAAAATTGTTGTAAGTCTGTATATACAGATAATCCTTGACTTACAACCTTTCATTGAGTGACCCTTCGAAGCTCAAACAGCACTGAAAAAAATTTGACTTCTAACCAGTCCTCTCACTTATGACCATTACAGCGTCCTTGTGGTCATGGGATCAAAATTTGGCATGGTGATTGCAGAAACCTGGGATCACATGAGCACCCTGGGTGACCTTCCAACAAGCAAAGTCAAGGAGGGAAGCTAGATTCGCTTAACAACCACGTGATTCACTTAATGACATATGCGATTCGCTTAACCGCTGTGGCAAAAATGGTCATAGAATCAGGAGTGTCTCCCTTAACAACCTCTTGGCGCACAGCCATGGAAATTGTGTTCCCAATTGCGGCCGTTAAGTCAAGGACGAACCGACAACGACAAAATAAATGCCCTTTTAATTTTTCTTGCTTTTCAGCTTGGGGTTGTCCGTTTAAGAAGAGAAGCTCGCCGAAGCCTCTCCCGCCGTGAAATTGACTGAGATCTAAACATGATTTGTTTTTAATATACATCCAGGCCACTCAAAACAGCGATAAAACTTTGCACCAGGAGGGTTATAAAAACGAAGGAGAGGAAAGTTATAAACAGTTGAGCATTCCCTGCCCATTTATCTTCATAAGTCTTATTACAGCCTGCCAGTTTAAACCTAATGACTAATTTATCGTTCTAAAAGACCAGCAGTACCTATCTATCTATCTATATTTGATTTAGCTAATTAATTATATCAAACAAAGGCGATATTTATAAAACTGTCTGAAAAAAAAAACCGGTAGGTGTGGGGAAAATCTGCAGCAGGAGATGAAATGAAGACTAATACGGGATAAAATTATTAGCGTATTGACTTAGTTACATTATTACTGGGGTAATGGATTTCTTCATTATTTCTCACCCGGCTTTGTGGGCATCCCTGATTTCATTGAAGTCTGTTAATCTATGCAAATATCATTAGGAGCCGCTAATAACCGCATTGACATTTCTCTCTTTCAAGGCAAAAGGCTAATATTTTTGGCGCACACGTCGTTGTGGACTGGGAGCATAAGCTGAAAATTGTGGGGATAAGGAGACACAGAAGCAGGATGCTAAAAAGAGTTCAGCAAAGAGTAACAAAGATGATTAGGGGACTGGAGGTTTCAAACATATAAACAAGGGTTGCAGGAATTGGGTATACATAAGGTAAAGGTTAAAGGTACCCCTCGCATATACATGCTGGTCCTTTCCGGCTCTAAGGGGCGGTACTCATCTCCATTACAAAGCCGAAGAGCCAGCGCTGCCCGAAGACGTCTCCATGGTCATGTGGTTGGCATGACTAGGCACATGGGACGCTGTTACCTTCCCACCAAAGGTGGTCCCTATTTTTCTACTTGCATCTTTACATGCTTTCGAGCTGCTAGGTTGGCAGAAGCTGGGACAAGTCAAGGGAGCTCACTCTGTTACACGGCGCTAGGGATTCGAACCGCCGAACTGCCGACCTTTCTGATCGACAAGCTCAGCATCTTAGCCACTGAGCCGCATAGTGGTGTAGTTTAAGGAAAAGAAGGACTGGGATGTAGAATAAACAGACTATCATTAAGTATTGTACCTTATGATTCTTAAGGAATGTGTCTTTTCTTTTATGTATACTGAGAGCGTTTGCACCAAGACAAATTCCTTGTGTGTCCAACCACACTTGGCCAATAAAAGAATTCTATTCTATTCTATTGGAAGGGACCTTGAAGGTCTTCTAATCCAACCCTCTGCTCAAGCAAGAGACCCTATACCATCTCAGACCATTGGCTGTCCAGTCTCTTCTTAAAAGCCTGCTGTGATGGAGTACCCACAATGTCAGAAGGCAAGCTATTCCAAGCTCCCACTGTTAGCAATTTTCTCCTTAGTTTTAGGTTGCTTCTGTCCTTGGTTTGTTTCCATCCATTGCTTCTTGTCCTGCCTTCAAGTGTTTTGGAAAACAGAAAATAATTTTCTCTTTGTTACTTCTTCTCTTGCCTTCAAGTGCTTCAGAAAATAGAACATTAATTTCTCCTTATTTCTAGGCTGCTTCTCTCCTTGATTAGTTGCCATCCATTGTTTCTTGTCTTGCATTGCGGTGCTTTAGAAAATAGACTTTATATATTGGGGTTTGCTCTCACTAAACAATACCTCAATCAACCAAATGCCAAAGAAGCCAACAGTAAACTGCCCAACCAAAGAATTTGTAAGATCATTCTGACCAACAGTGGCAGGGCAAGACACTAAAATATAAACTGAGTGCAAACTCCACTCCTTACAAGCACTGATGATGTTACCTAGTTTGGGTAATGAAAGCAACCTCAGAGAGCACCGAGGACCCCACAGTTCTCTCCCATTCTCCTCCACTCCACAAACCCCATCCCCTTCTAACACTGGTTATATTACCTAGCTGGGTCTTGAAACATCTCCAGGAAAACAACTGAGTTCACGGAGCACCAAGGATTCCACAATTCTCTTCCAGAGTAACAGAATAACAGAGTTGGGAGGTACCTTATGGGTTATCTAGTCCAATCTCCTGCCCAAGTAGGAGACCCAGGTATGGGATTCTACCGGTTTGCACCTATTTGCTAGAACCACTTGTTAACATTCTAAGCAGTTCGGAGAAGCGGTTGTTAGAAGAAATTACTGGCCTAATCCTGTAAGGAAGGCAGGAAGGAAACATTCTGGTGTTGCTTACAGAAACTGCCTCTCCGTTAACCCTTATTACATTCTTGGCAGGACTAGACTTCCTGTCTCAGGAACTTCTCTAGTGTTTTTTTTTTCCCCTCCTTTGCTGGTACTTTGCTTGTGTGGAGTAACCATTCAAAGTTACGATGGCACTGAAAAAAGTGACTTATGACCATTTTTCACACTTACGACTGTTGCAGCATCCCCACAGTCATGAGAGGCCAGGCAAAGAGATGCGTGCCTCAATGTGAGTGATACTGAGTTGGACACACCCAGCCAGTCACATGACCATCAAGCCATGCCCACCAACTAAGCCATGCCCACAGAACTGGTTGTTAAAAAATTTGAATCCCACCCTTGAGGAGACCCTACCCCATTTCTGACAGATGGGAGTCCAGTCTCTTCTTAAAAGCCTTCAGTGATGAAGCTCCCACAACTTCTAAAGGCAACTTCTGTTCCATTGGTTGATTGTTTTCACTGTCAGAAAATTTCTCCTTATTTCCAGGTTGAATCTCTCCTTGTTCAGTTTCCATCCATTATTCTTTGTCTGGCCTTCGGGTGCTTTGGAAAACAGCTTGACTCTTTCCTCCTCTCTGTGGCAGCCCCTCAAATATTGGAAGACTGCTATTATGTCTCCCCTGATCCTTCTCTTCACTAGATTAGCCATGCCCAGTTCCTGTACCTATTCTTCATATGTTTTAGCCTCCTGCTCCTCCACCACCACCTTCTAACCATTCGGTTAACAACAGCCACAAAAAATGGGGTCACAAAATTATGCATGGTCGTGGGATGACCTGCTTACCAACCAACACAACTTACTACTTAATTCTGGTCTCAGTTATGGTTGTAAGTTGAGGAGCAACTTTAATACCTTAAGAAATGTGGACCTTTCCAAAGATTATAAGGACAAAGAGGCTCCAGAAAGAGTACAGAGAACAGCAACAATGATGGTTAGGGGACTATATAAAACTATATGAAGAACGGTTGCAGGAATTGGGTATGCCTAGTTTAATGAGAAGAAAGACTAGGGTTGACATGGTAGCAGTCTTCTAATATCTGAGAGGCTGCCACAAAGAAGATGGAGTCAAGCTATTCTCCAAACACCAGAAGGCAGGTGAAGAAGCAATGGATGGAAACTAATCAAGGAGAGAAGCAACCTACAACTGAAGAGAAACTTCCTGGCAGATATTTGGTGTAGCTACCTTGGATGATGGTTTCACGTGGATTTTATTTATAGGTCTTAAATCTTTGATTCACATTTTCCATTAACTGATGGAACTTCTCGGCTGGTGGCTGAGGGGTGAGGATATTAATTTATATCTCTGCCTTCCAGTTTAAGGATGGTTTTAGTTAGCAAAGCCCCTGGCTAATCCAGGAGACACATTCGAGACTTTGTACTGACCCACAGTCTTCTGCAACGTTAACAAAGAGTAGATGTTCACCTTGGTCTGGACCACAAATCTAATTCAGATCATTGTTGCTGGCGGGGAAAAAATGGGACTTTTTCCTCTTTTCTGGGCTCCTCTGCCTTCTTTTGTTTTTTGCAAACTTTGGAAACTGTGAACCCCTGACATCTGCAGCCTTGTTAATTTTAATGAGGCTTCAGCAGAGCTGCTATTTCGATGTTCGGTTTCCAGATCTGCTTATCACCGACATGAAGGAGGAAGCGCATGGGACATCCTTTCCTGCCTCACCCATGCACATTCAATCCATCAATCGAAATAGACCTGGAAGGAACTTTGGAGGTCTTCTACTCCCACCTCCTGCTCAAGCCGGTCCTTCACTTTTCACTGGGCTTGCAAAACAAACAGAGTAGAGTAGAGTGGAGTGGAGTGGAGTGGAATAGAATAGAATAGAATAGAATAGAATAGAATAGAATAGAATAGAATAGAATAGAATAGAATAGAATAGAATAGAATAGAATATTGGAATGAAGAATGGAATGGAGTGGAGTGGAGTGGAGTGGAATAGAATAGAATAGAATAGAATAGAATAGAATAGAATAGAATAGAATAGAATAGAATAGAATAGAATAGAATAGAATAGAATAGAATAGAATATTGGAATGAAGAATGGAGTGGAGTGGAGTGGAGTGGAATGGAATAGAATAGAATAGAATAGAATATTGGAATGAAGAATGGAATGGAGTGGAGTGGAATGGAATAGAATAGAATAGATATTGGTATGAAGAACAGAGTAGAGTAGAGTAGAACAGAACAGAACAGAACGGAACAGAATAGAATTCTTTATTGGCCAAGTGTGATTGGACACACAAGGAATTTGTCTTGGTGCAAAGGCTCTCAGTGTACATAAAAGAAAAGATACATTTGTCAAGAGCCAAGAATCATCAGGTACAACATTTAGTAATAGTCATAGGGTACAATAAGCAATCAAATCAAATAGGTAGATAGAAAGTATAGAAATAGGAATAGAATAGAATAGAATAGAATAGAATAGAATAGAATATTGGAATGAAGAATGGAATTGGCCAAGTGTGATTGGACACACAAGGAATTTGTCTTGGTGCAAAGGCTCTCAGTGTACATAAAAGAAAAGATACATTTGTCAAGAGCCAAGAATCATCAGGTACAACATTTAGTAATAGTCATAGGGTACAATAAGCAATCAAATCAAATAGGTAGATAGAAAGTATAGAAATAGAATAGAATAGAATAGAATAGAATAGAATAGAATAGAATAGAATATTGGAATGAAGAATGGAGTGGAGTGGAGTGGAATGGAATAGAATAGAATAGAATAGAATAGAATGGAATGGAATGGAATGGAATGGAATGGAATGGAATGGAATAGAATAGAATATTGGAATGAAGAATGGAATGGAGTGGAGTGGAGTGGAATGGAATAGAATAGAATAGAATAGAATAGAATAGAATAGAATAGAATAGAATAGAATAGAATAGAATAGAATAGAATAGAATAGAATAGAATAGAATATTGGAATGAAGAATGGAATGGAGTGGAGTGGAATGGAATAGAATAGAATAGATATTGGTATGAAGAACAGAGTAGAGTAGAGTAGAACAGAACAGAACAGAACAGAACACAACAGAATAGAATTCTTTATTGGCCAAGTGTGATTGGACACACAAGGAATTTGTCTTGGTGCAAAGGCTCTCAGTGTACATAAAAGAAAAGATACATTTGTCAAGAGCCAAGAATCATCAGGTACAACATTTAGTAATAGTCATAGGGTACAATAAGCAATCAAATAAAATAGGTAGATAGAAAGTATAGAAATAGGAATAGAATAGAATAGAATAGAATAGAATAGAATAGAATAGAATAGAATAGAATAGAATAGAATAGAATAGAATAGAATATTGGAATGAAGAATGGAATGGAATTCTTTATTGGCCAAGTGTGATTGGACACACAAGGAATTTGTCTCGGTGCAAATGTTCTCAGTGTCCATAGAAGGAAAGATACATTCGTCAAGAGTCAAGAATCATCAGACGCAACACTTAATGATAGTCACAGGGTACAATAAGCCATCAAATCATACTAGGAAACAGTCAACAAAAATTGTAAGGATACAAGTGACAAAGTTACAGTCCTACAGTCACAAGTGGGACAAGATGAGTGAAAGGGTATATTAATAGTAATAGCAATGCAGGCTTAGTAAATAGTTTGACAGTGTTGAAAAACAAAACAAAAGGAAATTTTTTTCCCCTTTTTACATTTGAGCATCCAAGAAAGGACAGGAAAGGAGAAAGGGAAAGAGGAAAGATAAAGAAAAAGAAGGGAAGATGGAAAGAGAGCAAGGAAGGGGGGAAAAAAGGAAGGAGATTAGAATGAGAGGGAGGAGGGGTCTGAGGGATCTCCAGCCTTCGCACTTGGCCACCACAGGTGCCCCTGACATGAGTGATGTGAAGCCGGCCACGGCCACAACCACGGCCACCTCCTGAGGTCAAACCCAACCCTGTTGCAGCCCACAATGAAATCGAGTTTGACACCCCTGCCCTACACCATTTCAGACAGATGGCTGTCCAGTCTCTTCTTAAAAACCTCCCGTGATGAAGCTCCCACAACTGCGGCCCATGTATGCAGAGATGACCAGCCAAAAATAATTCTGCATTCAGCCAACTGGAAGGATAACAGGAGCTTTTAAAAAAGGAAGGCCTTTCTTAAGAATGATGAATTGGCATCCTGGTCAAAGCATTAAATTCAATTCAGAATAGAGCTGGAAGGGACCTTGGAGGTCTTCTAGACCTCTTGCTAAAGCAGAATACTCTATACCATTTCAGACAGGTGGCTGTCCAGTCTTTTCTTAAAAACCTTCCGTGATGGAGCACCTACTACTTTGGTAGGCAATTTGTTCCATTGGTTGATCGTCCTCACTGTTGGGAGGTTTCTCCTTAGTTCCAGGTTGCTTCTCTCCTTGATTGGTTTCTATCCATTGTTTTTTCTCCTGCCCTCGGGTGCTTTGGAGAATAAGTTGACCTCCTCCTCTTTGTGGAATACTGGAAGGCTGCTATCATGTCACTCCTAATTCTTCTTTTCTCTAGACTGGCCAGACCCAATTCCTGCAGCCGTTCTTCCTATGTTTTAATCTCCAGGCCTTTTAATCATCTAAGTTGCTCTTCTCTGCACTTTTTCCAAAGTCTCAATGTCTTTTTTGTAATGTGGTGACCAAAACTGGCTGCTGTATTCCAGGTGTGGCCTTACTAAGGCTTTATAAAGACACATCGTGTCTTCTTTGCCCTTTATTTGGAGTTCTGATAGTTCAGGAGCTACTGAATATCACCTTCAGGGGGCTATTCAAATCGACCTCAAAACTGGAGATCTAATCAGAGGTGGTTTTCAGCAGGTTCTGACCAGTTCTGGAGAATCAGTAGTGGAAATTTTGAGTTTGTTCAGAAAAGTGGCAAATCCAAACCTCTGACTGGTCACGCCAACCCCATCTCTTCTTTGCTTCCCATTGAGTCCCAACTGATTGGCTGGGTCTTCTTTGGTTGCCCTGCATAGGAGAATGGAGCTGGAAAGCAGGTTCGTGGGGTGGGGAGGGAATGGGGATTTTGCAGTAACCTTCCACCAAGCCACACCCATCAAGCCACGTCCACAGAACCGATAATTAAAAAAAATGTATTTCCACCACTGGGTCCAATTACAGGATAACGGTGAACTCTACCTGCCCTTCTCGTCTCTCTCTGACGTATGCACGTATGCAAAGAAGGCCAAACTTTTCAAGTGAAAAGTTTTCGGCTTTGAATCAGTCTCAGCGCTGTGCTATTAACAGGTGTCACCTTTGAGAGATGATAAGCAATATATATCGGAGCCCTGATATATATACCAGACCTGTGAAGGGTTCGTACTACTGCTAATCCATTCCACATTGATAAAACTGCCTCCAAGCATTCTGGGATACGGTGCCTGAAGGAAAGGGATCAGCCGCGATGAGCCATTTATGCTTCTGCGAATAGATTAACAAAATACGATAGCCTGACAAGCTACATTTGTCTCAGAGAAAAGCACAGCGTGAACTATTTAGAGGCACTCAGGCATCGGGTAGAGGATAATATTTTCAGCTCGGGGTAGAACTGTGGGCGCCCTTGGCGCTCTCTGAGCTTGATGATTTGCTTGAAGACGTTTCATGGCCCAACTAGGTAATCTCATCAGTGTTAAAAGGTGATGGGGTTTGTGGAGTGGAGGAGAAGGGGAATGAAGAGGAGAAGGTGGAGGAGGAGGACTGTGGAATCTCTGGTGCTCTGAGCTTGGTTGTTTTCTCGGAGATGTTCATGACCCAACTATGTAAATCATCAGTGTTAGAAGGGGATGAGGTTTGCAGAGTGGAGGAGAAGGCGAATGGAAGGAGAAGGACTGTAGGATCCCTGGTGCTCTTCTGAGGTTGGTGGATTTCCTGAAGATGTTTCATGACCCAACTAGTAACTTCATCAGTGTTAGAAGGGGATAGAGTTTTGGGAGTGGAGGAAAAAGTAAATGGGAGGAGGAGGAGGAGGAGGAGGAGGAGAAGGAGAAGGAGAGGAGAAGGAGGAGGAGGAGGAGGAGGAGAAGGAGGAGGAGGAGGAGGAGGAGGAGGAGGAGGAGGAGGAGAAGAAGAAGAAGAAGAAGAAGAAGAAGAAGAAGAAGAAGAAGAAGAAGAAGAAGAAGAAGAAGAAGAAGAAGAAGAAGAAGAAGAAGAAGAAGAAGAAGAAGAAGAAGAAGACTCATTAAAGGAGGAATGTATAGGAGCATCCTTTACAAATCCCAACAGATTATTTGAAGGAATTCAATTCCCCCAAAAAAGTGAGGACAGTTAAGGATTCTAATGAGAAGGAGGGGGAGGAGGAGGAGAAGGAGGAGGAGAGGAGGAGGAGGAGAAGGAGGAGGTGGAGGAGGAAAAGGAGGAGGAGTCATCAAGCTTGAGCCTAGTAAGATTCAATCTCTCAAATTGCAGTCAGCTGGCAGTCAGCAGAAGTATCCTGCAGTACTACATTCTAACACTGCACCACCATGACTCTCATGCACAAAGTTTGGCCTAGAATCCAGAGGGCCATAGCTGGCAGGTGATGGCATAGGTTCACATAAGAGAGAAAAGAGTCATTTCTCTCTCCTTTATTTCCTTGACTCAGTCCTGGGCTTAAAATGCCAGAGAATTTCCCTGTTCCCTCTTGGTCGAAATGCCCTAAAAATAAAAATGGAGCTAGAACAAAGGAAACGTTGATGCTGGGTTTTTTTTTTTCCCCTTTGCCACCAAATTGAGACCTACCTGTTCTCAGTGTCTTATCATGCCGGTAGACAGATGGGGAGAATCCTAAGTCCCTTTATATATAATTATCTTTTCCAACCATCTGGTTGGGTTGGAAAGAATAAAAGGCGAGTGGAACAGGAAGGCTAAATGGTGTTCCAGAATGAATCCGCTTCTGTGGCACCTGAGATATACATATTTAGAATTAGCTACTTCTCATTTTTGTCTGGGGTGCTTGGTGCCTTCTGAAATTGGTGGTTTTTCTTGCAGACGTTTCACTACCCAACTAGGTTTCATCATCAGTGTTAGAAGGGAGTTGGGGTGGGTGGAGTGGAGGAGGAGGAGAATGGGAGAAGTAGGAGGAAGAGGACTCTGGCATCTTTGGTGCTCACTGAGTTTGGTTGTTCTCTTGGAGAGATTTCACCACCTAACTAGGTAATGTCAATACTAGAAGGTAATGTGTGTGGAGTGGAAGAGGGGAGGAAGGGAGGAAAAGGAAGGAGGAGGAGGAGGAGGAGGTGGTGGTCCTTGGTGTTCTCTGAGCTTGGTTATTCTCTTACAGACATTTCACTACCCAACTAGGTAACCTCATCAGTGCCTGATGGGACTGAAGTTTGCTCTCTGTTTATGTATCAGTTGCTTGTCCTGTCTGTATTGGTCATTCCTTGCATAGCCTGTTGTTTACTCTTAGCTAGCTTCTCTGAGTAGTCTAGTAGTTCTTTGATTGAGGTATTGTTAAGCAGAGATTAGCACTAAGATTAATACTAGATCAACAATCAAGGAGTAAACAGCCTAGTCAAGGGACTACCAAGAACATTCCCACCAACACTGAGTTATATGCATTCTCCTCTGTTGGTAGGATGGCATAGGAAACCATAGGTGTATACAATAAACAGAAAGCAGTCTTCCTTCTTCTCTCCACAATCACCACTCCCTTTTAGCCCTGATGATGTTACCTAATTTGGTAATGAGATGTCTGTGAACAGAACATCAAGCTCAGAGATCCTACAATCCTCCTGCTCATTTCTATCCCTCTCCTCCTCCTCTCCTCTTCCTCTTCCTCTTCCCCTTCCCCTTCTCCCTCCTTCTCCTTGCAAACCCCACTCTCTTCTAGCACTGGTGATGTTACCTAGTTGGGTCATGAAACATCTGAAAAAAACAACAACCATAAGGACCTCAAAGAGACATAAGGACCTCACATTTCAACCCTGAACTACACGTTTTTATTTTATTTTTATTGTTGTGTAAGTTGAGGATTAGTAAGTGTGAGTCGAAGGGTAGTAAAATCTCCATAATAAGGAATACATCACAAATGATACAAACCTCACCCCAAAGCCCAACAACATATATAAAATTCTCAGGTTTTTTGGCTTTGGAGCCTATTCAACTCTTCATTGTTGGCATCGTAGCTGAGATTTTACATAGCGATCGAAAATGCTACTCGAGTCAAGATCTAAAGTATGACTAAATGTGGATGGATAATGCACTAAACTTTCCCTTCCTCCTGTTAATGCTCTATTAGCCGAATGCATTATTGTGTTAAGATGGACTATTAAAAATGCAAAATGTAATTAGAGCCTCCGTTGTGCTCTTGAATGGAAAACATGGCCCTGACCTGTGCAGGTTTTATTTGTCCAGCCGGATTTTAATTTTAGCAGTTCTTTCTAAAAAGGTTATCCAACTATGTGGTGGTTCTTATAGCAAATGAGGCTGGAGGGAAAGCTGGAATTAAGAAGTTGGTAAATGCCCATCGCAAATAAAATTCATTTGGAGGGTGAGTCTAAATTGGGAGTGGCCCAGTCCCCTCTCTCTTAACCCAACCCACCTCGTAATAATAATAATAATAATAATAATAATAATAATAATAATAATAATAATAATAATAATAATAATAATAATAATAATAATAATAATAATAATAATAATAATAATAAATATTTATTTATATACCGCTCCTCTCCCAAAGGACTTGGAGCGGTGCACAGCCATACAATTAAAACAATAAATATGTGAAAAGTTAAAACTAAATTAAACTAAGGCCCTGGCTGTAATCAATTAAAACCCCTGCCTAAAACCCTAAAACTTAATTTATAATAATGTTATAATGTTCTTGCTGTGACAGTTCATCATTCAGATTGGATTCAACAATTTTGTCCATCTATGGACCCTTCCCAAAGACCTGGGGTGGGCACAGAGGTAGTCTGCTAGGGGTTCGCAGGGGTTTGGGAGAGCCCCTAGCTGTGATGACCCAGGGTGGGAAACAAACATGGTCACAAAAAACAGGTGAAGCCCCTTTTATTCCTTCACTTTGCCTCCAAGCTCCAAATATCCTTGACTGGAGACAAAAAACTCCCACACAAGCAGTTACAAGAAGGAGAAAATGCCGTTTAAATAATAAAGAGTAAAAAAACAACACAAACCAGGCATGATAAGGGCTAGAAGATGTCCACAGATATCAGAACACCCACTAGGAAGGATGCCAAACTCAGAGAGGAACCATAAACTAGAGATATTTCCATGCTTTGTTTCCAGCGTTTGCCAGTATGCAGGTCCGTGCTCTTATCCAATTTTCATAGCTGCAGCCCATGAAGAGGATCAAGTCCCGCTCCTCCCCAGTAGACCACGTCTCTCCCTTTTCCTCTCCTCCCTGCGTGTCCTAGGATGGAGAGGGGATGGGCCTGGGTCCTCCTCTGACTGCTCAACCTGCCTCTGCCCTTCCCCAGCCTCCTCCACAACCTCTGGAGCCACATTTCCACTCCCTGTTGGCTGTTCCTTCCCTCCCTCAGAGTCAGCCTCCACCAGGGGCATGACACTAGCTAAGATTCTGTGCAGGTTGGAGAAACCCCAAATCCCACTCCTGGCTGACCCCGCCCACCCCATCCCACCCCTCCCCTCCCAGGAGTCCCCATGCAGCCCATTTTGGATGCAGATAAGTGCAGGAGGGACATTTTTGCTCTCTGGAAGATGAAACGGGCCCATTTCCAACCTCCGGAGCCCGAGGTGGCCATTTTCGCCCTCCCAAAAGCTCAAGGCAAGCCTTCGGAGGGCAAAAATGTCCCTCCTGCCACCACGGTGCAAGAGTTTGACTAGGCCATGCCCACCCAACAACCCGGCAGAGAACCCATTGCTAACATATTTGAAGCCCATCCCTGGATGAACAGATGTGGATGTGTTAAAGATTAGGGTTAGGGCTGAGTAATTTGGTCTCCTGGAAGTCCAAGGACTCAACAGTCTTCTCTAACATCGCAATTAGAAGGCACTAATGCCACACCTGGAATGCTGCATCCAGTTTTGGTCACCACATTACAAAAAAAGATGTCGAGATTCTGGAAAAAAAAAAATCCAGAGGAGAGCAACTAGGATGATTAAAGGCCTGGAGACTAAAACATAGGAAGAGCTTTGGGCCAATCACCAGGAGATGGTGAGTTCTAGTCCCATCCTAGTTAAGTGAACCCAGTTTCCCCATTGACTTTGTGTTCGGAATTTTGCCGCGTTAATTCAGTGCCAGACAAAGAAACACACATGGCTGATGCTTCTTTTAACATCTTTATAAACATAATAAGTCAATTTTACAAACTAGTTGTAGATTTCTCCAATATGGAGCAAACTCAGACAGTATTAGACATGTTACAAGTTGGGAGCTTCAACAGAAACTTCAGCCGTTCAGAAACAGACACCAGTTTCACTTTAGTTCAGCAAGCAAGCAGAGGAGAGAAACAGTTTCATTTCAATAGACAGACTCTGAGCTTAATATAGAGCCACATCTAAGCTACTTCTAGTTTCAGTTTCCAGCCTAGGCTACTTCTAGTTTCAGTTTCCAAACAGTCCTCATTGGCTGACTTAGTTGCTATGCCTATTCATTGTCCGACCTTGTTACCATGCTCTATTCCAGTTCATGAATATATTCTGAGAGTTTGTTCATCAGAAGGTTGCCCAAAGGGGATCACATGGCCTCAGGACACTGCAACCGTCATAAGTCCATGCCAGTTGCCAAGAGCAACTAGGATAAATAGGGGCCTGGAGACTAAAACACATGAAGAACGGTTGCAGGAATTGGGTCTGGCTAGACTAGAAAAAAGAAGGACTAAGGGGTGACATTGTAGGAAGAAAAATGCGGTCCGGTTCCAAGCTGGGAGAAAGGCACTGGAAATAAAATGGAAGCTGACTAGCTGCAAGGAAAGAAGGTTGATTTGGTTTCCAGAAACTTCACTGCCAGCAGCAAATATTTCTGGGGTGACTGACCAAATGGCTGAGTAAGTGGGTGGATTCTGAAGGTTCTGAGATGCTCCAGGGAGGTTGTGCAACGTATTGAGCCTTGCGTCTTTTTCTATTTCAATGGTGGTGGGTTAATGCTATGATGTCCTAAAGGTCATGTCCTATCCTTAGAATTTGGCGCATGTGTGTATAGATTTTTGTCTTTCTACTTTTAATCTCTTCTTGGGCAGCTGGGCTGAAGGCATTTTTTTTTATCAATAGGCTGGCCTGGATTTCTTAAACGAGCACAAAATATCAATCACTAAAGACTTCAGACATCTGCTGGAAGCTGTTTCATACAGCAGGAAGACTGGGGGTTGCTTTCTGCCTTTAAGAGCATGTTCCTCCATTTCTCCTTTGGGGAAATAAAATATTCTACCTCTCTTAACATTAAGAATCAAGAATATTTTAAAGGGGGGGGGGGGCTTCCTACAACATGATAGCAGTATCCCAGTATTTGAAGAGCTGCCATAAAGAAGAAAGGGGTGGTGGTCAACATATTCTCCAAAGCACCTGAAGGCAAGAAACAATTGATGGAAAATAATCGTAGAGAAGCAATTAAGGAATTAAAGAGCAACTTCCAAACAGTGAGGACAATTAACCAGGAGTTGTGAATGCTCGTCCAACACTGGAAGCTTTTAAGAAGACTGCCACTTGTCTGAAATGGTACAAGGTCTCCTGCTTGAGCAGGAAGTGGACTAGAAGATCTCCAAGGTCCCTTCCAGCTCTATTCTGAATTGAATTAATGATTTGACCGGGATCCCTATTCATCGTTCTTAAGAAAGGCCTTCCTTTTTCCAAAGCTTATCCTTCCAGCCAGCTGAACGCAAAATTATTTTTGGATGGCCATCACTGCACACATACTCGCACACAACAAGCACCGCCCCTCACCCCCTCCGTCGAGGAGTAAATTTCTAATGAAATCTTTTGCACCTTTCTAACATGGTGTCACCTCCCGCCAGCCGTTCTTTGACAAGCTGTATCAGTCAATAGCAATGCAATATGAAGCGGTAATGACATAGACATGCGGATAACGAGAGAAAGCAATTTCTCTCCCTATTCCGCAGCCAGCCAATCGATTGTGCTCCTGGAATACACCTTGGTGGAAAATACAGACAGGAGGCAAAATGGTGATCGAGGCCTCTTTTGCGCTGCTCGGGGATGCCAGGTGCTGAAGGGGAGTGGGGGTACTGCTAGAAGATTATTAAAAAGATGCTGAGAAAAAGAGGATGGGGAAGGAAAATGTCCAGTGTTTTAAGCCGATTAATGAAGCAAGGTGGACGGAAAGAGACCTTGGGGCTCTCTGAGCTGGGTTGTTTTTTTGTAGATGTTTCATGACCCAACTAGATAATATCATCAGTGCCAGGAGGGTTTTCATGGAGGAGGAGGAGGAAGAGAAGGAGGAGGAAGAAGAGGAGGACTGGGGAATTGCATGGAAGAGGAGGAAGAGAAGGAGGAGGAAGAAGAGGAGGAGGAAGAAGAGGAGGAGGAAGAAGAGGAGGACTGGGGATTTGCATGGAAGAGGAGGAAGAGAAGGGAAGAGGATCAGGTAAGAGAAGAGAAGGAGGAGGAAAGAAGAGGAGGGGGAAGAAGAAGGAAGAGCGAGGACTGGGGATTTGCATGGAGAGGAGGGAAAGAGAAGGAGGAGGAAGAGAAAAAAGAGAGGAGGAGGAGGAAGAAGAGGAGGACTGGGGATTTGCATGGAAGAGGAGGAAGAGAAGGAGGAGGAAGAGAAGGAGGAGGGAAAAGAGAAGGAGAGGAAGAAAAGGGGAATGGTGAATTTGCATGGAGGAGGAGAGGAGGAGGGAAGAGAAAGAGGAGGAAGAGAAGGGAAGGAGGAGAAAAAAGAGGAGGATGGGGATTTGCAGGAAGAGGAGGAAGAGAAGAGAAGGAGGAGGAGAGAAGGAGGAGGAAGAAGAGGAGGGACTGGGGATTTGCAGGAAGAGGAGGGAGGAAGAGGAGGAAGAAAGGAGGAGGGAAGAGAAGGGAGGAGGGAGAGGAGGACTGGGGATTTGCATGGAAGAGGAGGAAGAGAAGGAGGAGGAAGAAGAGGAGGAGGAGAGAGGAGGAGGAAGAAGAGGAGGACTGGGGATTTGCATGGAAGAGGAGGAAGAGAAGGAGGAGGAAGAGAAGGAGGAGGAAGAGAGGAGGAGGAAGAAGAGGAGGACTGGGGATTTGCATGGAAGAGGAGGAAGAGAAGGAGGAGGAAAGATGGGGAGAAGCGTGAGCGAGGGAAGGGAGGGGAGGGTGCAGCGGGGTGGCTGGGAGGAGGAGTAAGAGAGATCGCGGGACATGTGAGGAAGAAAAAGAAGAGAGAAAGAGAGGGAGCAAGAAAAAGAGAGAAGAGGAAAAGAAAGGACAGACGCAGGAGGATCTGGGGGAATTGCATGGAAGAGGGGGAGGCTGAGCGAGCGGAGGAAGGAGAAGAGGAGGGAAGAGGGAAGGAGGAGGGAAGAGAGAGGAGGAGGGGATGAGAAGCAGGCAGGGAGGATCGGAGGGGAAGGAAGAGGGAAGGGAGGAGGGGGGGGAAGAGGAGAGGAGGGGAGGGAGAGAAGAGGGGGGGGGGAGGGAGGGGGGGAGATGGGGGACTTTGCGATGTGGAGAGGAGGAGGGGGGGAGAATGGGGGAAGAGGAGGGAAGTTTTGTGCATGCTGGAGGGGAGGGAGGGGAGAGGGGAGAGGAGGGGGGGGAGTGGGGAGAGAGTGAGAGGGAGGGGAGGAAGGGAGAAGAGGGAGGAATGTGAGCGAGGGGAGGAAGAGAGGGGGGGAGGGGGGAGGGGTAGGAAGGAAGAGGCGGACTGGGATTTGCCATGGAGGAGGAGGAAGAGAAGGGAGGAGGAAGTGGAGGAAGGAAAGGATAGGAGGAAGAAGAGAAAAGAGGAAGGAAGTTGAGGGGACAAGAGAGAAAAAAGAAAAAGAAAGAAAAAAGAAGAAAAGAAGAGGTGTAGAGGACTGGGGATTTCTGGAGGAGGAGGAAGAGGAGGAAGAGAAAGAGTTAAGGAAGAGCGGATAGGGGAGGGCCGAAAGGAGGGGGAGAAAGAGGGGACTGCGGGATTTGCATGGAAGGGAGGAAAAGGGGAAGGAAGAGAAAGAGACGGAGGAGAGGAAGAGAAGGAGGGAGGAAGACGAAGGAGGAGGAAACGACTGAGGAGGACTGGGGATGCATGGACAGGAGGAGATGAGGAGAGGCAACGAGGGGAAGCGCAGGAGGAGGAAGAGAAGGAGGAGGGACAAGGGGTGCAGTGGAAAGGATGGACGAAGACGGGTAGGAAGATGGGCGATTTGCATGGAGGCTATCCTCCGTC
>CM042834.1:274006208-274023913 GCA_023653725.1 Bungarus multicinctus | reverse complement strand
CTGCTCATTGTGCTTTGGAATAGCTTGACCCCTCTTATTTGTGGCAGCCCTGATATTTGGAACACTCTATCATGTCTCTCTCTGTCCTTCCTTTTTCATTAAACACTAGCACAACCCACAATTCCTGCAACCCCTGCACCTCGTATGTTGACCTCCAGTCCCCTAATTCGCTTGGTTGCTCTTCTCTGCACTCTTTTGAAGAAGTCCTCAAGTTTTACATTGTGGTGAACCAAACTTAATGCATTATTCCAAGTGTGGCCCCAGTATCCAAGTTGGGATCCAAGGGAATCCTGAGGGTTTGTTATCCCATCATATGGAGTTTAAGGAAAGCCATTTTTATACTACAATACCCAGTATTTCTCACCTGCAACTTTAAGATGTTTGGACTTCAACTCCCTCCCAGAATTCCCCAAATTGGGCTGCTGGGACTCTGGAGTTGAAGTCCTCACAATTGCCAAGTTGAGAATCACTTGCTATGAAGGTGTTTGATACAGCCCTTTAGATGGCGCTTGCCAGAATTATTTTTGCTGCAGCAGGGAGGGATTCTACTGGTTTATCCAGTTCTATAGGACCCTTGTGAACTTCTAAGCATTTGCAGAAGTGGTAGAACAATCTCCTTTCTTTTTTTCCACCCTTATTACATTCTTGGCAGACAGCCTAACTTAGTGGTCCTCTGTGGAAGCTTTTTGGGGCTTGGCTTTCTTAAGGGAAGGTTTGTTTTAAGATTTTTCCACTGGCTGTTGGGAGGAAATACTCCCCTGACTCAGCACTTTGAAGAAATACTTAAATAATGCAGCACAGCTTTAGGTGCAGGGAACAAATATCGTGACATTCGCAGGCGTCTTGGCTAGCTAAACGGTGACCTTCAACGTTCTTTACACGTTTTCTGAACTTTTTGTGTCTAAAAACTGTTTTGGTGAAGGTTATTATCTTGCTTGTGACGTTTATCCTGTTTTAATTGATGGGATCTTTCCCTATCAGTTTTCAATAAGCACAGCTCTGTTGTGATTTAATTTTTGTATTGTGTTGAATTTCTTCTTCTTTCCCTCATGGTTTCTTTTTCATCTGAGGAGAGAGAGGGTCTTCCTACTGCTTTAGTACCTATCTGGCACTGTCCTTTTCGGATTACTTCCAGAGGCAGTATGCACAGCTTGGCACTGACTTTTATCTGCCTTTCTGGGGTCATGTGACCTTTCCTTAAATCGTGATGATGTTACCTTAGGATTCTTGTGAGTTGGATGAGACCAGCTGGTATTTTTAAGTAGTGCAAAATGACTCTAAGGATTGCTTCTCCGGATGTGCTTTTTTGGAGAGCTTAAATGACCTCTCTGCTAAAGGTTTCACTTTATGATCAGGAGTTGGCTGCTTGATAGTTATCATTGCATTTTAACTATTTTTCATTCCTCAAGGTGCTCTGGCACCCCTGCCTGATTTGAAACTCTGGCTTGCAGGTATTTTTAATCTAACGATTGATTAGGGCAGCTTTTTTGCAAACCAGGAGCTTTTTGTAATTCTGTACAGGTAATCCTTGACTTACAACAGTTCATTTAGTGACCATCCAAGTTACAATTGGCAACTGAAAAAAGTGGCATGACCATTTTTCACACTTATGTACTGTGGCAGCTTCTCAACTGTCATGAGAGCCAGGCGAGGAGAAGCGCCTCTTGACTATGATTTTTGATTTTTTTTGTCGAGTTGGCCATGCCCTCCCAATCACTTGATCATCAAGCCACACCCACCAACCAAGCCAACGACCACAGAACCGGTTGTTAAAAAAACTGAATCCCAACCTGTGCTGTGGTGGTGGGTGTTTTGAAGGGATGCTCTTCTCCTTCCATTATTCTTTTTTTATTCTCTTTCTTTTGTTATTGTTGTTTTGGAAACAAAAAGAAGAGGAACAAAAATTCATAAATGGGCCACAGTGAGAAACACTTCCTGTATATTTTCTTGCTCAACATGGAAAATTGTTTTCACAGCTTCTCTGAGACACCTCTTACAGGAGGGCATTAATCACAGCTCATAAGCAAATGCCACTGATCAGAAACCACAGGGCAGGAATATTTATGTTCCAAATGGTTAGAAGGACATCCTTTACACAAACTGTCTCTGCCTCATCTCGAAGCTCATATTCGTCTTTTTCTCAACGGTCTGTTGCAATGGTCCATAATTGAAAACATTCCCCCTCCCTCCAAATACTTTGGAGGCATTGCTCTGAATCAATCACAATTACATTAAATAATCATATTTTACATAACAGAATGTTACAATTAACAATACACCGGGGAGTAATCTAATTACCCCCATTAACCTAAATGTAGTATTAATTAATTTAATTGAAATTGAGTCCAGGGCCTGCTCCCACCTAAACTTCATAGCATGCTTCCCTGAACCAGAGTTTTCACACAGAGAGAAGCACAAATGTGCATTTTTTGGACCAGAGAAGGGGGGGGGAATTGTGTGTGCTTCAATGATAATCAGCAAGCTGGTCGTGCAAGAAAGGAACCACTTAATATTGGTTTCTTCCAAAAATATCCTTAGATAATAGGCAGCAGTTCCCAACCTTTCCCCCTTGGTGCAGGTATTCAGCAGGTTCTGACCAGTTTCTGGAAGAACCGGATAGTGGAAATTTTGGAGTAGTTGGAGATTTGGAGAACGGACAAATTCACCCTCTGATTGGCCCTGGCCCCATTATTCTTTTCTCCGCCTCCTGAGTCCCAGCTGATTGGCTGGGTTTCTTCTTTGGTTGCCCCGCACAGAAGAACAGAGCTGGAAAGCAGGTTAGTGGGGTGGGGAGGGAATGGGGATTTTGCAGGTAACCCTTCTCCCAGAATTGGGGAGGGAATGGAGAGTTTACACTATCCTTCCCTACCCAACGCCCACCCAGCCACACCCACCAGGCCAAGCCACAGAACCCGGTAGAAATTTTTGAAATCCACCACTGCCTGGGTGGCCTGGCCTGCCGGGGAGTGGGGGTATGGGTGGTGGCAGACTCCACCAAGCGTGAATGTAGCTTTTTGCATGCGAGCATCAGCTCCCTTCTCTCAAGTACCCACTTACTCGTGAGTGGAGTCTGCTCACACAATTGCAAGGGCCCCACGCTAGCGATGAGAGCGTAACTTCTTGCACAAGCACAAGATTGGAGTTTTGCACATGTATCGCTTGCACTGCCCGTTCAAACAGGTCACACCCCTATAGTAGCCCACGGCCCGTGGTTTGGGAACCCTGCAGTAGATGGCAACATAAGGGCAGTTCGTGACTTACAAAAAAAAAACCAATTTTCTTTTTAGTGACCATCAAAATTCTACAGTACTGAAAAAGTGACTTATGACTGTTTTAACACTTATGCCATTGCAGCATCCTCATGGTTCAGAAAAGAACATGACCTTCATAGCATTATCTCTTCCTCCTCCTCCTCCTCCACTTGCTTCTCCTATCTCCTCCTCTTCCTGCTCCTTCCTCCTCCTCTCCCCTTCTCTATTCCCTTATTCTTCCTCCTCCTTTTCCTCCTCCAATTCTTCTTCGTTCCTCTTTCTCTTGGCTCCTCTTCCTGCTCCCTCCTCATGCTCCTCCTCCTCTTCTCCTTATTCTTCTTCTTCTCTTCCTCTCCTCCTCCCCTTCCTCGCTCCTTCCTGCACCTCCTCTTCCTCCTCCTTCTTCTCCTCCGCCTCTTCTTTTTTCTCCTCCCCCTCCTCCTCCTCTCGGGAATTTAAGAAATAGACTCTGCCTGTGTTATAACCATAACTCATTCTTACACACAATTCCCGTTCCTTTACCAATTAGGTGCATCTTGGGAGGCAGGATTTAGAACAGCAAAACTGTGTTTTGCCTTACCTAATCCTCAGGACCCAGAAAAAGTAGACTTTCCTTCAATTTTAATTTAAACTGTGCCTGACTGTTTTACAGCCTGACAAGGCTAAACAGGGCTAGCAAAAACATAAAATAAAAACACAGATTTTGTTTTACATGTAAATATATTCATTATTAAAACCCAAGGGGAGAATGTTTAACGCTTTTCTTATGACAGGAGTTTGACGTGCAAGCCTTTCAAACTAACAAGTGATTCAGCCCCAAAGTTTCATATTATTCAACCGTGGATTAGTGACTTCTTTGATGGCAAGGAACATGAAGGTGAACCTTCCGTGTAAAAACATAATTTATCCAGCTTGGTGGAAAGATTGTAGGTCTGGAAAGTCCACCGTAAAAGCTTTCAAGAGTTCTGCCTCATGTAGGCCTCAACTGTTCTTTTGGTCACTTAGTCAAAATGAAGGACTTTTGGGATACCGACTTTCCAGAATCTAGGGCATGCTAGACGGTCTCACCTTTCTAAAAATAGCAGGGGAAGCAAAATAAAATCAGGCTGCTGGCGCTTAAAACCAAGCTGAAGTGCTATTTTGCTTCATCTTTATACTTCATTTAGTGTGCCACAGAAAAACTATACAGATAGTCCTCAAACTTATATCATTCGTTTTAAGGATGCTTGAAGTTACAAACGGAATAAAAAAGTGACCATTTTTCACACTTTAAGAACCTCGGTGGTTGCAGTGGTTACGGCAGTATTGCAGGCTACTTCTGCTGACTGCCAGCTGCTGGCAGTTTGATCCTGACCAGCTCAAGGTTGACTCAGCCTTCCATCCTTCCGAGGTGGGTAAAATGAGGACCCAGATGGTTGTGGGCAATAGGCGGACTCTGTAAACTACTTTGAGAGGGCTGTGGAAACACTAGAAATGGTATATAATCTAAGTGCTATTGCAAAGGAAGGAAGGAAGGGGAGGGAGGAGGGAGGAGGGAGGGAGGGAAGGAAGGAAGAAGGAAGGAAGGGAATGAGGAAGGAAGGAAGGAAGGAAGAAGGAGCCAGGGTGGCACAGTGGTCAGAAGGCAGTACTGCAGGCTTAACTCACTGCCAGGAGTTCGATTCTGACTAGCTCAAGGTTGATTCAGCCTCCAGCCTTCTGAGGTCAGTAAAATGAGGACCCAGGTTGTTGGGAGCGATATGCTGACTCTATAAACAGCTTAGAAGGGGCTGTAAAGCAATCCAAAGCAGTATATAAGTCTAAGTGCTATTGGGAAGGAAGGAAGGAAGAAGGAAGGAAGGAAGGAAGGAAGGAAGGAAGGAAGGAAGGAAGGAAGGAAGGAAGGAAGGAAGGAAGGAGTCGGGATGGCACAGTGGTCAGAATGCAGTACTGCAGTCTAGCTCACTGCCAGGAGTTCGATTCTGACCAGCTCCAGGTTGACTCAGCTTCCATCCTTCCAAGGTCAGTAAAATGAGGACCCAGATGGTTGGAGGACAATAGGCTGATTCTGTAAGCCACTTAGAGAGGGTTGTAAAGCACTGTGAAGCAGTATATAAATCTGCTATTGCTATTATAACTATTGCAGCATTGCCATGGTCCTGTGATGAAAATTCAGATGCTTGGCAACTGACTCATATTTACAATGGTTGCAGGTGATCTGGGATCATGTGATCCCCTTTTGTGACTTTCTGATCTGGGGAAGCCAGATTCACTCAACAACTGTGTTACTAACTTAACCATGGCAATGACAACTGTGGCAAGAAAGGTTGTAAAGTGGGGCAAAATTCACTTAGCAAACATCTCACTTAGCAACAGAAATTTTGGGCTCAATTGAGGTCATACGTCAAGGACTGCCTGTGCTCCATTTCCCCGTGGACTTTTCTTTCCCCTATCTTTTCATCCTTCAAATGCATTAGCTATATTTTAGCTTTAGCTTACAGTACAAATTTTCCTGTATTTGGTAACACAGAATGGCAGGAAACTGTGTTGCTGTCATTTAGTGGCAGAGAGCAAGATCCAGAAGGTACAAAAAAAAAAATAATGAGGTTTTTTTTAAAAAAACAATGCAGTCTGCCCATCTCTTATAAAAAAAGCAAAACATATAGAATAGAATAGAACAGAACAGAACAGAATAGAACTCTTTATTGGCCAAGTGTGATTGGACACACAAGGAATTTGTCTTGGTGCAAATGCTCTCAGTATACATAAAAGAAAAGATACATTCGTCAAGAGTCAAGAATCATAAGGTACAACACTTAATGATAGTCATAGGGTACAATAAGCAATCAAATCATACTAGGAAACAGTCAATATAAATCATAAGGATACAAGCGACAAAGTTACAGTCATACAGTCACAAGTGGGAGGGAATGGGTGATAAAGAGTGATGAGAAGATTAACAGTAATAGTAGTGCAGACTTTGTAATAGTTGCACAGTGTTGAGGGAATTATTTGTTTAGCAGAGTGATGGCTTTTGGAGAAAAAAAACTGTCCTAGTGTCTAGTTGTTCTGGTGTGCAGTGCTCTATAGCATCATTTTGAGGGAAGGAGTTGAAACAGTTTATGTCCGGGATGTTTGTAAATATTTTGTAAACCCTCTTTTTGACTCGTGCAGTATACAGGTCCTCAATGGAAGGCAGGTTGGTAGCAATTGTTTTTTCTTTAGTCTTAATTATCCTCTGAAGTCTGTGTTTGTCTTGTTGGGTTGCAGAACCAAACCAGACAGTTATAGAGGTGCAGATAACAGACTCAATCATTCCTCTGTAGAACTGGATCAGCATCTCCTTGGCAGTTTGAGCTTTCTGAGTTGGCGCAGAAAGAACATTCTTTGTTGTGCTTTTTTGATGATGTTTTTGATGTTAGGTGTCCATTTTAGGTCATGTGATATAGTAGAATCTAGAAATTTGAAGGTCTCTACTGTTGATACTGTGATTTCAAGGTAGACTCACAAAGCCCAGGCAAAGAAAAAAAGGACAGGTTCCAGAGACAGAACTGTCAAAATATATAATTTGTTATTTGCTTTATTTCTGCCACAGTTCAAGAATTTGAGCATCAGCATTTTCCCCAGGTGATTATCTCTAATTTTTTGCAGCTGTGCAGGTATTAGCAGGGAAATAATACCCTTCCATAGATGGTCCTGATTGAAACAATCAAGTCATTCATTTTTTTTATTCAAAAAATGCAGGATGGGAGACAGATGTGAACCCCTTGCTTTAAATGAATGGTTTCCTGAAAAAAAAAAGCTTATTAAAATGTTGACAACTACCCTGTTTCCCCAAAACTAAGACCTACCCAGAAAGTAAGTCCTAGCTTGATTTTTTTTACATGTGCGCTCAATATAAACTCTACCCCCAAAATAAACCCTACAGTTAAGATCCAGAGTGGACAAGTAAAAATTAAGCTAGGGTGGGGATGAGAGGTGGAGCTACCCTACTACTTATCTTTGGACAGTTGTAGCCAGGCCTCAAGAGTCTCAGGTGGTGTTTGGAAAGCTGTGCGCAAATGCATTTTAGAGGCACACACGCAAAGTGCACAATCACTGAACCGAAAAGGGAAAATGGTAGAATCCCACCACCGACTAGGACTCCAAGATCCCTCTCACAGTTACTGCTATTGACCCAGGTTTCACCTAATCTCTACCTGTACATTTGTTTTTTCTTGCTTAAGTGTAAGACCTTACTTGTCTCTCCATTGAATTTCATTTTGTTGGCTGGGGCCTGGTGTCCGAGTCTTCCTATAGTAGAATTCTTTGCTCTTTTTCAGTTGGACCCAGTTTTAATTCTTTCCTGTTAGATCTTTAAGGAATCTCACCTGTGTTCGTCTTGACCAAGTTATGGTAATCCGTTCTTGTGTCTCCTAGATTGGCCATGATGGGGCTACACCAGAAAGCTCCTGGCTCTTGGATATATTCAGTGTCACAGTGCCAACTAAGGGTGTGATATACACTTTTGTTTGCAAGTGCTGGCTGGCCCAGGATAGGGGAGATGGTCTCACCTCACGTGTCTTCAACATCCTGGATGCGGACTGCATCAATATTGGCCTAAAGGTTAGTCTTACTGAAAGACCTTCTATCTCTCGTTTGAAGCAAACATGTTGGAGGTAGTCCTCAACTTACAACCATTTTAATGACTGTCCTGAAGGGACATAGTGACACAAACATGCCTCCAGGAGTTGTGAATGCTCCAACTTTGGAGGTTTTAAAGAAAAGACTGGATAGCCATTTGTCTGAAATGGTATGGGTTTTCCTCCCTGAGCAGAGGTTGGACTAGAAGACCTCCAAGGTTATTCTGTTTTGTTCTGTTCTGTTCCGTTCTGTTCCATATTTTCTATTCCATTCCATTCCGTTCCATATTTTCTCTTCTCTTCTCTTCTCTTCTCTTCTCTTCTCTTCTCTTCTCTTCTCTTCTCTTCTCTTCTCTTCTCTTCTCTTCTCCTCTCCACTCCACTGCACTTCACTCCACTCCACTCCACTCCACTCCACTGCACTCCACTCCATATTTTCTATTCCATTCTGTTCCGTTCCATTCCATTCCATATTTTCTATTCTATTCTATTCTATTCTATTCTATTCTATTCTATTCTATTCTATTCTATTCTATTCTATTCTATTCTATTCCAGTTCATATTTTTTTTCTCTCTTTCTCTCTTCTCTTCTCTTCTCTTCTCTTCTCTTCTCTTCTCGCGTTCCCTTCTTCTCTTCTCTTCTCTTTCTCTTCTTACTCCATCAACTCCACTCCACTCACTCCCACTCCCTCCATATATTCTATCCATTCTGTTCCGTTCCATTCCCTTCCATTCCATTTTGTTCTCTATTCTATTCTATTCTATAGTATCTTCTATTCTATATTCTATTTATTCTATTCTATTGATTCCATTCCATATTTTCTATTTCTATTTTCATTCAATTCATTCCTATTCTATTCTATTCTATTTTATTCCATTCCATATTTTCTATTATTCTATTATATTCCATCCCTCCATTTCATGTTTTTTCTCTTCTTCTTCCTCTTCTATTCTGCTTCTCCTTCTCTCTCTTCTCTTCTCTTCTCTTCTCTTCTCTTCTACTTCTCTTCGCTCTTCTCTCTTCTCTTCTCTTTCTCTTCTCTTCTCCTCTCACTCCACTGCAATCCACTCCACTCCACTGCACTCCACTCCAATATTTCTATTCCATTCTGTTCCGTTCCATTCCATTCCATATTTTCTATTCTATTCTATTCTATTCTATTCTATTCTATTCTATTGAATTCCATTCCATATTTTCTATTCTATTTCATTCAATTCCATTCCATATTTTCTATTCTATTCTATTTTATTCCATTCCATATTTTCTATTCTATTCTAGTCTATTCATTCATTTCATGTTTTTCTCTCTTCTCTTCTCTTCTCTTCTCTTCTCTTCTCTCTCTTCTCTTCTCTTCTCTTCTCTTCTCTTCTCTTCTCCTCTCCACTCCACTGCACTCCACTCCACTCCACTCCACTCCACTGCACTCCACTCCATATTTTCTATTCCATTCTGTTCCGTTCCATTCCATTCCATATATTCTATTCTATTCTATTCTATTCTATTCTATTCTATTCTATTCTATTCTATTCTATTCTATTCTATTCTATTCCATTCCATTCCATTTCATATTTTTTTCTCTCTTCTCTTCTCTTCTCTTCTCTTCTCTTCTCTTCTCTTCTCTTCTCTTCTCTTCTCTTCTCTTCTCTTCTCTTCTCTTCTCTTCTCTTCTCTTCTCTTCTCTTCTCTTCTCGTTCTCTCTACTCCACTCCACTCCACTCCACTCCACTCCACTCCACTCCACTCCACTCCACTCCATATATTCTATTCCATTCTGTTCCGTTCCATTCCCTTCCATTCCATATTTTCTTCTCTATTCTATTCTATTCTATTCTATTCTATTCTATTCTATTCTATTCTATTCTATTCTATTGAATTCCATTCCATATTTTCTATTCTGTTTCATTCAATTCCATTCCATATTTTCTATTCTATTCTATTTTATTCCATTCCATATTTTCTATTCTATTCTATTCTATTCTATTCCATTCCATTTCATGTTTTTTCTCTCTTCTCTTCTCTTCTCTTCTCTTCTCTTCTCTTCTCTTCTCTTCTCTTCTCTTCTCTTCTCTTCTCTTCTCTTCCCTTCCCTTCCCTTCCCTTCCCTTCCCTTCCCTTCCCTACTCTACTCTACTCCACTCCACTCCACTCCATTCCATATTTTCTATTCCATTCTGTTCCGTTCCATTCCATTCCATTCCATATTTTCTTCTCTTCTCTTCTCTTCTCTTCTCTTCTCTATTCTATTCTATTCTATTCTATTCTATTCTATTCTATTCTATTCTATTCCATTAAATTGAATTCCATTCCATATTTTCTATTCTATTTCATTCAATTCCATTCCATATTTTCTATTCTATTCTATTTTATTCCATCCCATATTTTCTATTCTATTCTATTCTGTTCTGTTCTGTTCTGTTCTGTTCTGTTCTGTTCTGTTCTATTCTATTCTATTCTATTCTATTCTACTCTACTCTACTCTATCATTACCTTTGCTATTTTCTTCTGTTAAGAGTTGCTTGTGCTATTTTGCTACAGTTAGGAATTATTCGTTAGGAATTAATTCTGGAAACCTCGCTTGTTAAGAATTGTATCCTTTGCTATCAAGTTTCTCACTTCTGCTGTTCGCTTCAAAGCTAGGCACATCCTTGGAAAGTAAATAAGAAAGACAGAGCAGGGAGTTAGCCAGGAATATCCTGCTCCATAGTTAAATGGGGCCAGAGCAGAGGGCTACCTAGGAGCATGAACACACAAGGCTGCAAAGGATGCTCTGTAAGATAACAAAAAGCATTGACAATAGAGCATGGACAAAGAATTATCCATAGATAAGGAGGGCATGAGCAAGACATTGCCCACGTTGGGTAACAAAGCTTTGTCTCTCATTGGCTAAATTTGGGTATAAGACATTGGGGCTACACTAGAGGTGGCATTCAGCAGGTTCTGACCAGTTCTGGAGAACTGGTAGAGGAAATTTATAGTTCAGAGAAAGGTCCCTAGTGGGATTCATTTTTTTTACTACTGGTTCTTGGGCGTGGCTTGGTGGGTGTGGCAGAGGAAGGATACTGTAAAACCTCCCATCAGAGGGTGGCATTTGCCGGTTCTCTGAATTACTCAAAATTTTCACTACCGGTACATCAGAACTGGTCCGAACCTGCTGAATACCACTTCTGGTCCCTAGTGCAGGGACCCAGAAGAAGGGCCTTTTCTGTGGTGGCTCCCTCTCTCTGGAACATCATCCCCCCAGAGATTAGAATGGCCCCTACTCAAGCTCTCTTCCAGAAGGCACCGAAGACCTGGTTCTGCCAGCAGGCCTGGGGAACCCAGAGAGGGATGAAGGCCATCAAATGGCTCATGTGATCTGCTGTCATTGGGACGGAGGGTGGGAGTTGGGGGGTGATTTTTTATTTTCCCCCCAGATTTTGTTCTATCGTACTTTATTAATTTATTTGATTCTTTTTGTTAGTTTTTATTTTATTTTAATTACCGTTTTATATTCTGTAAACCGCCTCGAATCGCCATGGGCGAATAGGCGGCAATATAAATTCAATTAATAAATAAATAAATAAATAATAAATAAATAAATAATTAAATAAATAAATAAATAAATAAATAAATAAATAAATAAATAAATAAATAAATAAATAAATAAATAAATAAATAAATAAAAATGATGGAGTCTAAGGAATTGTAGGAAAAATATCTGAAAGGCATCCGATGGCCTACTCTGAAATTATACTGACAAATACTGCTCGTTTTGATGCTAAATTCCTTTCAGATATTTCTCCTTTAATGATAGTAATTATCTCAGCTTATATTTGATTAAGGAAATTAGCAATGTCAAATAGGCAATGTTTGAATCTGCATAATCAAATACATGTATGTTTTGATGTGCATGTGAACATACCCTACTATTACGCGCAGTGTTCAACTGGCATGTTGAATTTATATTTTACTGACAAAGAAATTAAGGGAGACTAGTACAGACCTATTTATAGAGCTATTTAGCTCTCGTCAGCTAGCCATACCCTTTCTGGGATTCGAACCCGGGCTACTTGCATATTAGGTAGATGTATTAACCTCTAAGCCACAAGCTCTCCTTGCTTTGTCAGCTGTATCAGGGGACAGATTTTTTTTTTTTAGCAGGGCAACCTGGTCTATCCAAATAGGGGACAGAGCATACTGCTTCCACTTTCGCCTTTCAGCCCCGATCTAGGGGCCTTCGCAGGCAGTTGCTTTCGCAACAAACTATTTTTGTGTTCAATTTATATTTTACCAACAAAGAAATAAAGGGAGACTAGTATAGATCAGTGGTTGGATTCAATTTTTTTTACTACCGGTTCTGTGGCCGTGGCATGGCTTGGTGGGCAATGATTGGTGGGCGTGGCAGGTGAAGTTTACTGCAAAATCCTATTTCCTCCCCACTGCAGGGCAAGGATTCTGTCAAAGCCTCGTTCCCTCCCCACTCCTGCAGGAAGGTTACTGCAAAATCCCCATTCCCTCCCCACCCCACTAACCTGCTTTCCAGCTCCGCTCTCCTCTGCAGGGCAACCAAAGAAGACCCAGCCGATCAGCTGGGACTCAATGGGAGGCAGAGAAGAGATGGGGGCGGGGCCAGTCAGAGGTGGTATTTGCTGGTTCTCCGAACTACTCAAAATTTCCACTACCGGTTCTCCAGAACTGGTCAGAACCTGCTGAATACCACCTCTGGTATAGATCTATTTCAAACTATTTAGCTCTCATCAGCTAGCCATACCCTTTCTGGCATATGTTCAACTGGCATGTTCCCTCATTTATTTTAGAATTGTCTTTGTTTTTTTAAAAAATGCATGTTTCATTGAGTTGTCATGGTAAGACAATCTTTCCAAACCTGGTCATCGGATAATCTTGGACATGTTGATAGATGGACAATATATAAATTAATTCTGCATTGAGCCAGTTGGGTATAATGCTTAAGACACCAGACTGAAAACCAGGTGACTGTGAATTCTAACGCTGGCTTAGACATAAAGCCAGCTGGGTGATCTTAGGCTAGCCACACCTTCTCATTCCTAGGAAGCAAGCAGTGGTGAACAACTTCTGAAATTTTGCCAAGAAAACTGCAGAGATTTGTCCAAACCGTTGGCAAGAGTCAACACTGACTTGAAGTAACACATCCACCCACCAATAAAGGAGAATAGTTGCAGCTCAGGGTTGAAATGAGGAATCCTTGGTGCTCACTGAACTTGGTTGGGGGTTTTTTTGCAGACATTTTATTACCCAAACTAGGTAACAACATCATTAGCCCTGATGATGTTACCTGGTTTGGGTTAATGAAACATTTACAAGAAAACAACCAAGGTCAGAGAGCACCAAGGACTGTTTTTCTCCCTCCCTCCCTCTCTCTATCTTTTTCCCTGTCTCTCTCTCTCACACACACACTTTGTGAGAGAAAGTGAGAGAGAGGGAGAGAGGGAAGGAGAGAGAGAGAGACAGAGAGGCGGGTTATTTGTGCTTTTTGCTTGGTTGTTTTCTTACACAGAGAGAGAGAGAGAGAGACAGAGACACAGACAGACAGACAGACAGACAATATGAAAGATCAGAGGAATGGGAAAAAAAATCCAATTTTTCAGCTGATTCCAAAACATGTTTTGCAATGCAGGCATTAGTTCCATCTTCAGAGTTAGTCCATTCTCCTCTATCACATACAGTATATAAACGGAAGCCAATTTTCCAATGTAAAGCCAATGACTCTGATTCCCTATCCAGTCCAATATCCCTATTTTAAAGATGGTGGCTTGGTCTTGTAGGAAGTTAGCACCCACCCCTCTCCTAGAAAAATGAAATATCCCAGGAGATATTAAAAAGGCAGGATATTTCCCCTAAAAAGAGAAGTAGAAACTCAGAAGCAGAAACTCGCCTCAGAAGCAGAAGTTCACCGCCCCACACCTTTGTTAATGGGCAGGCCATTAAGGCCTGGGCCAGAGTACTCTACATAACAAAGACCTCTACCCATCTCACCACCTGGCCTGGGAAGATTGCATCAGCCAGCACTCAGGTGTGGTTCAGACAAAGTCTACAAAGTTAGCTAAGATCCCATCCCTGGGAGTCTGACAGCCAATGGGATACATTTCTTACACAGGAACAGGAAACACTAAGGTGGGGCCCAACAGAGGGTATATAACTAAGGGTCTCTCAGCATCTTGGCCCCTTCTTTTTCTTCACCCAACATCTTGAAACGTGTGATTGTCCTTTTCACTTTGGAGCTCCAAGCCATATGGTCCTGTCCACCATTAAACCATCTTTCCAAACAGCCTCCATGTTTCCATGGAACTGAACCCAGAAGGATATTTCTTCCAACAGTCTCTTGGCATTTGTGGGTTGGTTCTGTTTTAGTTTTTAAAACCTGGGTGGGATTTTGTGTGTGTGTGTGTGTGTGCGGCTACACGTGAACTTCTATTTTCCGCAGATTCTCTATGAGGTGACGGTGGAGACTGGAGATTTGTCACAGGCTGGAACGGACACGGGCATTTTTTTCACATTCTTTGGAACCAGTGGGTGTTCGGAAGAGATCCAGCTGGAAAAAAATGGAAACAGGTAACAGGCACTTCAGCAGCAAACATCACCATCTCGCTCTCCAAATAAGTTGGCTGATCTGATCAAGGCTTATTGAGACAAGCCTTACTCCCGAGTCGCCCCTTTTGTCTTAACTGCTCTTGCCTTCTGGCAGCTCTGTGCAAGCGCGCACTGGGAACAGGCTCCCCTTGTTCTTCTTCCTCGCTGCTGTCAGATTCTGGAGGCTCCAGAGTCAGCATATAACTCCCAGATGGCCCCGGCCCCATCTCTGCATTGGATGCAGGATCCTCGTCCGAGTCTCTCCAGACTCCCTGACTGGCCCCTGTTCTTCCCCACTGTCCGACTCTGCTGCCATCTCTACAGGCTGCCAGCGGACCACAGCATTGGCCTCTTCCAACTGGCTCTCTTGATCCAAGGTATTTGGGGAGGAGTAGCCCATGAAAGGTGACTTTAAATTTACCTTGTTGCACTAAAACCTGCCAGATAATTACTCAGAAGTTTCCTTTTCCCATGACTATAGTTTCCTGCCATCAAGGCCAACAGCCGTTAGAAGAAAATTCTCATTCCGTGAGATCTATCAGGAAAAACAATGCCAAATAATTTTTTGGCCTAGTACAGGTAGTCCTCGACTTATGACCACAGTTGAGCCCAAAATTAATCTTTCAAAGCAAGACGGCTGTTAAGAGAGAGTTTTGCCCCATTTGATGACCTTTCTGCCAAGGTCATTAAGTGAATCACCGCAATTGTTAAGTTAGTCACACAATTGTTAAGTGAATCTGGCTTCCCCACTGACTTTGCTTGTCAGAAGGTCACAAAATGGGATCACATGACCCCAGGACATTGCAAATGTCATAAAGACGAGGCATTTGCCAAGCATCTGAATTTTGATCACATGACCAGGGAGCTACTGCAACGGTCATAAGTGTGAAAAATGGTCATTAAATCCCTTTTTCCAGTGCCCTTATTATTTTGCACTGTCACTAAATGAACTGTTGTAAGTCAGAGACTATCTGTATCAGTGGCAGGCAGCAATAGTATAGAAGCAGATAAGGCCACAAGGCAACCCAGTTAGGTGGTAGCCCCCCAATTTTGGCTTCTCTGGAAAAAAAGCTAAGCAAGAGAGAATGTGATTAATAATTGGATGGGAAACCATTAAGAAAACCCAAGTCCAAAGATCTTAGAGAAAGTCAATATTGGAATTAAGTCTGAGGGGAAAAAATCTTCATTGTTAAATCCTAAACCACTGGGGGAGGGGGTTTTGGGGGGGGAGAAATGGACGCTTGGGGAAAGTCAGGAATTCTTAAACTCTGCTTTCTCAAGGAAAAAAAAATGTCTTTTCTATCACTTTTTCCCCTGTGTTATACAGACTAATTGATTGTGGATCTCAAGTCTCTAGTTGTTAAGGTATTGGGATTTAAGAGCTGACCAGCTGTAAAGCTAATGCAATGTAAGGCTGATGCAATGTCAGGACAATGCAATGAAGATGAATTAGCATTGGTACTGCCAAGTTTTAGACTAAGAAAGGGTCCACAGAAGTTTTACCACTTTAAGAGGTATTTGTATAAGACAGCCATTAGAGGGAATATTCTCTCTCCTTGTGTCCTGTCTGCATTGCAGAGTTTTCTGTACAGAGTTAAGAAGATTGATCGCTTGTCAGGTGGTTTGCCTACAGCGTATATTTCTGTATATGTCTTGTTAAATATTAAAAATTTGACTGTTAAATAGTCAAAGCCTCTGTATGCTGTGTTTTGCTCCTGGGTTGTCTTTTTTTTTTTTCCCTGTGTTGGTTTGAAGGCAAAGGACTGAACCAGGAAAGTTTTCTGGAGATTAAGCTTGTGCTTTAACTACAAACAAGAGAGAGAGGGTTTGGTACAGTGGTTAAGGCACCAGGCTAGGAACCAGGAGATTGTGAGTTCTAGTCCTGCCTTGGGCATGAAGCCAGCTGGTTGACCTTGGGCCAGCCATTTACTCTCCACCCCTAGGAAGGAGGCAATGGCAAACCACTTCCAACATATTGCCAAGAAAACTATAGGGAGTTGTGCAGGCAGTCACCAGGAACCCATGCTGACTTAGACACCGAAAAAATACTTCCAAACTATAATTCTGTTATATGCAAACTCCTGATTACGCTGCCAAATTTTGATGGCATGATTGCTACAAATCAGCGACAGAGTTGTCGCTGTTATGTTGAACTGCAAAAACATGAATATTGTTGTGCAAGTCCTAAAATAAGCATTAAGCCTAATAAAAATATACTAAGAGCTTCCCCCAACCCCCAAACACCAAAGCATAACAAAAGTGTGTGGGGGGATTCAAATGCATTTTTCTTAGCGGGTTGAACATGCTGCAGAAATCGCTTTGCAGAAATAAGTGAAGAAATAATGGCATACAATCAGACAATGGCTAAAGGAAATTATAAATCAGAAAACTGAATTTAATCCAGAATTTTTTTTATTATTTATAATAACACAAAAATTCAGTAAAAAAAAGATAGGTACATTATATTACATATACTAAAAGCTGCAAGGATTTTGTATGCGCAACTTTGGAAGGAGAAAAGGATACCATCAGAAAATAATAGACTGTATAGAGATGAACAGGCTAATGTTGAAATTAAAAGACAAAGAAGATTCAATATATTATAGAGCCTGTTATGCCTGGTATGAGTGGTTTAAAAATAAAAATAAAATAAAACGGCAATTAGGGAAAGAATGAGGAAGTATGTAAATGTGTATATATGTTATAGAAAAGATTGAAGTGTAAGATGAAATATATTGATTTGTAACAAGAGTAAGATGTAATGGTAATGGAATAAGTAACCATATATTGAAAAACATAAGGAAATGTAAAAGATGTCTTGATGTTGATAACAATGCATATAGTTTTATTTTGTTTTTAAACTTTGGAAAATTAATAAAATATTTTTTAAAAAAGAAATCGCTTTATTTATTTATTAAAATTTATATACCGCCCCCTCTCCCTAAGGACTCGGGGCGGTGCACAGCCAGATAAAAACATATAGATACAAATACAATAATTTAAAATAAATTAAAAGGATTAAATAGATTGGCTTTAAGAGTTAAAAGTGGGGAATTAAAAAAGTTAAAAAACCATTTAAAAACCAAATTTAAAACCATTTCACATAACTCTAGGCCAGACCGGCTAGATAGAATAGGTGGGTTTTTAGTGCGCGCCGGAAGGTCAGTAGGTTGGGGATGGTCCTCATCTCTGCTTTGCAGAGTGATTTGGGTGGCATATCAATAAAACAAACAAACAATGGTTGCATGAACTGAGCACAGGGAC
>CM042834.1:273815676-274005708 GCA_023653725.1 Bungarus multicinctus | reverse complement strand
GGTAGGTGGGGCAGGTAAAAAGAGGACTTGAGTGAGAGATCTACTTTCTTCTTGGCCCACAAGGCCCAAGTCGCATGTCCCAACCACCTGGTCCGCCCGATGCGATGTCTGTTTTCTGCTGCGTCTGAATGCAAACACATCAATAACTAAGGAAGGGGCAGGCGGCTTCTCTCCCTTAGGGGGGAAAGGGTGGGTTGAAAATCTTTGCATTTGCCAAAAGTGAAAAGTGCCCTTGGAAAAGCACCCAAAACACTAACCGCATACGGATGCTCCAGTGCATCTAAAAATGAGAACTGAGAGAAAAAGCTTAGAGGACAGAGGTAAGAAGGAGCCTTCCCTATGATGTAGAACAATGACAGGTAGGAAGGAAGGAAGGTAAGGAAGAAGAAGGAAGGAAGGAAGGAATGAAGGAAGGAAGGAAGAAGGAAGGTGATAGAGGGAAGGACAGGAGGGAGAGAGTGAAGAGAAGAAGGACTGAAGGAAGAAGGAAGGAAGGAAGGAAAGGGAAGGCAGGGAAGGAAGGCAAGAGGTGGATAGAGGGAAGGAAGGAGGGAGCAGATAGAAGAGAAGGCAGACGAAGGAAGGAAGGAAGGAAGGAAGGAGGATAGAGGTGAGAGAAGGAGTCTTCCCTGTGATGTAGAACAAAATGACATGAAGGAAGGTGGATAGAGGGAAAGAAAGAAGGGGAGAGATGAAAAAAGGAAGGAAGGAAGTAAGAAGGAAGGGAGGAAATAGGCGTGATAGAAGAGTTTTCCCTGTTGATTTAGAACAAAATGGACCATGAAGGAAGGTGGATTATGATTGAAGAAAAGAGGGAAGATGAGAAAAGGAAGGAAGGAAGAAGGAATGAAGGAAGGAAGGATAAGTAAGGAGAAATATTTGAGAGGAGCCTTCCCTTATGTGAACAAAATGACAATGGGGGGTGGAGCGAGGGAAGGAAAGAGGTAGAGATGAAGAAAAGGAAGGAAGGAGAGGAAGGAGGATCGATGTGAGAGACTGATTCTTCCCTGTGATGTCCAACAAAATACAGGAAGGGAAGTCATTAAGATAAGGAAGTTGTATATAGGAATTAAAGATGTAGATAGTGAAAAGAAAAGCGAAAGGAAAGGGAATGGAAAAATAAAAGGAAAGGAAAGGAATTTGTCGAGGAAGGAAAGAAAAGATGGCAAGGTTTAGGGAGATGGAGGGAAGGAAATAGGAAATAACAAATAATAGAATGGATTAATGAACTGCACAGAGTGATTAAGGAAATTGAAGGGAAGAAAAGAAGAATCAAATGAATTCTGAGGGCATGCGGTTGTAAGTTAGGACGAATAACTTAGAAAGTGGATGAAAGTTAAATATTAAGGTTTTTGGGAAAAAGCAGAATTAACGGAAAGCCTGGCGGCTATAAGGAAGAAGATTCTGACATACAAAATCAATAAGGGAAGTTAGATCCACTTAACGGCTGTATGATTCACTTAACAACTGCAATGATTCACATAATAATTATGACAAAAAAGGTTGTATAATCAGCCACGAGTCACCCAAACCCTCTCTTTGCTTAGCAATGGAAATTCTGGTCCCGATTCTGGAACTCAATGGACTCTCCCAATAAGGGGACTGTTTTAATACCGATGTTCTGCGAGACAGGATTTTTTAATATGTACAAAATGTCAATTTTCCCTCCATTATCTATTGCACAAATACATCCACAAAGACTTCTAATTTTTTTGGGGGGGTACATTAATTGCACATTAAAGCATTCCTTTATCCACAGTGATGCAACCAGTTAAATCCCAGCTGGGAATTAATGAGTTTCCTAATATAATATAGTTGGTCCTTTGTCTGCTGTTTCAAATTCAATTAATCTAATTTTTATTTTTTTAATTTTTTTTTGCGACGGGAGATTCATCGCAGGCTGTGATTGGGGGGAACCTTGGAAGGCCAGGAAGGAAAAAAAAACACCCTCCCAATTAATACATCATTTTAAAATTATTTCCTTTCTTCTCCATCTTCCTCGCCATGCCCACCTCCTCAGGTAGCAGGTGAGAAATTCACCAAGCCAGGCGCACAAAAAATAAACTCCAAAACAATTACGCACTCTTTGGGTGTGTGTGTGTGTTTTTTTCCTCCGTTTTTTTTTACGAGCTTCTTTGATACGTTGGGAATCCAGTGGAGTTTTAAAAAAATACAAATTAAAAATAAATGAACAAACGCAAACCCATTCTCTTTTCTAAAAAGGCTCCTTGGGCAAAAGCAAGAGGACAAATGCTTATTTTTCGAAAATGCCAGACAGGGGCTTTTCATGCTCGCCTGTCCCAGTCAGGTCAGTGGCTCATTTATTTTTTTTAAAAAAGGGGGCTAATAAATACCAATCTGACAGTCAGCCTAATATTCCAGAATCAAAAGCCATTATTGACTTTGCCATATTGATCTACGACAACCAAGTTGGGAGGAGGGAGCGGTGTGTATAATAGATTGCACTGTTTCTTCCTTTTACGCAGACTCTTGGCTTGGCTTTCCTCTGCATTAAATTAAGGTTGCTCTGTCAGGAATTGTTAAAAGAAGCCGTCTTCGAGCCAGCTCATCCGACGGTAGCTACGACAGTCTGTGGATTTACGATCTATTTCTATCTTTATTTCATTTATAAGACGCCTGGCTCCCTAGGGAAAGGGACTCTGGGCGGCTGGCAATGAAATAAAATGATACCTATAAGAAGTATACGTGTATAATTATAAATATAAGCGACTCTAGGTGCTTGAAATGAAGCAAGATCAAATGGAAAGTTCGGTAAAAGCTAAGAGCAGGAAAGGTGTGGAGATGGGACCTTTGGTCTTAGTCCAGCAGCCACCACCGGCATGGAGGATCTATGAAAAGAGGAAAGGTGGAAAGGAGGAAAGGAAGGATGGAGAGAGGAAAGAAAGAAAGAGAAAGAGAAGAGAAAAGACACAGAGCATAAGATTGAGTGAGAAAGAGAATGAGAGAGAGAAAAAGACAGAGAATGAGAAAGAAAGAGAATGAGAAAGAGAAAGAAAAAGCAGAAAGGAATGAAGGACGTGAAGGAAGAAAGAAAGACAAGAAACAAAAAGAAAAAGAAAGAAGAAAGACCGAAACGAAAGAAAATAAAGAAAGAAAGGAAGAAAGAAAGGACAAGAAAGAAAGAAAATGATGATGGATTCCAGATGTCCTGTAATTTCAACTCTTCCTGGGCAAGTCAAGTCTGAGCTTCAGTGAATGACTTCAGCTTCCACAAAGGAACCCTTTCCTTCCCTCCCTCCCTCTCCCCCTCCCTCTCCCCCTCTCCCCTCTCCTTCCTCCCTCTCTCTCTCTCTCTCTCTCTCTCCCCCCCTCTCTCCCTTCCCAACCCTCTCCTCTCCCACTCCCTCTCTCCCCCTTCCTCTCCCTCTCCCTCTCTCCCTTCCTCTCCTCTCTCCCTCTCCCTCCGTCCCTCTCTCACTTCCTCCCTCTCTCCTCCTCTCACTCTCATCCCTCTCCTCTCCCTTCCTCCCCTCTTCACTCCTCCCTCTCCCCTCCCTCGCCTCCCTCTCCCTCTCTCCTCTCCTCCCTTCTCTCTCTCCCCTCTCCCTCTCTCCCTCTCTCCCTTCCTCCCTCTCTCTCTCCTCCCCTCTCTCCCTCTCATCCCTTGCCTCCCTCTCTCCTCTCTCTCCTCTCTCACTCCCTTTCCTCCCTCTCCCTCTCTCCCTTTCTCCCTCTCCCCCCTCCTCTCCTCCCCTCTCCCTCTCTCCCGCTCCCTCCCTCTCCATTCTCCCTCTCTCCCTACTCTCTCTCCCTTCCCTCTCTCCCTCGCTTCCCTTCCTCCCTCTCTCTTCCCTCTCTCTTCCTCCCTCTCTTCTCTCTCTCTCCCTTCCCTCCCTTCTCCCTCTCCCATTCCCTCTCCCCCTTACCTCCTCTCCCTCTCCCTCTCTCCCTTCTCCCTTTCCTTCCCTCCATCTCCCTCTCTCCCTCTCTCCTTCCTCCCTCTCTCCCCTCATCCCTCCTCCCTCTCCCTCTCCCTCTCTCCCTCCCTCCCTCCCTCTCTCTCTCTCTCTCTCTCTCTCACACACACACATACACACACACACACACACACTCCTTCTCTCCTTGCTATTGGACTCCAAATACCATCCTCCTTCTCTGCTTGGAAGCATCTGGCTGGCCTCCATCCTTCCAAGCTTCTGCCACTTTTTTTCATGTCTCTTTTCTTTGCTAGCATCAGCTGGGACTCGAAAGGAGGCAGAGAATAGACGGGGCCAGTCAGAGGAGGTTCTCTGAATTTCCGCTACCGGTTCTTCAGCACTAGTCAGAACCGGCTGAAGACCACTTCGGGTCTAGGGGTGACATGATAGCAATGGTCCAATAGTTGAGTGGCTCCTACAAAGATGAGGAGGTCAAGTTATTTTCCAAAGGACCTCAAGGCAGGACAAGAAGCAACGGACGGAAACTAATCCATGGGAGAAGCAACTTAAAATGGAGGAGAACTTTTCAGAAGTTGTGAATGTCCCAATCCTGGAAATTCAATTCAGAACACAGTTAGAAGGGACCTTGGAGGTCTTCTAGCCCAGCCCCCTGCTCAAGTAAGAGATCCTATACCATTTCAAGCAAGTGGCTGTCCAGTCTCTTCTTAAAATCCTCCAGTGATGAAGCACCAACAACTTCTGAAGGCAAGGCTAAGTGTCTCCTTAGTTCTAGGTTGCTTCTCTCCAAGATAAGTTTCCATCCATTGTTTCTTGTCCTGGTGCTTTGGAGAATAAGTTGACCCCCCCACCTCTTCTTTGGGGCCGTCAAATATTGGAAGACTGCTATCATGTCACCCCTGGACCTTCTTTTCTCTAGACCAGCGATCGCCAACTGGTGGGCCGTGGCCCACTGGTAGGCCGTGATAAAATTTTGGTGGGCTGCAGAGAAATCTCAACCCCAGAGCACCCCCATAAAGCAATTAATCCAAGCTGCGCAGAAACATAAGACTGTGCCGCCCACGTGGCCCGCGGGAACCCTCCCTACCCACTCACTCCTTACCTGGTAAACTTGCCTGCTAAATTGCTATTTTTTCTTTTTCCGACCATCATCTGTTATGCTCTGCCGGGAGATTTAGATTAGCTAGGAAGCAGGAAATGGTTGGATTTCTTCCTTTCTAGCTAGTCTTTAGATCTTCGGCTCAGCACAGCCCAACCTCCCTTAGGACTGAAGGTTTGCTTGCAAGCAAATTCAGTGCAGACTCACGGCAAGCAAATTTGAGAGACTGAGCTAGCCGATGGTAGATTGATAGATCACTGAATGATTCTGTGAGCAACTCAATCTGCCTGCTTTGTCTGATTTTGGGTAAATGTTGCTATTTTTTATAAAAAATTCAATATTTACATGCATGGTGTGTTGTGAGTTAATTTTGTAAGTTTGCTTGCTAGCAAATTTTATGAGTTTTCTTGCAAGCAAATTTTATGTGACAGACTGAGCTAGCCAATGGCAGATAGGTAGATCTCTGAATGAATCTGTGATTCTGTGAGCAACTCAATCTGCCTGCCTGTTTTACCTGATTTTGGGTAAAAGTTGCTCTTTTTTATAAAAAAATCAATATTTATATAAATATTTATTACATTTACATACAAGCCTTGCCCAGCTATCACATGACCACCAAGCCACACCCACACATTAGGCCACACCCACAGAACCGGTTAGTGGTCCCTGGGATCTAAAATTATGAGTTTGGTGGTCCCTGAGGTCCAAAAGGTTGGCGACCCCTGCTCTAGACTACCCATACCTAAATCCTGCAATCGTTCTTCATAGGTTTTAGTCTCCTGGCCTTTAATCATCCTCGTTGTTCTTCTCTTCCACCTTTTCCAAAGTCTCAACATCCATTTTTTGTGGTGACCAAAACTGGATATGGTATTATTCCAGATGTGGCCTTAGTAAGGCTTTATAAAGTGATCCTAATACTTCACGTGATTTTGATTCTAGGCCTCTGCTTATACTACCAAGGATTGCCTTGGCTTTTTTGGGATAATTGAACAGCACTTTGCCTGAAATAGCAGAGGGTCTCCTTTTTGAGCAGGGGATGGACTAGAAGACCTCCAAGGTCCCCTCCAATTTTGTTATTCTAACAAGGAGCAGGCTCAGGGGAGACATGATAGCCTCTTGCAATTTTTGAAGAGCTGTCATGGGGAAAAGAGAGCCTTCAATTTATTCTCCAAAGCCCCTGAAGGCAGGGCAAGATGCAATGAGTGGAAGCTGGTCAGAGGGAGATCCAGATCAGTCGATCCAGATCTTTCTGGATCCTGAGCCTGTCTTCTACAATTTTTGGCTGTTCTCCTTTAGCTTGGTATCCCAATTCCTTCTCATTGCACATTATTTTTCCCTGCTCTCTTCATTTCTTTCATCGACCACCAGAGGGAGCCCGTGAAACCAGCAAGAATTCCAAGATAAACATTAAAGATTTTGCAAAAATCGAAGATAATTTGTGTGTGTTTGTGTGTGTGTGTGTGTGTGTGTGTCTTTTTGTGGCCCCTTCTTTTATGCACCAGAAAACCTGAGCTCACCTGATAAAGATCATATAGAGCAGTGTTGGCGAACCTTTTCGGCACCTGAGTGCCGAAATGGGATCATGTGCGCAGAGGAGTGCCGGAAATCGGAAGTACAGCTCCTTGGCGCGTGCGTGGGAGCGCCGGAAACCGGAAGCTCAGCTTCCCAGCATGTGCATCCGTGCTGGGGAGCTGCTCTTCCAGTTTCTGGTGCTCCTGCATGCAAAGACCAGCTGGCCGGCACTCATGCATACGCGGAACCCAGAAGAGCAATGGGTGACGCTTGGCATGCCTAAAAAGATGGCTCTGTGTGCCACTTCTGACACACGTGCCATTGGTTTACCATCATGGATGTAGGAGGAATGTTCTTATCCTTCTGTCTCAATCCAGAACATTTTGGGACCCTTACCCACCATATACAAAACCAAAGTTTCGTGGTTTGTATTCTATATGCATTGGTGTTTACAAACACCTGGGTTTTTTTTTCCTGGTTATTCTGCACCTCTCCATTTAAGCTTATTTCCTACCAAGAAGAGACATTCACAAATGGATGCAATGATACACAGACACAAACACACCCATCCAGCCCCACATCAGAGTCTGATCTTTACTCCTGCTCCTCCTCCTTGTCTTTCTCACACCTCATTCCCTTCTAGCCCTGATGATGTTACTTATTTGGGTCATGAAATGTCTGCAAGAAAATGTCTGCAAGAAAACCTCTTCCTCCTCCTCCTCCTCCTCCTCCTCCTCGTCTTTCTGCACTTCACACACCACACTCCCTCTAGCCCTGATGATGTTACTTATTTGGGTCATGAAATGTCTGCAAGAAAATGTCTGCAAGAAAACCTCCTCCTCCCCCTCCTTGTCTTTCTGCACTTCACACACCACACTCCCTCTAGCCCTGATGATGTTACTTATTTGGGTCATGAAATGTCTGCAAGAAAACCACCAAGCTCAGAGAGCACCAAGGACCCCTCATGTCAACCTCGATCCACAACTATTCTCCTTTATTTTAAAGAAGAGATTAGACAACCATTTGTCTGAAGTATATAGGGTCTCTCCTGCTTGAGCAGAGGGTCGGACTAGAAAACCTCTAAGGCCCCTTCCAACTCTTCTGTACTCTGTGTAATATACTTTTCATCTTAAGTGTCTCTCTTTGGGCAAAATTCTGCTAGTGAATCTTTGTTCTTTTTCCTTTTTATGAACGAAGAATACCTGTAAAGCTAAAGACAATTCAACAGTTAACAAAAACAACCATTTGCACGTTTGCGGATTCACACCATCCACGGCTGTATAGTGTGACTGTGCATGCCCACCAACACACAAGCCAACACATTTTATTACCCTGCTCTTGTGTATAACTTGCAAGAATTGTTCTGAATGGCAGCTGCTTTTTTTTATTATTTTTTGTTTCATAAGGTGCCACAATTTTTTTTTTTAATATCCACCCGAAATTACATTTCAGCCTCTTTGAGGACCAAACCTTTAAAATTCAATTTCATATCGATATAATTAGTTAAGGAAAAGGAAAAGTGAAGGAGCGCAAAAAAGGGGAAGTGCCATTTGATTGTGCTTCTCCAAGCAAGTAGACCCCGGCGTCAATCTTCCTGCAGTGGGACCAATAGAAATATTAACTTCTGCTTCCAGAGGAAATGAAATAAATTTTCTCGAAGGCCACCTTGGCCCTGCTGGATGAAATATGTGTGTGTGTGTGTGTGTGTGTGTGTGTGTGTGTGTGTGTGTGTGAAGATGTATGATCAGAGATTTCGAAATGAAATCTACAATGGATTCCTAAGTGCAGAGAAATGAACTCAAAAATCTGTCTGTCTGTCTGTCTGTCTGTCTGTCTGTCTGTCTGTCTATCTATCTATCTATCTATCTATCTATTCTATCTATCCATCCATCCATCCATCTGGAAGAAGATGTGTGATCAGAAGTTTTGAAATGAAATCTTCAATGTATTCCTAAGTGCAGAGACATGAATTCAAAAAATGTCTGTCTGTTTGTCTGTCTGTCTGACTAACTAACTAACTAACTAACTAACTAACTAACTAACTAACCAACTAATTAACTAACTAATTAACTATCTGGAGGAAGATGTATGATCAGAAGTTTTGAAATGAAATCTTCAGTGGATTCCTAAGTGCAGAGACATGAATTCAAAAAATGTCTGTCTGTCTGTCTGTCTGTCTGTCTGTCTGTCTGTCTATCTATCTATCTATCTATCTATCTATCTATCTATCTATCTATCTATCTATCTATCTATCTATCTATCTATCATCTCTCTCTCCCTCTCTTCCTCTATCCATCATCCCTCTCTTCTATCTACCTACCTACCTATCCATCCATCCATCCACCCACCCACCCACCTACCCACCCACTCACCTATCTCCCCATCACTCTGCTAAGCAACTAACTTCCACAGCCCTCTCTTACATCTAAAGATATTTACTTATGTATTAGGGCTGCATTGCTATTATCCTGGTGGCACAGTTGTTAGAATGCAGTATTGTAGGCTAATTCTGCCGACTGCTAGTAGTTCAGTCCTGATGGGCTCAAGGTTGACTCAGCTTTCCATCCTTCCGAGGTCAGTAAAATGAGGACCCAGATTGTTGCGGGAAAGAGGCTGACTCTGTAAACTGCTTAGAGAGGGCTGTAAAGCATATGAAGCGGTATATAAGTCTAAAGGTTACTGCTATTGCTATCCTTCTCCCCTTTCCTACTACCTTCTCCTTCTCCTGATGGATCTTATAATTTATCATTTGTTCTTTGTGTCTTATGACTAAAATATTACCAAAATACAAAATATAATATGGTTTCCTTTTCTACATGTTGTATGGAACCAGTTTGTTGTTATTAGTTTATAAATGGAGTGGAGTGGAGTGGAATAGAATAGAATAGAATAGAATAGAATAGAATAGAATAGAATAGAATAGAATAGAATAACAGAGTTGGAAGGGACCTTGGAGGTCTTCTAGTCCAACCCTCTGCTTAGGCAGGAAACCCTATAGCATTTCAGACAAATGTGTCAGAATACATTCATGAACTGGAATAGAGCAAGGTAACAAGGTCAGCAATGAATAGGCATAGCCTATGAGGACTGTTTGGAAACTGAAACTAGAAGTAGCCTAGGCGTGGCTCTATATTAAGCTCTGCAGCTCTGAAACTATATTGAGCTCTGAGTCTGTCTATTGAAAATGAAACTGCTTCTCTTCTCTGCTGTGTGTCTTGCTTGGCTGCTGAACTAAAGTGAAATTGATGTCCTGTTTCTGAGCTCCTGAGTTGCTGTTCTGCTCTGAACCTGGAATATGTCTGCTTCTGTTTGAGTTTGCTCCATGTTCGAGAAATCTACAACTGGTATTGTAAAATTTACTTTATATGTTTATAAAGAAGTTAAATGAAGTCTCAGTCACCTGTGTTTATTTTTCTGGTGCTGAATTTACGCTGCAATACTCTGAACAAAATGGTTATCCAATCTCTTCCTAAAAACTTATGTGCAGAGCTGAACCCAGGAAATTAGTACTCCTGGTTAATCACCCGTGACAACAGAAGGAGAATGCTGGGAGAAGAAAGAAGGAAGTAGAGAAGAACCGGTTGACAACATGATGATATCTCTGGCACTGATAAACCATCAGGAAGTTGTACAAAATGCTGCACAGCCTTGTCCTCCTCCCCCCTTGACCTATATCACTCTAGACAGTGTTGAGTAAGCTTTAGTTTGGAAATTTAACAAATCAAAAGGAGCACTTTGGACTGCATTCAAAAGTGGTCAAAAACGAGTAGCATTTATGATTTTTCTAAGCAGTCTTTACCAGGATTACTACTACTACTATTAGTACTACTACTATCAATTAGAATAGAGTTGGAAGGGACCGTGGAGGTCTTCTAATCCAACCCGCTGCTGAAGCAGAAGACCCTATTCCATTTCAGATCAATGGCTGTCTAGTTCTTGAAAACCTCCAGTGATGGACCATCCACAACCTCTGGAAACAAGCCATTGCTTTGTTAATTAACAGATTAACAGGGTTGGAAGGGACCTTGGAGGTCCTCTAGTCCAACCCCTTGCTCAAGCAGGAGACCTCTCGTACCCTATCAGAGAAGTGGCTGTCCAATTTTTTCTTCAAAACCTCCAGTGATGAAGCATCCAGAACTTTTGAAGGCAAGTCTATGGAGATTCTCAGTCATCCAAGTCATGGTTGTCCCAAAGGTCATTTCCCTCACCCCCAAAAGGCTACTGAGCTTTCTGATTTTTGTTTTTGTTTTTCTTGGAAGAGGCTTCTTCAGCTCTGAGTCAGCTCTGAGTTATTTTGTGTATTTCATGATCCCATCAGTTGTTGCATATGGTTATTTCTTGCAGATCTTCCAATGTGCCATTGTTGCTACTTTGTCATGCTGTTGTTTGTAGTCAGTCTGTGTGATCTTGCAGCAACTAACTAGGTAATCCACTGTTTTCTCAGCTGCTCTGCAGAGATACCATTTGCTATCTGTTGTTGTCTTTTTCAATTCTTCTTCTTGTTATTTCTTTACGTAGAAATCAACAAAATAAGGAGCCTTCTGGAACTTTTTGTCAAGTCACTGAGCAATTTTTTGAAAGATGTGATGATCTGGTTCAGAATATGGGTGTCTGAACCAAACAATGAAATAAATATGATCTGCATTTATCTGATTAGCGTATTCAACAGTCTTACCCTGACTTATCCATGCCAGTAACTATGAGAGGGATAATGGGAGTCCTGGTGGACAATAACTTAAATATGAGCCAGCTGTGTGGTGCAGCAGCCAAAAAAGCCAGCACAATCCTAGACTGCATTAATAGAGGGATAGAATCAAGATCATGTGAAGTTCTAACACTGCTTTATGAAACCGTAGTAAGACCACATGTGGAATACTGCATCCAGTTTTGTCACCACAATATATTAAAAAGATGTTGAGACTCTGGAAAGGATGCAAAGAAGAGCAACAAAGAGGAAATGGAGCCCAAAACATATTAAAAAGGTTGCAATAATTGGGTATGTCTAGTTTAATGAAAAAAAAAGGATTAGGGGTAACATGATAGCAGCCTTCCAATATTTGAGGGGCTGCCACAAAGAAGAAAGGGTCAAGCTATTCTCCAAAGCACCTGAAGGCAGGACAAGAAGCAGTGGATGGAAACTAATCAAGGAGAGAAGCAACCTGGAACTAAGGAGACATTTCCTGGCAGTGAGAACAATTAATCAGTGGAACAACTTGCCTCTAGAAGTTGTTGGTGCTCCATCACTGGAGGCTTCCAAACAGAGACTGGACAATCATTTGTCTGAAATGATATAGAAGACCTCCAAGGTCCCTTCGAATTCTGTAACTCTATGTTCTTTGACTTGGGGTGATTTGGCTGGAAGCAAGCAAGTAGTTAAGCAAGTTAAGATAAAAAATAAAGAAAGTCCCTTGGGAAGTGGGTGAATATTCTTCATTGATTCGGGTTGATTGGCCACACTGAGTCAATGGATCAATGCGATCCATCACAGCAAATACTGGATTTGGATGCTTTATGTCCATTTGTCTGAGTGAGGTTCAATTGAATCCTGTCCGACTTGAAGCTTTGCTCCGAATTGATTCAAAGGTCTGAATAGAATCGATTTTCTGAATTGCATCTGAGCTGGATTCAAGCAGTCATATCGAATATGACCTAATACTGATCCTCCAGGTTTTGATTGCTCGTGTATGTGTGTATGTGTAAGAGAGGAGGAGATAGAGAGAGGGAGAAAGAAAAAGAGAAAGAAAGAAAGAAAGAAAGAAAGAAAGAAAGAAAGAAAGAAAGAAAGAAAGAAAGAAAGAAAGAAAGAAAGAAAGAAAGAAAGAAAGAAAGAGAGGAAAGAGTGACACAGAAACAAGAAACTTTGTCCTCTGTACACAACAGCTGCATTTTGAGAAGAGTGTTTTGTTGAGTTCCTCCTGTGTATCAACCAGTTTGGACATGGAAGTATTAACGACATAGGCTGAAACTTTTGGTTCCTTGGTGCTCTTTGATCTTGGTTGTCTTGTTGCAGACATTTCTTGATCGAACTAGGTAATATCATCAGTGCTCCTAGCTGGGAAACTGTAAGAAACCTAGATCAAGCTAAGTGTAAAACCCCTAGAGGCATGGTGGCACAGTAGTTAGAATGCAGTACTGCAGGCTAACTCTGCCAATTGCCAGCAGTTTGATCCTGATTGGCTCAAGGTTGACTCAGCTTTCCATCCTTCTGAGGTTGGTAAGATGAAGACTCAGATTATTGGGGGCAATAGGCTGGCTTTGTAAACCACTCAGTGAGTGCTATAAAGCTCTATGAAGCAGTATATAAGTCCTATTGAAAGTGCTGGACAATTCCTGGAAACTTGGCACAAATCAGCCATCAACAGGCACATACAGATAAACAATACCTACATACCATTCAAAAGAGATAATCACCAACCCAAAAAAGAAAACAGAAAGACCCCTCCCCCCCCCCAAAAAAAAACCCCCAAAACACCTCCTTTCAGCAATCAACATCCAGATAGGCAAAGGTTAATACCATAATAAATACTAGACCAACCATCAAGCAATAAACAACATTCCAACCAAGGAACTATTAGTTCAGACAAACTAATAGCAAACAACAGCCTAATCAAGGAACCACCAAGAATATTCCCACCAACAGTAGCAGGGTAAGCTGCTTGTATATAAACAGAGAGCAAAACCCCTCCCTGCTAGAACTGATGATGTTACCTAGTTGGGTCATGAAACATTTGCAATTGTGGATAAGAAACAATTGTGGATCAGAAAGACAAAAAGGTAATATATAATGGAGAGCAGAAGAGAAGAGAAGGAGCTGGAGAAAAATCACAAAATACAAAGACTTGCAAATAGAAATAGAATGACTTTGGAAAAAGAAAACAAAGGTAGCACAAATAGTAAGACACCAATCCCAAAACAAATGAAGAACCATTTGAACAGCTTCAGCATTGACAAATTCTCTATTAGTCTCTATTAGAAGAGAAGGGAAGGGAAGGGGACCTTGGAGGTCTTATAGTCCAGCCCCTGGATCATGCAGGAGATCCTATACCATTTCAGACAAGTGACTGTCCAATATCTTCTTAAAAATCTCTAGTGATGGAGCACCCACAATTTCTGGAGGCAAGCTATTCCACTGGTTAATTGTCCTCACTATTAGGAAATTCTTGTAATTTCCAGATTGCTTCTCTCCTTGATTAGTTTCCATCCATTGTTTCTTGTCCTGCCTTCAGGGGCTTTGGAAAATAGATTGACCCTCCTCTTCTTTGTGGCAGCCCTTCAAATACTGGAATACTGCTATCATGTCACTCCTAATTTTTCTTTTCTCTAGATTGGCCATATCCAAACCCTGTAATCGTTCTTCATGAGTTTTAGTCTCCAGGCCTTTGATTGTGTTAGTTGCTCTTCTCTGCACTTTTTCCATAGTCTCAACTTCTTCTTTTTTTGCAGCACAATGACCAAAATTGCTTGCAGTATTCCAGGGGTGGCCTTACTAGGGTTTTAGAGAGCGGTACTAATACTTCCCATGATCAATATCCTGCAGCAACCCTAACTGAACAATAGAGAGGCATCGTCAACTAGATTTGTTGCTCAGATTAGCACGTTGTCAAAGGTAATTCTGATAAATAAACCCTGATTACTCAAAAGCCAGATGTTCTCTCCAGCATATTCAGTGCTCCTGTTTCTCATCAAAACTGGACAATCTGGTGGTTGGGCAAGTTTGAAAGGGGATGTCTCTAATTACAAGGGAAGCTTTATCAGAGGAATCAATTTAATGTTGCCTCTGACGATTCTTGAAACAACCAAACGCTGATAATCAGGATGCCGCGTTAATCCTTCCGATCGATGGGCATGGAGTTGCCGAAGAGCCCTTTGTTCTTCTTGCAAAACGAACATCAAAAAAGAATTAACCATGCTCTTTCCTTGTTGTTGTTGTTGTTAAATGAATTCCGTCCTGGTGGAGGTAAGGAGACTGACATCCGTGAAGAAACGAGGTTGTGATTCTCAAATCCCACGTCACGTTCTCATTTCTTTATTTAAGAAAATGTATACGGCTGCCCAACTCACTCATGGACACTCTGGGTGCCTTACAAAGATGAAACCTCAATAAAACCCACCAATGAAAGTCCACACACACTACACATACATACACACACACACACACACACACACACCAGCGACAACAATAATAAAACTCCACTTCTTAGCATTGTTGGTGTTACCTAGTTTGGGTAATGAAACATCTGCAAGTAAACAACCAAGTTCAGAGAGTACCAAGATGCCACAGATGTTGTTGTTTCCTCTTCTTCTTCTTCTTCTTCTTCTTCTTCTTCTTCTTCTTCTTCTTCTTCTTCTTCTTCTTCTTCTTCTTCTTCTTCTTCTTCTTCTTCTTCTTCTTCTCCTTCTTCTCCTCCTCCTCCTCCTCCTCCTTCTCCGCCTCTTCCTCCTCCTCTTCCTCCTCTCCCCTTCTCCTTCCCCTCCCTCTCCTTTTCCTTCTCCTTTTCCTCCTTCCTCTTCCCCTTCCCCTCTCTCCTATCCTTCTCCCTCCCTCTCTCCTTCCCTCCTTCTTCTTCCCCTTCTTCCCCTTCCCTTTCTCCTTTCCCTCCTATCCTTCCCCTTCTGTTCATTCCCCTTCTTCTTTCCCTCTCCTTCCTTTCCTTTTCCTTCTTCCCCTCCTTTCCTTCTTCTTTTTCTCCTTCCCCTCCTTCTCCTTCCCTTTTCCTCTCCCTCCTATCCTTCTCCTCCTCTTCCTTTCATCTCTCTTATTCTATTCTATTCATTCTCTCCACAAATCACTTCCCACAGTAGTCTTCCTCTTCCTCGTCCCAAACGCCATTCCCTTCCAGCGCTGATGATGTTACCTAGTTGGGTCATGAAACATCTGCAAAAAAGACAGCTAAGCTCAGAGACCACCAAGGCCCCTACAGTTTGACCCTGAGCTACAACTCTTCTTTTCTATCAGTAAAACATCCTATTCTTGGCAATCCCAAAGAACTGTAAAATAGATGATGGTGGGGAAAACAGAAGTTGGATTTTGTAAGTCCCCATCCCTGCTCCCCCCACTTCAAAGTTCCAATCACACACACTGCTCATTCCTTAAAGCAGGACATTATGACAAAATGTATTTCCATTCTTTATCCAGAATTCAGGTGATATGTCTTGTTTTCCTCAGAATTCCAGGGATTATTATTAGTATTTTTTTTTACAAAAACAGCAGTATCTAAAAATATTTTGAACATTGGTTCACATCAACCAACACTTGATGGAGGTTCATAGTTCATGATGCCAGCCCTCCTTCTCTTCCTTTCCCCCCCTTTGACATTAAGACGTGCATTTTAATTGAACAGATGTTGTGTCCTGAGATTTTTAATAGCCAGTGACAGCTGAAGGGAGCATTTAAGGTAAAGGGTAGAGCCTCTTCCAACTTCTATGACCAATCACAGAAATATGAAGGTCCTTTGAGAGGCAGGTATGAGGTTGCTTGAATTAAAAAACGAGGTTAAACAAGGATTTTTTTAAAAAAAAAATGCTTCCATAAGAGTACCAAAAAAGGTCATGATTTTATGTGCTGGAAATGAATTCACATATGCAGCTCCTAATGAAGAAGACTCTTCAAATGGCACATATTGCTCTGCATTTCAACTTAAATCGTTCTGTGAAGGATTTAGAAATGAGAAGTATTAGGCAAATATCACACCGAGTTCCAGGCTGTCCTTTTCTTTCTCCTCCAAATGCTACAGAAGTCAATCAGATTTGGCTGCAGAGAGATTATACTGAAGTCTAAGCCAACTCAACTTTGTCCATTTCTGTGTGGGAGGAGGAGGAGGAGGAAGAGGAGGACTGTGAGGTCATTGGTGCTCTCTGAGCTTAATGGTTTTCTTGCAGGCATTTCATGACCCAACTAGGTAATATTGTCAGAGCTAGAAAGGATGAGGAGGAGGTGGAGGGGAAGGAGAAGAAAGTTGGGAAGGGGAGAAGCAGAAGGGGAGAGAGAAGAGGAGGAGGAGCAAGGAGAAGGATGGGAGAGAGGAGAAGGAGGGGGAGGAGGGGAGAGAAAAGATGAGAAAGAAAAGGAAGAGGAGGAGAAGGATGGGAGAGAGGAGGAAGAGGGAAGAGAGAAGAGAAGGAAGAGGAGGAGGAGGAGGAGAATGAGAGAGGAGCAGGAGGAGGAGCAAGAAGACTCAGAAAGTCTTGGATATATTCAATTTATTTGCTGCTTTGAATTATTTGGAAAAATAATAATGGGGGATATAAATCAATAAAACCAAAAAGCAATGAAGAATTCAACATTGAAGGGACAATGCATCTTCTCAAAGCATTATGTTCTCCCTATACTACAAACATGTTGGCTGCTCAAAGGTCAGGATTTGCTTACTTGAATTGGCTTTACTGATGCACATTGTGGGAAAGTTTTATGGATCAGCAGCTAACAGTTATCAGGCAAATGTTTCAGCTACAGATCAATAGAAAAGGACATTTGTAGCTCAGGGTTGAAATGAGGGGTCCTTGGTGCTCTCTCACCTTGGTTGTTTCCTGGCAGACGTTTTATGACCCAACTGGGTAACATCATCAGTGCTAGAAGAGAGTGGGGTTTGCAAGGAGGGGGAAAAGAGAGAGAGAAGGGGAAGAGGAGGAGTAGAAGGGAAGAAGAAGAGCAGGGGGATTGTGAGTCCTTGGTGCTCTCTGAACTTGGTTGTTTTCTGGCAGATGTTTCATAGCCCAACTAGGCAACATCACCAGTGTGTCATCTCATAAAATATTTCTGTGGTCTTTTTAGAGTTGCCAACGGAAAGGGATGAGAGAGCAGTGCAGAAGCTTACAAACCAAAAGTGCATTCCATAAATGTTTTCAAATATAGTAACTAGGTGACCGAAGTTTCAGCCTGCAAAATTCTAACTGGAGAACATGATTGATGTCTCTTGGCTATGGATGTGTCCCATTGGAGAATATGACTTACGATACACCCAGGGGGTGAGGGAAAACCAGGGTCAAGGCTGACAATGAATTATGTGTGCCTCAGAGTCGGCTACACCCAAGCAATGCCGGACATTTTAACTCCCAATAAATCCTTTTGAAGTTTTGAAAGTTTGGCTCGAGACTCATGCTTTAAATGGGGGTAACTGCCAGAATCTGGACACAACGTTAGAAAGGAGTGGAGTTCTAGCCCTGATGATGTAACTTAGTCCCACTTCCTTCTAGCCCTGATGATGTTACCTAATTGGGTCATGAAATGTCTGCCAGAAAACAGCCAAGCTCAGAGACCACCAATTATTCCACAGCTAAGTTCATTTCACATTTTTAACACTTCATGCTGTATCCCAGGGGTGGGATTCAGCCGATGATGCCTGATATCTGATGCGCACTGTGCGCGCATGTAAAAAAAAAACATCAGCTGTGCCACCCAGACAGCTGAAAAGTGCTACGCACAGGTGTGCAGAGTTTGAAAGGCCTCTTTTTTCCTGCTTTTTCAACCTCAGCTGTGCCGTGCAAAGCGGCTGAGGTTGAAAAAGCAGGAAATAAAGGACAGATAAGAGCCCAGGCGGGCGAGTGAGCCAAACATCAGCAAACACGGAACCCGTTCAGTGTCTGTTGCTCTTCAGAGCTACCGGTTCTATAGAACCAGGCAGAACCGGTAGCATCCCACTCCTGCTGTATTCCCTCCCTAACTGATATTCACTCTCCCGCTTTCAACTTCCCTCGGACTCATTAAACTAACTACATGATCTTTAGCCTTGCTGGAGCACTGGAACAGTCAGAGAAAGAGCATGATTTTTATCAACATCCAATTTGTAAGCGTGCATACAAAGACACCGATTTCTGGAAAGGAAACATCTGTCTCTCTGGGTGACTTCCCACATTCTGCAGTCACAAACCCGGGTTTTCCGCGCAGTGTGCAATTAAGAGAGACCAATCAGGCAGCTTTCACAGGTATAGCTGAAGTGCAAGTATTTTTATTTAGAAGTATGCGTCTCTGGTCTCGAGGGGAATTATTTTCTACCACATTTGCTCCAAAGTGCAGCCGAAGCAAAGCTAATCCTATTTTTTCCCTTCTTCCTTCTCTCCCACCTCCACATAAATAGTCTTCTATACATTGTTTTTCCAACAAGTTTTATTCAGTTTGATTATTTGGCACATGATTTCTGGAGCAGGGGTGGGATTCAACCGGTGTAACAAATACTTTGGTGAGCATGCACTTTGTGTGTGCGCAGCGTTAGAAAAACACTGCTTTTTAAGCTCTAATACTTACCATGTTTCCTCAAAAATTTGATCGTTTTACATTTTTTTTTGCCACCAAAACAGGCACCAGGTCTTATTTTGGGGGCATGTCATCCACTGACTAACCTCACTTGCACATGCCTCCCCTGGCCTCCTTTTCACTGTCAGAGGCTTTCAGGAACTTCTTCTTCTGCAGCCGGAAAGACTTTCCTGAAGGCCTCTGCAGAGGATAACATAGTTTGGATCGATCCTGAGCTTTGTTAACAGCTCCAGAAGCCTTCAGGAAAACCTGTCCAGCCCTGCCAGCTGCAGGAGAGGGGGGTGCGACACCTGGTTAAACTGTCTGAAGGTAACTAGTAGGGCAGTTGCAATTGTCTAAATGTAACTAGTAGGGCAGCTCTACCCCCCCTTATCCCCACCCTAGCTGAATTTTTACCCATGCACTCTGGAGTGGGCGGGATCTTAATTAGGGCTTATTTTGGGGGTAGGGCTTATATTGGGTGCACGTGTAAAAATCAAGCTAGGACTTACTTTCAGGGTAGGTTGTATTTTTGGGGAAACAGGGAAACTTTCTGCTGCATTCCTGGTGAGTAAATCAGCTGAGGCAGGCAATCAGTTGTGCCACGCAAATCAACTGAGCTGAAAACCCCAGAAATAAAGGACAGAATAGAGCAGGGGCTGGTGGACAGGGTCAAATCATCACCGTAACAACCGGTTTACCTGAATCAGCCCGAACCGATAGAATCCCATCCCTACTTCTGAGCCATGTCCCTTTCCTGTCCTTCATTTGGTCTTTTTTGTAGACCAGTTTGGTCTCTCCGCTATTTAGCAATTCATGGTGTACTAACTTCAGTGTCCTTCAGATATTCTTCCAAGAATCAAGACCAATATCTTCTTCTTAACTACTTCCAGTGTTGGAGCATTCACGACTTCTGGAGGCAAGTCGTTCCACTGATTCATGGTTCTAACTGTCAGGAAATTTCTCCTTACTTCTAGATTGCTTCTCTCCTTGATTAGCTTCCATCCGTTGCTTCTTGTCCTGCCTTCAGGTGCTCTGGAGAATAGCTTGACTCCCTCTTCTTTGTGGAAGCCCCTGAGATATCAAAACACTGCTATCATGTCCCACCTAGTCCTTCTTTTCATTAAACTAAGCATACCTAATTTCCGCAACCGTTCTTCCTATGTTTTAGCCTCCAGTCCCCTAATCATCCTTGTTGCTCTTCTCTGCATTCTTTCTAGAGTCTCAACCTCTTTTGTTTTATACCATGGCAATCAAAACTAAAACAATGGATCTACTTATTCTGCATTTATCAAGGATTCTACTCTCTTATAGTTTCTCATATTCTTCTCCAGTTATGGAAAAATCTCTTCCCTCATCTTACTCATACACTGAACATTTTTTTTCCTGTCTCCCTTAATCTGCTTGTGAATTCAAGTCTTCCTGGAAATTCATAAGCATTTGGGGGCACATTTTCCCCAAATTCCTTTTTATTATTATTATTCTGTTTGCATTTGTTTTCAAGCATTTTCTATCCAATATGATTCATGTCCTAAACTTTTCAATATAAGTGATGTTGAGAGTAATACCACTCTATAAAGCCTTAGTAAGACTGCACCTAGAGTACTGCATCCAGTTTTGTTCACCACAGTATAAAAAGATGTTGAGACTCTAGAAAGAGTGCAGAGAAGAGCAACCAAGATGATGAGGGGACTGGAGGCTAAAAAGTATGATGAACGGTTGCAGGAACTGGGCATGGCTAGTCTAATGAAGAGAAGAACCAGGGGAGACAGGATAGCAGTCTTCCAATATTTGAGAGAGGAGGAAGGGGTCAACCTATTTTCCAAAGCACCTGTAGGCCAGACAAGGAATAATGGATACACACTGAACAAGGAGAGATTCAACCTGGAAATAAGGAGAAATTTTCTGACAGGGAGAACAATCAACCAGTGGAACAGAAGTTGCCTTCAGAAGTTGTGGGAGCTTGGACTGCCATTTGTCAGAAATGGCGTAGGGTCTCCTGCTTGGATGTGAAGTTGGACTAAATGACCTGCAAGGTCCCTTCCAACTCTGTTAATCTGTAATCTGATTGTTATTTACGTATAGGGCTTCAGATTCTCCGTGTAGAATGGTTGGCTATGAACTCTCTCGAGGCTTCATAACTGATTAGGCCAAATGAAAGCAAGTCACAACGCTAAGTCCCCATGTCTTCTGCTGCCCTACATGTTTCAATTGGAATGATTATTTTGCATCCTTCTGACATGCAAGCCTTGGGAGGTCTGGCCATTGTCTCTCAGTATCGCTCTTTACATTTAGTAACCGATCAAGAGAAGGGACGTGGTGGCTCAGTGGCTAAGACACCTGAGCTTGTCGATCAGAAAGGTCGGCAATTTGGCGGTTCGAATCCCTAGAACTGTGTCATGGAGTGAGCTCCCATTACTTGTCCTAGCTTCTGCCAACCTAGCAGTTCAAAAGCACGTAATAATGCAAGTAGAAAAATAGGGACCGTGCACCTTCCATGTTTAGTCATGTCAGCCATATGACCATGGAGACGTCTTTGGATAGTGCTGGTTGTTCAGCTTTGAGAGGAGCAGCATCCCCTAGAGCCGGAAATGACTAGCATGTATGTGCGAGGGAACTTTTACCTTTACCCAATCAAGCTCCCCTCCTGAATTGATGGTCATCCCTGAGTATTGAGGCATGAATTTTGCTCTGTTTGCAATTGGCACCTATTCATTTGTGCCAGCAAGCAAGCAAGAAGGAAAGAATTGTGATGGGGAGAAAAATCACACACACACAAACACACATCGACACAGACAATGTGGACTGCACCGGCAAAGTGTGTGAAAACTTTAGAGTTGCTTCTGAAGCCTGAGAAGTTGCCATCAAGGAGAGGCACAAGTAGTCCTCAACTTATGGTCACAATTTGAGGCCAGTATATCCATCGCCAACCAAGACAATTGTTAAGTGGTGGTTGTGCTGGATTTTACCACCTTTTTGCCATAGCTATTCAGGGAACCATTGCACCTGTTAAATTAACCAAGTCATTAGTTGAAACTGGCTTCCTCCACTGGCTTTTTCCCTCAACTACTCTCAACTCAGAGCAAACCCCACTCCCTTGGAGCACTGATAATGTTACCTATCAACCTCAAAGAGCTCAAGGATACCATAGTCCTCCTCCTCCTCCTTTTCCTCCTCCTCGTCTCCACAAATCCCACTCCCTTCTAACATTAATGATGTTACCTAGTTGGATAATAATACATGTGCAAGAATGTATTATTCTGCAGACTCAGAGGAGCATCAAGGAAGCCACAGTTGAATGCATTATTCTGCAGGCTCAGAGAGCATCAAGGACCCCACAGTTCTCCTTCTTCTTTTCCTTCTCCTTCATCTTCATCTCCACCTCTCCACAAACTCTCCTTCCTTCTAGCACTATGATGTTACCTAGTTGGGTAATGAAACATCTGCAAGAAAACAACTATGCTCAGAAAGCACCAAGGACCTCATTGTTCCTCCTCCTCCTCCTCCTTGTTTTCCTCCTCCTTCCCTCCCTTTTAGAACTGATGATGTTACCTAGTTGGATATGAAACATCTGCAAGAACACAACCAAGCTCAGAACCCCTAATATTCATTTGCTAATGTCGATTGTATATGGAACAGAGATGTTGGACTAGGGTTGAGTCCATTCATGTTTGAGGAACACATGTTTAATAGGTAGCATATGTTTGGGTCTTTTCCTGTGTAAGATTGAGAGTATCTTGGCAACGTTTCGACGAGGTCCCACTTGCCATCTTCAGGCTGGTGCTTTCGGCTTTGAAGCCTGAAGATGGCGAGTGAGATCTCGTCGAAACGTTGCCAAGATACTCTCAATCTTACATGGGAAAAGACCCGAACACGCCAAGACCTACATACCTGATATCTGGGAAAATCTATGTATGTATGTATGTATGTATGTATGTGGATCTTTGGTTCTTCGGGTTTTCTCCCGCGTAGAATTGGAAATATCTAGGCGACGTTTCGATGAAGTCTCATTCATCATCTTCAGGCTTGTGTCTTCGGCCTTGTGCTTCTCGGAGTAATGTGAGCTTGCAGCTGCTTCTTCCTTTTAACTGCTAGTGGGGTGTGACTTGATTGGGTGGGGGCTTGGCTGTGTTCTGATTGGGTGGGGGTGTGTTCTCATTGGATGGGGGTTTGGCTGTGTTCTGATTGGTTGGGGGGTTGGCTGTGTTCTGATTGGCTGGGGGTGTGTTCTGTTCCGGTGGGGGTTTGGTTGGTATATTTGTTTGTTTTCTGAGGTTTTCGCGGGTATTTGTATGTGGATCTTTGGTTCTTCGGGTTTTCTCCCGCGTAGAGTTGGAAATATCTAGGCGACGTTTCGATGAAGTCTCATTCATCATCTTCAGGCTTGTGTCTTCGGCCTTGTGCTTCTCAGAGTGATGTGAGCTTGCAGCTGCTTCTTCCTTTTAACTACTAGTGGGGGTGTGACTTGATTGGGTGGGGGCTTGGCTGTGTTCTGATTGGGTGGGGGTGTGTTCTCATTGGTTGGGGGTTTGGCTGTGTTCTGATTGGTTGGGGGGTTGGCTGTGTTCTGATTGGCTGGGGGTGTGTTCTGTTCTGGTGGGGGTTTGGTTGAAGAACCGACCTCTTCCCTGGTCCAACACCTCAAAGCCACAGGACACAAGATTGACTTTAAAAATACCAGAACTATCGCCAAAACTGAACACTTCAACAACAGAATAATCAGAGAAGCCATAGAGATAGAAAAACGCCCACACAGCATGAATAAACGAGATGACACCTCCCGCCTACCAGCCATTTGGAAACCCGCCCTCATTAACAAAAGAGTACCTAACATAAAGGACACCAGACCCACACCCACGAGGGCCACACAAGAAACTACCATCACACTTCCATGCAGAAAGCAGACTCACACCCACACAGAAGATGAAGCACGACCACGGACCAGAAGCCGTACCACAGCTGCATCACTACCTGCTTCAAACCCCCCCAACCCATACATGAAGGGAACTGATGCCCACCATGAAGATGTGGCACGACCACGAACGTGAAGCCAAACAATAGGATCACAGCTCACCAGCTCAAATCCCCCAGCAACTGAGACTAACCGGAGTACAACCAAACCCCCACCAGAACAGAACACACCCCCAGCCAATCAGAACACAGCCAACCCCCTAACCAATCAGAACACAGCCAAACCCCCAACCAATGAGAACACACCCCCACCCAATCAGAACACAGCCAAGCCCCCACCCAATCAAGTCACACCCCCACTAGTAGTTAAAAGGAAGAAGCAGCTGCAAGCTCACATCACTCTGAGAAGCACAAGGCCGAAGACACAAGCCTGAAGATGATGAATGAGACTTCATCGAAACGTCGCCTAGATATTTCCAACTCTACGCGGGAGAAAACCCAAAGAACCAAAGATCCATATATATATATATATATATATATATATATATATATATATATATATATATATATAATATATCAGAAGATTTCCAGGTGTTGTTTTACCCCACTTCCTGATCTTTAAGCTAAATTTTAAAAGAAAAACACATCTTAGCATCCGCATACATTAAAGCAGAACTTAATTGCTTCTGGAGAACAATGGAGCATGATGATAAGTTATCACTGGGCATTATAGAGAAAGGAGGAAAAAAGATAAATGGGACAGATAGTTTTAAAGTCTTCAGGAAAGTTTAGGGGGAAAAAGATGTCAATTTTGCACTGATTTCAATTTGTCTCGAAATTTCAGTACATTTTATTTAGGGAGTTAATTTTAATTTTAATGATTCAGGGTGGTTTTTTTTTTTCCCTTGAAACATCTGCATTTGACATTTGGGCTATTCTCATCCTTATGACGGTGCCTGAGGATGCGAAAAACCAAGTCGGAAACATTTTTTGAAATTAGTTTTGTCTGTGTGAAAATTGCGCTTCGCGTATTCGCTTCAGAACAATAAAATAACAGTTGGAAGGAACCTTGGAGGTCTTATATCTCCTGCTCAAGTAGGAATATCTTCCAGTAATCCCATAGATATTGGAAGACTGCTGTGATATCTTCCCTAGTCCTTCCTTTCATAAAATGAGACACACCCAATTCCAGCAATCGTTCATCAAAAATATCTAGTTTCCATCTGTTCTGACCTAGGCTTCCCCAACAGTACGAAGCCGACTCCTCGTCCTGATAAACCCCTTTTATTTAATTCCTCTCCAGCAAAGTCCTGGCCAACAGTCTTTCAAGATAGTTCACAATTACACACCAGGCTTGGAGAAGTGCCAGGCCGACATCTTTCAGACGCCACAATACTTGGCAAGCATGCCGGAATGAAATAATTGTCTCTTGCAAAGCCCCACTCCCCTTTCACTCCTCTTTTATTCCCTATGGGAGTGGCCATTCACTGTCCACCTGTGGCTTTACTCCCAAGTCTACCCTTGTTCCTTAATTGTTTCCTTCTCCTGGCAGCACTGTGCATGCACACACTGGGAACAGGCTCCAGCTATTCTTCTGCCTCACTGATGTCCGACTCCGAAGGCAGCTAATACCTGTCAGATAGCCCTGGCCCCATTTCTACCTCTGATGCAGAGCCCTCATCAAAGCCTTCCCCAGACTCCAGGACTGGCCCATGTTCCTCCCCAACCTCCTCACTGTGTGAATCTGCTGCCAGCTCTACTGGCCCCTGGCAAGATGCAACACCATCTTCCTAATCGTCTTCGTTGCTCATCTCTGGATGCTTTCTAAAGTCTCAGCATCCTAGCAATCTAAGGAAAACAAGGACATAGAACATAGAATCACAGAGGTGGAAGGGACCTTGGGGGGTTTCTAGTCAAACCTCTTTTGCTCAAGCAGGAGAACCTACACCATTTCCGACAAGCGGTTGTCCAATCTCTTCTAAAAAAGCCTCCAGTTCTAGTGAGGATCTCGGGATTGCTTTTGGCTTTACTTTCAATCCCAAGGAAAAGAGAACAAGAAGCAATATCATTTCCAGAGTAGTTAGCTTGGATTGGGAGATTTCAATTCACTCCCCTGCCAGTCTCTTCCTCCCAGCTCATTTTCTTTTTTACATCTTTGACATTTGCTTTCAATCATTTGGATCCTACACACAGACACACACACACACACACAAACACAGAGTAAAACCTCCCTTAGATGAAAACTCTGGAGTGTTTGACAGTTTTCCCTTCCTTCCTTCCTCCACCTTCCTGCAAAGACCCTGACATCATTCATCGTAATCATAAAACATTCATTTGCGTTTCTGGCCAATTGGAAGGCCCCCTTGGGAAGCTATAAAGAGAAGGTGTCAGGGTTATAATGAATGTAAATGCCAGGTGTTTAAGCCCGGTAATGGGCAATTTGCAACTCTAAGCAATATGCACAATAAGCAAACCCGCCCGTTATGGCACCTGATGGGTGGGGGGGAGGTGGGGGCGCGATGGCCGTTTGGAGAGAATGAAACATTTTACGACCTCTATGTGGCCCTGATCTCAGGATCTAATAATAGTCCCAGACAAAATTAGTTCCTGCAATAATGCGTCGGAGTGTTAGGGGGTGGCGGGGATCGTGAGGGGCGGAGAGCGGTGGCAGGCGATGGAAAATTACATATCAGGTGTCGGAGGTCGGAGTTGCGAAGGATCAAAAGGGGAATTGCAAAGCTGGATGTGCTATTTAAGACAATTGCCTCCCTTGGAAAGGGAAAAGGGCAGGGCAGGGCAAGGGGAAGTCGGCCTTCATCGCCACGCTGCTCTAGGGAGCTCCTTCTGCAGTGACCAGTGATGGGAAAACAGGAAGAAAAAAACAGGGCCCTTACTTGTGAAAGACGTAGCTTGGAGGCCGTACAAAGATCAATCAATCAAGAACAGAGCTAGAAGGGACCTTGGAGGTCTTCTAGTCCAGCCCCCTGCTCAAGCAGGTGATCCTACAATATTCCAGATAATGGTTGTCCAATCTCATCATCAGAATAGAGCAGGAAGGGACCTTGGAGGTCTTCTAGTCCAGCCCCCTGCTCAAGCAGGTGATCCCAGAACATTCCAGACAATGGTTATCCAATCTTATCATCAGAATAGAGCTGGAAGGGACCTTGGAGGTCTTCTAGTCCAGCCCCCTGCTCAAGCAGGTGATCCTACAATATTCCAGATAATGGTTGTCCAACATCATCATGAGAATAGAGCTGGAAGGGACCTTGGAAGTCTTCTAGTCCAGCCCCCTGCTCAAGCAGGTGATCCTAGAACATTCCAGACAATGGTTGTCCAATCTTATCATCAGAATAGAGCTGGAAGGGACCTTGGAGGTCTTCTAGTCCAGCCCCCTGCTCAAGCAGGTGATCCTACAATATTCCAGATAATGGTTGTCCAATCTCATCATCAGAATAGAGCTGGAAGGGACCTTGGAGGTCTCCTAGTCTAGCCCCCTGCTTAAGCAGGAGATCCTATACCCTTTCAGACAAGTCACTATCCAGTCTCTCCTTGAAAACCTCCAGTGATTAAGCCCCTACAACTTCTGAAGGCAACTTCCATTCCACTGGTTAATTGTCCTCCCTGTTAGGAAGTTTCTCCTTAATTCCAGGTTGCTTCTCTCTTTGATTAGTTTCCACCCATTGTCTCTTGCCCTTCTTTCTGGTGCTTTGGAGAATAGGTTGAGTCCTTCTTCTTTGTGGAAGCCCTTCAAATACTGGAAGACTGCTATCGTCTCACCTCTAGTCAGCATGCTTGGGAGTTGAAATCCACCCACCTTAAAGCATGCTGACTGGAGGATTCTGGGAATGGAAGTTCACCCATGTTAAAGCATGCTGGCTGGGGAATTCTGGGAGTTGAAGTCAAATCCATTTTAAAGCATGCTGGCTAGAGAATTCTGGAAGTCTTTTAAGTTGCCAACTGCTCTACAGGCACCAGTTTAAAATTCCCTTCCCTGGAAATTCTCCTTGCCCCTTCCAGGGAGGTAGAGTTTGGATTGAAAGTCTCAGAGTTTGAATCTTCCAATATAACAGCTTTAATGGGTACTTGACACGGATGTCATTCTTGCTTTAGTGTAAGCTACCAGGAGCTTTGATGACTTTAGTAAGTCTCACGTTTAAAAAGCAAATCTTCCTTCTAGTGCAACTTCGCTCTGAATAGCAAATTCAATGTATTCACAGGGCTTTGTCACAGCTTCTTACAGAAAAGGAAGCACTGTCCTCTCTTATCAGCTAGCTTTCCCCATGCAAGGAGCTCTCTGGGGGAGAAGGGACAAATTACCATTATACTCATATGTTGTATTGTTCGAGTATGTTTTGTGTGTTGTGTTCCCCTTGAGATGTGCTGTTAGGGACAACCTGCAATTCAGGGTCTGCTTCCTATGATGGATAGCTATTAATTATTTTTCAGCTGGGCGGTAATATTTCTCCCATGGTTTAAAACAGAAACTGGGTGTAGCAAGATTCCAAATCTATGCCAGGCAATAATGTAGGATCTGATACTCTTAAAATATAGGATCTGATATTTCTGAAGAAGGAAGGAAGGAGGGAAGGAAGGAAGAAGGGAGGAGAGAGGGAGGGAGGGAAGGAAGGAAGGAAAGAAAAAAGAGAGAAGGAAAGAAAGAAAGAAAGAAAGAAAGAAAGAAAGAAAGAAAGAAAGAAAGAAAGAAAGAAAGAAAGAAAGAAAAGGGAGGCAAGGAAAGAAAAGGAAGGCAAGGAAAGAAAAGGGAAGGAGGGAGAGAGGGAGGGAAGGAAAGAAAGAAAAAAAGAGAGAAAGAAAGACAGAAAAGGGAGGCAAGGAAGGAAGGAAAAGGGAAGGAAGGAGAGAGAGAGGGATAAAGAAGGAAGGAAGGAAAAAGGAGGGAGGGAGTACGGAAAGGGGAGGGAAATATGAAGGAAGGAAGGAAAAGAGGGAAGGAGGAAGGAAGGAAATATGGGAGAAAGAAAGGAAGAAAAAAGGATGGAGGGAGGAAGAAAGGAAGGAAGAAGAAAAACAGAGGGAGGGAAGGAAGGAGGAAGGAAATATGGAGGGAAGGAAGGAAGGTAGTGGTGAGAGGGAGGCAAGGAGGGAAGAAAGGAAGAAAACAGAGAGAGGGATGGAGAGGAGCAAATACTTAAAATCTCAGTAACATGGATTCTGATCTTTTTTAAAGCTTTGTGCCCCTTGCTTCTCTACCTCTTCCTGCTCCAGAAGGTCTGGGGAAAATATTATCCCATGAAATAGAGAAGTTCTTCCTTGCCAACGCTGCAGTTACATAGATCTAGCTATTGAGTGACCACTGTACAATTTATTGCAAGGGGTCCAAAACAGGCCAATTATTAGAGTCCTAAATCCTCCCACTTCCAATTTACTTGGGGTGAGACAGGTGTTGGAGAACTGAAAAGCTGCAATGAGATGGAAAATACGAGCAGTCCCAAAAATTTGGTAGGTCCTCGGAAGAATGGAAGGGAATACCGTTTACCGGACAGTCTACATCTTGTGCTAATTCCAATCCTTCAATCAAGGGTCTTCATACTTGGTCATGTTTTGAAGAATCTCACAGCAATCTTGAGAGTGAGTGAAGTGTGAAGGAAATTGTTATTATTTTTTTTAGAAAAAGAACAGGAAAAATAAAAATCTACTTTCCAGTCGTAAAAACCCTCTCCCCCCACCACCACCACCTGCCTCAAACTCTTGTTACGTTTCTTTTAAGAGGTTTCCATGCTTAGCCAAATATTTTTTGTTTTTCATTCCTGTTGGATCTCTGTGAACATCTCAAACTGCAAAGCCGGGTCCTCTAATTGGCAGCTCAGGTGGGGGGAAATGGAGAAGAGAACCCATCTAAACATTTAGAAGTGTCACTCTGCTATGGAAGATTAACCAGGTGTTAACACAGATACTCAACTAGCTTTTCTGGATCTGTCCTTCATGGGAAAAGAGGCCATGTTGTGGTTGAAAAATGTAGACTTTCATCTCTGCCACTCTATTTTACTTTATTCCTTTAGGTTTGGCATGTATTAGATTTCACTATTATAATTGCAATTCTTAGTAAAAGTAGAAGGGAAAGGGAAAGAAAGGAAGGAAGGAAGAAAACAAGAAAGAAAAAAGGAAGGAAGGAAAAGGAAGGAAAGGAAGAAAAGGGAAGGGAAAGGGAAAGAAATAAAAAAGGAGAGAGAGAAAGAGAAGGAGAGAAAGAAGAAAGAAGAAAGGAAGGAAATGGAAGGGAAGGAGGAGGGGAGGAGGGGAGGAGGGAGAGAAGGAAAGAAGGGGAGAGGAGAGGAGAGGAGAGAAGAGAAGAGAAGAGAAGAGAAGAAGGGAAGGGAGCGGTCCAGAGGGAAGCAATAAGGAGAAAATGCACATAGTAAAAGTAAGCAATTTTAGGGTGTCCTATATCTATAGTTGCCCTAAAGATTTGGCTTTCAATAAGGAGCCATTTCTTTCTTAAAAGTAGTTAAGGCAGAACACAGCTGTTCTTTGAGGGAGGAGAACAATCAGCAGAGCTGACTCAGTCAGTGTAGGAAAAGGACAGGGGTTGGAGTCAAGAGAGGACTTAGCCTAGAGTCATTACATTCTCACAAAGGGTCTAAATCCAACCCTTCTTGAATTCGGTTGACGCTTATCCAGCACCAATTGAGCAGTGAACTGTTCGTTGTCTAGATTCTTCAGTATAGGAATGAGCAATAAATCATTTTAACTGCAACTCTAAAGGGTGGTCCTGATATCCTTCGTGCCTGATGTTCTGGGGTGTACTGCTACCGGTTCACACCGCTTAGGGCGAACTGGAAGTTAATTTTACATCTGGTTCACTGAACCCGTAGTGCGGCCAATTGGCTGGCCCCGCCCACCCTGCCCTGCCCCTCCCAGGAATCTCCACGTGGCCCATTTTGGATCCCAGGCAAGGCCCATGCATAGGTTCGGGGTGGACAAAAGACAGGCCTCCAGGAAGTTCCAGAAGGCCAGAAATGGGCCCGTTTCTGGCCACCAGAGCCTGGGGAGGGCAAAAACACCCCTCCCCTCCACCATGGTGCAAGAGGTCAACTAGGCCATGCCCACCATGGCCACGCCCACGCAACAACTGGGCAGAGATCCAGTGCTGCTATCCAAGGAACTACATACACGCAAAATTACCATTCCTAAAACGAGATTTAAAGGAGATTTTAAGGCTTATCTTAGATTTCTTCCCTACCTAAAACAGAAAAGAAACACATCAAAGACCAACATTCATAGAAGGGACCTTCTTTCAGCCTTTCATAGATCTCAGCAGCAAGCAACATTAAAGATTTTTTAAAAAAAAAACCACCAGCCATAGCATTCAGCACTACCAGGAGGGATCTGGTCCGTGATTTAAAAAGCTTTTAAACATTTCCTTTCCTATTCAGGAATTTCCTAGGGGCAGGCATATCTATTAACATTGTTTTAGTTGTTAACTCCGACTAAGGGCTTCAATTCGTGTTTCTATCCATTTCCTTCTTTGCAACCTCTTTAAATGCCGAAATGTTTTTGAAGCATAAAAGATACATTACTGCATATCTGTTTCTAATATGCATTGGCTTTCTTGTATGACACTTCGAAGTGATAATTGCCTATGTGGTTCTGTGTTTGGAGATAGATAGATAGATAGATAGATAGATAGATAGATAGATAGATAGATAGATAGATAGTCATGATACAGATAGATAGGTAGTTAGGTAGATAGATAGATAGATAGATAGATAGATAGATAGATAGATAGATAGATAGATAGATAGACAGACAGACAGACAGACAGACAGACAGACAGACAGACAGACAGACAGACAGACAGACAGACAGACAGACAGACAGACAGTCATGATAGATAGAGGGAGGAGAGAGAAAGAAAGATACTGGATGGATGGTGGATAGATAGGATAGATAGATAGATAGATAGATAGATAGATAGATAGATAGATAGATAGATAGATAGATAGATAGATAGATAGATAGATAGACAGATAGATAGATAGACAGACAGACAGACAGACAGACAGACGATAGATAGATGATACATTAGTACTATTGCTATTATCCCTGTTAGTAACAATATACTTTAGCAGCGATAACTTTAATAACAATGCAAATATTCCTTAACATTCTCAAAATTGGGACTGGACTCTTGGTCACTGAGTGAAGATATCGTTAAGCAAGATGTGCATATGACTGCTTTGCTCAACAACCGTAATCCCGGCACTTAATTACATGTAATCGGTAATTAACCGATTTCCTAAGTTGTTAAGTGGATGGAATGAACTAGTTGCCTGCTCTGTTCAGCTCCCTTCACATCCATTTGCCTCCATCTTTCTCTCTCAGAACACCCATTCTCTGGGAGAAGGACTGGCAGAATCCGCGGGTGGAATTAAAATTGTATGCAACGAAATTTCATTTTAACCTATGCCAATTAGTGTACCTTCAAAGTGACAACGAAGTTATTCTAAGTTTTAAGTCTAAAAGAGGGATCAATCTAGAATGCCTACATAGTCATTTTTCTCTTGGGAGCTTCGAGGCTGCCACATTCAGTGCCTGGGAATTTGGGAGGGGGGGATTTTATAGAGGGGAAGAAGATTAGACTCAACAACATTCTTTCTCTGAGAGTCAAGGACATGTTGCCCTGCACCTGAAGGGGAGTGTCTGGGGGAATTTCTCCAGTTGGGATGAGGATTTGATTGGGCCCTGTGATTGACTGATGGGTGCAGGGGATGGATCTTTGATTTCTCCTTTGGGAAGGGAAAACCCGAAACTGTCAGATTCAGGTTTTCCCAGATGTGCCAATATGACAACTCTAATAAAATTGGGGTTTGTGTAGTGGAGGAGGAGGAGGAAACTGTAAGTTCCTTGGTGTTTTCTGAGCTTGGTTGGTTTTTTTTTTTTAATAGACATTTCATTACCATGCTAGCTAACATCATCAGTACTAGAAAGCAATGGGGTTTCTAGCACGGTTGATATTGCCTAGTTGGTTCCTGAAATATCCACAAGAAAACAACTAAGCTCAGAAAACAGCTGGAGCCGTAAAGTTCAACAAATATTCCCTTCTATGAATACATTTAATTGAACCTTCTGGTGTTTTGCACTTGACAGATTGGCTTTTTCCACACCTAATGTTTATAACACTGGGTCAGAGTTCCTTTCCATCATTTCCATAATCCTCCCCACCCTTCTGTGCCAAATAATAATAAAACAAATCTCTCTTTTGCTCAGGGATGGGCAACTCCATCTATTTCCCCTTCCTTTCCGTTTATCTTATCTTTGCAAATCTACCAAACTTGGGGTTCTTTTTCAGCCTCTACTCTTTTTAAAAAAATAAATAAATCTGTCTCTCTCACTTTGCAAATCTAGCAAGTTTGATTGGGTGACCTTGGAAGTTTTTTCTTCTGCTTTCTTTCTTTTTCTTTTAACACTTACATCAGAAAAGATGGGGGAAAATGGCTTAAGTGGTATAATTCATTTAACTGCTGGAATTCACTTGCCAGAAAGCAGGGGTTCATGTAAGGAGAAACAGTTTGCATGTGATAATATCTTACACTGCAGCAAACCATTAACCCTTTTTGGCCCTGAAGTGAAATTTTTGGCTGAGTAGAGTTTTCTATTTTGCTTGTTTGGTTGCCACCGAGGCTGGGCCAAAACACTTCGTTTCCTGGGGGAAAAATCAAAGAACTGAGCTTGATGTCATGGAATGTGGCATAGTGGTTACAGGTAGTCCTCAGCTTATGACTGTTTGCTTAGCTGTCGGACTCCAACAGCTAAGATTAGCGACCGTTTGAGTTTTGACTTCAAAACACTTTTGTTTTTGCGAGTTCAAAACAGCAATATGGAAAATTTTGTCTTCTTTGTGTTTGGAGAGCTCTCCAAATTTGGCCACTTTAAGACTTGTGGACTTCAACTCCCAGAATTCCTCAGCCAGGTTTCCCCTATCCAGTTGTGTCTGACTCTAGAGGTAAGGATACTCATCTCCATTTCTTAGCCGAGGGAGCCAGAGTTATCCAAAGATACGTCTATGGTCATGTGGCAAGCATGACTATATGCCAAGGGTCATAGAAAGCTGTCACCTTCCCACCAAAGTGATACCTATTTATCTACTTGTATTTGCATGCTTTTGAACTGCTAGGTGGGCCGGAGCTGGAGCAAGGAATGGGAGCTCATCCCATCATGCAGCGCTTGGGTCTCGAACCTGAACTATCTGCTTTTCAGCTGACAAGCTGAGTGTCTTTAACCACTCATCTACTCCCCAAGGATGTTTAGATTCAGATTCAGATAATCAGAATTGGTAGAGATCTTGTAGGTCATCTAATCCAACTCCCCGCCCAAGCAGGAGACCCTACACCATTTCTGACAAATGGCAGTTCAATCTCTTCTTGAAAGTCTCAGGTGATGGTGCTCCCACAACTTCCGAGGGCAACTTCTGTTCCATTCGTTGATTCTTTTTACTGTCAGAAAATTTCTCCTTATTTCTAGGTTGAATCTCTCCTTGTTCAGTTTCTATTATTCCTTATCTGGCCTTTGGGTGCCTTGGAAAATAGCTTGACCCCGCTCCCCTCTCTGTGGCAGCCGCTCAAGTATTGGGAGACTACTATTCTGGTCCTTCTCTTGGTCCTTCTCTTCACTAGACTAGCCAGGCCCAGTTCCTGCAACTGTTTTTCGTATGTTTTAGCCTCCAGTCCCCTCATCATCCTGGTTGCTCTTCTCTGCACTTTTTCTAGAGCCTCAACACCTTTGTGTGGTGATCAAAACTGGATTTCATGACCAAAACTCATTTCATGAGACCTAAACCTTAGTTATGCCTACTGAGATAGTTGTACATGTCCACTGCATATATCAAGTTCCAAAACCCAAGAAAGATGCATTGAGATTCTTCTAAGCAGTTTCTTCTCTCAATCCTTGATTCTAGATAGAAATCTAGACTATTTGCCCTATGAAACATGCTCTGGGAACTATTATGGAGGAGCTGTCTTCATCCACTTTCCCTCACACCTTTTTTTTTTTGTAATGTGGTGACCAGATGCAGTATTCCAGGTGTGGCCTTCCTAAGGCTTTTTAAAGCAATACTAATACTTTGTGTGATTTTACTGGGAGGGCAAACATTTGTATATAAACAAAGAGCAAACCCCACTTCCTCCAGCACTGATGATGTCTCCTAGTTGGGTCATGAAACGTCTGCAAGAAAACCACCAAGCTCAGAAAGCACCAAGGACCCCACATTTCCTCCTCTTCCTCCTTCTCCTCCTCCTCCTCTTCTTCTTCCTCCTTCTCCTCTTTCTGCCGGAAACACCATTGCTTTCTAGTACTGATGATGTCACCTAGTTGGGTCATGAAATGTCTGCAAGAAAACAACCAAGCTCAGAGAGCACCAAGGATCCCAGCATTCAACTACTACAAATATTCTCTTCTATATTGGTAGAAGATGGCTAGTTTTACATCTGAACCTTCAGTTCAGTCCATCCCAGACAACTGTAGAATGTATCTCACATTGTGGGACCACCTGCTGCTACCATCGGCCTCCCGCCAGCCGGTGCTCTCCCAGAGGGTTGGCCTCCTCGGGATGCCGCAGGCTGGCCGATGTCGGTTGGCGGCCCCAAGGGTGCGGGCCTTCTCTGTGGGAGCACCCTCCCTTTGGAATGAGCTACCGGCGGAGATGTGAGCCATTACCGACCTACGGGCCTTCCGACAAGCACTTAAGACCCACCTTTTCCAACAGGCCGGTCTGCCGTAGCGTTATGAGTAGGGTTTTTAATTTGATTTTAATCTTTTATGGGTTTTATTGGTCTTAGCCATCTATTTAATTAATTTTTAAACTCTTTTTTAACTTTTCTGATTGTATGTTTTTATTGTGGCTGTTCACCGCCCCGAGTCCCTTTTTAGGAGAGGAGGTGGTATACAAATCGAAATAATAAAATAAATATTCACGGTATTTTCAAAGACCGGTTTTCCAAGCAAGTCTAACATCTGACCGGCTTGCTCCTGTCAAAGAAGCCTGGACCTAAATTGGTTTCCCCTATACCAGAGACCTCTAAATTGGTGTCATGCTCCACCAATTGGTTGTTCTAATGGAGAGGTCAGCCTGGGAACAGCGGTCATTTTTCATCTAGGGGAAAAAAAAACAGAGACTAGGAGAGAATCTATCTCGTGAGCACTTTTTAAGAAGTTGAACAGATTTCCGTAACTCTTTCCCCCACCCCCCCGGGTTCATTTCCAGACTTATCAGGCCTTACGGGTGATTATTGAACTAAAGACGAACCTGGGATTAGAAATAATTTGGTCCCTGACTCGGCAGTTTCCCCCCTTTCTCATTTCCAAGGCATCTGTCATCTAGGCCACTGCCGATTCCCACTCTACAGCCCACCACTTCTGCTGAAACAGCAACTCTGCATTATTGGAAGAGAAAAAGGAAGAGAAAGAATGTCTTTAAAAAAAAAGAGAGTATAGAAACACTGACAAGGCAACTAGAGTGTTCAGAAGAAGAGGTGATGGAAGGTTGCTCCTAATCATAAAGAATGAGAAAGAAGAAAAAAATAATAATGAGAGGGAGTACATAGAGCAAGCTAGCGAGATATTAAATAAGAGGTAGATTAGATGGATGGATAAATAGATGGATGGATGGAAGCAAAGAAGGAAGGAAGCAGGAAGAAAGGAAAGAAGAAAGAAAAAGGGAAGGAAGGAAGGAAGGAAGGAAGGAAGGAAGGAAGGAAGGAAGGAAGGAAGGAAGGAAGGAACAAAGAAGGAAGGAAGAAAAGAGGGAGGGAGGTGTAAGGAAAGAAGAAAAGAAGAAAGGAAATAGGAAGAAGGAAGGAAGGAAGAAATAAAGAAAAAAGGAAGAAAGAAAGGAAATGGGAAGGAAGAAGGAAGAAAGGAAGAAGAAAAAAAGGGAGGGAGGAGCAAGGAAAGAAGGAAGGGAGGGAGGAAGAAGGAAGGAAAGAAGAAGAAAAAAGGAAGGGAGGAAGGAGTAAGGAAAGAAGGGAGGAAGAAAGGAAGGAAGAAGAAAAAGGAAGGAAGAAGGAAGGAAGGAAGGTAGGAAGGAAGGAAGGAAGGAAGGAAGGAAGGAAGGAAGGAAGGAAGGAAGGAAGGAAGGAAGGAAGTATTATTATTATTATTATTTTATTATTATTTATTACATTTATATACCGCCCTTCTCCCGAGGGACTCAGGGCGGTGAACAGCTCATCTAAAAACCCCACAAATACAAAAGTTAAAAAATAATTAAATATTAGAATTAGCTGCAATTAGAAAACCCCCCCCCCACCCTTAAAACCCAATTTAAATTAAAAAGGAGATCAAAATTTAAAATCATTCTTTCAGCCCAGGCCGGCCTGCTCAAAGAGCCAGGTCTTTAACGCGCGCCTGAAGGCCCTCAGGTCCGTGCCGGTACGAAGTTCCGGTGGCAGAGTATTCCAGAGGGCGGGGGCACCCACAGAGAAGGCCCTACCCCTTGGCGCCGCCAGACGACACATAGCGGCCGACGGCACCCGGAGCAGTCCCTCCCTGTGGGAACGCACCGGCCTGTTGGAGAACGTTGGTAGAATGCAATCCTGAAGGTAACCTGGTCCCATGCCATGGGTCGCCCTAAAGGTCAAAACTAGAACCTTAAAGCGAACCCGGAGAGCCATCGGCAACCAATGCAGCTCGCGCAGGAGAGGCGTCACATGGGCGCTACGCGACGCCCCCATAATACAGATGACATCTCACTCCAAGACCACGGATGATCTCGCCCAACGGCTTCATGTAAATGTTGAACAGGAGGGGAGAAAGGACCGACCCCTGAGGCACCCCACAAACCAGGGGCCTAGAGGTGGACCTCTCCCCCCCCGCCAACACAAATTGCGAACGGTCAGAGAGGAAGGAGGAGAACCATCGGAGGACGGTTCCACCAATCCCCAACCCCTCCAACCGTCGCAATAAGATACTATGGTCGATAGTATCAAAAGCCGCCGAGAGATCTAATAGGACCAGGACAGAGGAGAACCCTCTGTCACGAGCCCTCCAGAGATCATCAACCAACGCGACCAATGCCGTCTCAGTGCTATGTCCAGGCCTGAAGCCCGATTGGAACGGATCGAGGTAAGTTGCTTCCTCCAGGTACTGGGGGAGCTGACGTGCCACCACACTCTCAACAACCTTCGCCACGAAGGGAAGGTTGGAGACTGGACGATAGTTGTTTAAAATAGCTGGGTCCAGGGAAGGCTTCTTGAGGAGGGGGCGCACCACCGCCGCCTTCAGGGCGGTAGGGAGCACCCCCTCTCTCAAAGAAGCGTTGACAATCCCCTGGAGCCAGCCTCGTGTCGTCTCCCTGGCAGCCGAAACCAACCAGGAAGGACACGGGTCCAATAAACAGGTGGTGGCATTCAGACCCCCCAGCAACCTGTCCACACCCTCAGCGGTCACAGGATCGAACTCCCCCCAGATAACACTCTCAAGACCTGCCCCGGACACCTCCCCCGGGACCACCCAATTGGAGTCGAGCCCTTCCCGAATCTGAGCGATTTTATCATGCAGAAATCGGGAAAACTCCTCTGCTCTACCCTGCAAGAGGTCATCCCGCGCTCTCGGCTCAAGTAGAGAGCGGGTCACTCTAAACAGGGCGGCAGGCCGATTTTCTGCTGATGCAATGAGGGCGGAGAAATACGAAGATTTCGCCGCCCCTATCGCCACAAGGTAAGTCTTAATATGAGATCTCACCTGTGTTCGGTCAGACTCAGAACGGCTCGCCCTCCAAATGCCCTCAAGACGTCTTTTTCGGCACTTCATCTCCCGTAGCTCCTCCGTATACCACGGAGCCAAATGGGATCTGTGCCGAGTCAGAGGTCGCATAGGCACAACTCGCTCTAGGGCCCCGGCGGCCAACCCCTCCCAGGTGGCCACCAGGTCCCCAGGCGAGCTGAGAGCCAGAGATTCAGGAAATGGCCCAAGCTCCCTCTGGAACCGATCCGGATCCATTAGGCGCCTGGGGCGGAACCATCTAAGTGGCTCCGCCTCCCTGCGGTGGGGGGTAGCGGAACAGAAATCCAGCCTCAGGAGGGAATGATCTGTCCATGACAAGGGTGTAATAACTAAATCCCCCCAATTACAGTCATTCAACCACTGCCCAGAGACAAAAATCAGGTCCAGCATGTGACCTCCCATGTGAGTGGGGGCAGAAACTAACTGGGTCAGGTCCATGGCCGTCATGGAAGCCAAGAACTCCCGGACCAACCCCGAGGTTTCACCGAGCGATGGCAGGTTGAAATCCCCCATGACTAAAAGCCTTGGGGTCTCAACCGCCAGCCCGGCTATTACCTCTAGGAGTCCGGGTAGGGCCGATGAGACGTGGCAGGGAGCCAGGTACGTCAACAAAAGACCCATCTGAACCCCTTGCCCCCACTTCACAAAAAGAGATTCACAGCCAGCCGTCTGAGGGACAGTGGCCTCCCTAGGACAAAGGACTTCCTTTATAAGCACCGCCACCCCACCGCCCCTTCCCTGAGCCCTAGGCTGGTGAAATGCAAGGAAACCTGGTGGGCACATCTCAACCAGATGGAAAAATAGATGACAAAATAAGAGTTGGAAGGGATCTTAGAGGTCTTCAGGATCAACCGCTTGCTGACAGGCTGGCTGTATAATGTCTTATATAATTTTGCCTGGTTTCATAAAAAAAATGCCCATAGGAATACACTGATTTGCTTAACAACCACAGTATTCATTTAATGACCATGGCATTCACTTAAATGATTGTCATGCTTGCTTAATGACTGCCACATTAAAAATAAATAAATGATAATTAAAAAGACAATCTGGTCATGTGGGAATTTTGACCCCCTCTCTTCTTTCTCTACCTCCTCCTGCTCCTCTCCTAGATAGAATAGATTCAAGATCACGTGAAGTGTTAAGACCACTTTATAATGCCTTGGTAAGGCCACACTTGGCATACTGCATCCAATTTTGGTTGCCACTGGTTGCCAATTTCAGAAAGTAGACAGATAAGTTGAAGGGTTGCCACAAAGAAGTGGGAATCCAGCTATTCTCCTGAAGGCAGGACAAGAAGCAATGGATGGAGACTAATCAAGGAGAAAAGAAGCTTAGGAGAAATTTCCTGACAGTTAGAACAATTAACCATTGGAACAAGTTGCCTCCAGAACTTGTAACAATGCTCCAACACTGAAAGTTTTAAAGAAGAGGTTGGATAAGAGATTTGTCTGAAGTGGTGTAGGGGTTCCTGCCTAAGCAGGGGGTTGGACTAGAAGACCTCCAAGGTCCCTTCCAACCCTATTCTTCTATGTCCTGACCCCGAAGATTCTGTTATTGTCCCAATATCAGCCACAACGATTAAGCAAAAATCAAGCTGCGATTCCTTTCCAGACCTGCTCTGTTCTGCTCTGCTCCATGCCTTCTTCACAGGTCAGTAACCTGCATTTAAGGGGGTGCCTCATGTCCAGTGGGCCTTGCCTTTCTCCCCAATTAGCTTTCATTTTGCTCCCAACCGAGCACACATGGACGGCTTCCGAGCCATGCAGCTTTTCAAAACGTCTCTGTTAACCGGCTTAATGAAAAATGACAGATGATAAATTCATAAGTACACACATACACACTTGCTTTGAGAAGGAGAGAATGAACAAGTCTCAAGTGCTTCAACCAGAAAAATAAAATCAAAGTAAGACTCACTTTCCTAGTTAGTTCTGGAAGACGAGGGACGAAACACATCTCTTCCTCTCCTCTCCTCTCCTCTCCTCTCCTCTCCTCTCCTTTCCTTTCCTACCCAACCCTACCCTACCTTACTCCACTCTACTCCATGGGGAGGGGGAGGGGAAGGAGAAGGAGGAGGAGAAGTAGTAGTAGCATCAGTAGTAGTAGCAATAGTAGTGAGTTTCCCTGAAAATAGGACCCTTATAATTCTTTTGCCGTCAGAAAAGGCAGTAGGTCTTATTTTGAGGGGATGTCATCCACTGATTAACCTCACATGTGTTGTCCCCAGCCTCGTTTTTTAATAGTTCTAAATGTCAGGAAATTTCTCCTTAGTTCTAGTTCTAGGTTGCTTCTCTCCTTGATTAGTTTCTATCCATGGCTTCTGGTCCTGTCCTCAGGTGCTTTGGAGAATAGCTTGATTCCCTTTTCTTTGTGGCAACCTCTGAGATATTGGAAGACTGCTATCATGTCTCCCCTAGTCCTTCTTTTCATTAAACTAGACATACCCAATTCCTGCAACCTTTCTTTCTATGTTTCAGCCTCCAGTCCCCTAATCCTCTTGGTTGCTCTTCTCTGCCCTCTTTCTAGAGTCTCAACTTCTTTTTTACATCGTGGTGACCAAAACTGGATGCAAACTTCCAAGTGGAATTAACAAGGCATTATAAAGTGGTATTAACACTTCACATGATCTTGATTTTATCCCTCTGTTGATGCAGCCTAAAACTGTGTTGGCTTTCTTGGCAGCTGCAGCACCTGGCTGGCTCCTATTTAAATGGTTGTCCATTAGGATTCCAAGGTCCCTCTCCCAATTACTACTGTTGAACAAGGTACTACCTGTACTATACCTGTGCATTTAAATTTTTTTTTCTAAAGGTAAAACCTTACTTTTCTCACCAATGAATTTAACTTCGTGAGATAGGGTGCCGTGTTCATGTGATTTTTGCTTCTCTAAGATAACCAGTCTTGGACATTTCACCGCAGGAGAAATTCTGGGTATCAACAATTCTAGAGATAAAGACCTTGGTGTAAAAAGAATAGAAACCATGTAGATATTTCCTAAAACTCACACACATTAATGGCTGAATTTTGAATGATGCCCCTTGCAGCAAGAATTCCTGTCAGAACAGATCTTATTAGGCCTGCCACCTGGGTGAGATGGCAATTCATATCTATCTATATCTATATCTATCTATATCTATATATCTACAGTATATCTATATTTATATCTACATCTACATCTATATATCTACAGTATATCTCTATCTATCTATCTATCTATCTATCTATCTATCTATCTATCTATCTATCTATCTATCTATCTATCTATCTATCCATCCATCCACCCACCCACCCACCCACCCACCCACCCACCCACCCATCCATCCATCCATCCATCCATCCATCCATCCATCCATCCATCCATCCATCCATCCATCCATCCATCTATCTATCTATCTATCTATCTATCTATCTATCTATCTATCTCTATTTCAGATAATCTATTTCTCTCTCTCTCTCTCTCCATTTCTATACATTTATTTATCATCTGTCAAATCTACCTACCAGCTACCTATCTATCATCTATCTATCTATACACACAGAGAGAGAGAGAGTGTGCTGGGATTCAAAAAAAAATACTACGTTCTGTGGGCATGGCTTGGTGGGCATGGCAGGGGAAGGTGACTGCAAAATCCCCATTCCCTCCTCACCCCACTAACCTACTTTCCAGCTCCATTCTCCTGTGCAGGGCAACAAAGGAAGACCTAGCCGATCAGCTGGGACTCAGGAGGCAGAGAAGAGATGGGGGTAGGGCCAGTCAGAGGTGGAATTTGCCGGATCTCCAAAATACTCAAAATTTCTACTACTGGTTCTCCAGAATTGGTCAGAACCTGCTGAATACCACCTCTGAAATTTCCTAACGGTGAGAACAATCAACCAGTGGAACAACTTGCCTCCATAAATTGTGGGTGCTCCATCACTGGAGGTGTTAAGAAGAGATTGGACAACCATTTCTTTGAAATGGTATAGGGCCACCTTCTTGAGCAGAGAGGTTGGACTAGAAGACTTCCAAGGTCCCTTCCTACTCTATTAGTCTATGTTTAAAGGTGGTGAAAAACTCGTCCTTATTTCCCAGGGTGCCACTTTGATGCCTCTATTTAGAACAGAACAAAATAGAATAGAGTTGGAAGGGACCAGGGAGGTCTTCTAGTCCAGCCCCCTGCTCAAGCGAGAGGTGCTAATCCATTTCAGACAAATGGCTGTCGAGTCTGTTTTTAAAAACCTCCAGTGTTGAAGCATGTCAAAGTATATTCATGAACTGGAATAGAGCATGGGAACTAAGTCAGCCTATGAGGACTGTTTGGAAACTGAAACTAGAAGTAGCCTAGCCGTGGCTCTATATTAAGCTCTGCACCTCTGAAGCTATGTGGAGCTCTGAGTCTGTCTATTGAAAATGAAACTGCTTCTCTCCTCTGCTGTGTATCTTGCTTGCTTGCCTGCTGAAAACTAGCACTCTGCTCTGAACCTGTAACATGTCTGCTTCTGTTTGAGTTTGCTCTACGTTGGAGAAATCTTCAACTAGTATTGTAAAATTTACTTTATATGTTTACAAAGAAGTTCAATGAAGCCTCAGCTATCTTTGTTTATTTTTCTGGTGCTGAATTTATGCTGCAAAACTCTGAACAGAACACCCACAACTTCTGAAGATAAGCTGTTCCACTGATTAATTGTCCTCACTCTGAGGAAGTTTCTCCTCAAATTCCAGGTTGCTTCCCTCCTGGATTAATTTCCATTCATTGTTTCTTTTTCCTATCTTCTGGTGCTTCGGAGAATAGGTTGACCCCTTCTTCTTTGTGACAGCCCCTCAAACACCGGAAGACTATCCTGTCACCCCTCTAGTCCTTCTTTTCTCTAGACTACATCCCTTTCTTCTTCTCTGAAAGAAGCCAGGCTGACATCCCTCTGGCCATCCGGCTGTTTAACGATTTGGGACCCCCCCATCACCAATTTTTCCCCCTTCCACTGCAGATCCAGCCACTTGATGATGATCCACCCGCAATTCTGAAACTTCTTGCTCCTCCTCTCCCCCTCCTCCTTTCCAGCAGCCAACTCAGCAAGTTTTCCTTCTATAAAACATAGCAAGGGAGCTGCAAGAGTGGAATAGATTTATGGGCAGGTCTTAAATGACAGAGGGGGATATTTCGATCCTCTTTCGCATCTCAAACTCCCTTCCCCCAACCTTCCCCTCCCGTTTTCAGCTTTTATAAATAACATTGCACAGAATTGCTTCCTTCTCTTCTGGTTTCTCTCGTCCCAACTCGGAGGGGGCAAGCATATATGTTTGTTATTTTCTCCTCTTGCAACATTTAGACCTTATCTTTCTTTCTCAGCCCATGCACCGTGAAATAAAGTCAGCCAAATCGCAGTTTCATTCCCCAGTGTGGGAAAAGCAGAAACCTTGAATTTAGTGAGTTACGTTTCCAAAACAAGCCCCATTTGGAAGACTTGAGTTGGGCAATCAGTGTAACAGAATGACAGTATAACCGAGGGACCTTGGAGGACTTCTAGTGTAGGGGTCGCCAACATTTGGATCTCAGAGACCACCAAACTCATAATTTTAAATCCCGGGGACCACAGAGAGAGAGAGAGAGAGAGAGAGAGATCTGATCTAATATCTCTCTGCCCCCTTTCTCTCTTCCTCTCTCTCTCTCACACACAAACACACAGAGGCAGGGGTGGGATTCAAATTTCTTAACAACCGGGTCTTGGGTGGGGCCTAATTTTTGGGTGTGGCTTGGTGGTCCTGTGACTGGCTGTGCATGACTTATATGTAAATATTATAAGTATTTATGTAAATATTGATTTTTTTAATTAAAAAAGGACAACTTTTACCCAAAATCAGGCAAACCAGGGAGGCAGATTGAGTTGCTCACAGGATCACAGTTTCATTCAGAGATCTATCTTTCTGCCATCGGCTATCTGTGTCTGTCACGTAAAATGTGCTTGCAAGCAAACTCCTAAAATTTGCTAGCAAGTAAACTCACAAAATTAACTCATAACACACCGTGTATGTAAATATTGATTTTTTTTTATAAAAAGAGCAACTTTTACCCCAAATCAGGCAAAGCAGGCAGGCAGATTGAGTTGCTCACAGAATCACAGATTCATTCAGAGCCGAAGATTTAAAGATTACTCAGAAAGCAAGAAATCCAACTATTTCCTGCTTTCTAGCTCATCTAAATCTCCCGGCACAGCGGAACACCTGATGGTCAGGGAAAAAAAGGAAAAATAGCAACTTAGTAGGCAAGTTTGCCAGGTAAGGAGTGAGTGGACAGGGAGGGTTCCTGCGGGCCATGTGGGCGGCGCAGCCTTGTGTTTCCACGCAGCCTAGATTAATTGCTTTGGGGGTGACATTTCTCTGTAGACCACCAAAATTTTCTCACGGCCCATCAATAGTTCACGGCTCACCAGTTGGCGACCACTGTTCTAGTGCAACCCGCTGCTCAAGCAAGAGACCATATACAGGATAACAGAATAACAGGATGAGAAGATGAGATAATGAGAGTGTAACAGAATAATAAATTTGGAAGGGACCATGGAAATCTTCTAGTCCAACCCCCAGCTTAAGAGGAGACCCTATACAGAATAATGGAATAACAGAATAGCCACTACGCCTCTTAGAAACAGAGGTTAACACCAAGAACAAGAAGTAAACAATACCCCAATCAAGGAATTCCCAACTCAAATGAAAAAGGTAACACTAAACAATGGTCCAATCAAGGAACTAGGAAGAACATTCCCACCAACATAGACAGGGCAAAGTTCAGAGCCTTCAGCAAACTGACTGCCTGCACAGAATACCAGCTCGTCTCCCCACCAAAGTGGTACCTATTTATCTACTCACATAGAACATACTTTCGAACTGTTAGATCAGGGGTGTCAAACACAAGGCCCTCAGTGCCATCCTGAAAAGGGGGCTGACCCACTTCTCTTTAGCCTGGTTTGCCCAATGCAAAGAGGAAACACTGGGCCAGCATGGCTTCGGCCCAGTCTACCCAGTGTGAAGAAGAAACTTGCCAGCAGTTTGGGGAGTGGAGGCAAGTTGCCCACACCCACCCAGTCAGCCACACCCAGTGAGTGGTGTCAAGCTGGCTATGTCCACCCAGTTGACCACACCCATCGAGATAGCCATGCCCAGCTGGCCTTCAAAGGTCAACCACAGCCCTGATGTGGCTCTCAATGAAATTGAGTTTGACATCCCTGTGTTAGATGAACCGAAGCTGAGGCAAGTGATGGGAGCTCATCCTACCGCACTGTGCTAGGACTCAAACTGCTGGAGCTGAGACTATCTCCAGTATCATTAAGCCATACCTCAAAAAAAAAAAATGAAGTGTGTCCAGCCATTGGTGGTCCAGGAAATGAAGGGAAAGAGACAAACTAGGAAAGAACATGCTACAAATTCAGCCAAGGCATATCATCTGCATAGGTTGGGCCCACCAAGGAGTTAAGTGACAAAGTCTACAGTCCCTCCAATGAATCCATAATTGATTCGGTAACAAATCACTAATCTCGCTGTCATCCTGGTGAATAAGATAATAAATGTTCCCTGTCCAGGGAATGCAAAGTTGTTTGAATTGGGATGAAATTATTAATAAAGGCCCAACTTTTTGCCTGCCTCTTATCTCCCCTGCTCCTCAATTCCAGCTAGTTTAGCATTTCTTTTTAATCTCTCTCGCTTGTCACATTAGACAGCTGAGAGTAAAGAGAGGGAGGTGTGTGTATATGTGTGCAAACTGCCATAGAAGCACAACAACAGGTTTTTGGGGGGAGGTTAGAGGGGGAGAAGAGTGGAGTTGTGAAAGCAAAGGGGGCTTTCATCTCTTTTCCCCTTTTATTTGGGGTGTGGGAGGCACATACCCCCCCCAAAAAAATAACCAAAGCAAAACAAAATACCCAGGAAATTTGAGGGTGGGGAATTGTTTTGATCTGCCAGAGTTAGTATATTCCCAAACTTGCTTTGGACTTCTCTTCTCTCACACTTTATTTTTCTGTTATAAAAGATCACAATGTTCCTCCTCCTCCTCCTCCTCCTCCTTTTCCTTCTGCTTGTCCATAGGGGACAGGTTAAAATTACAAAATTGTTTACCGGAGTGCTAGTATAGAGGAATATGTGAACTGCAACATTCTGAAGACACTCAACCCAGATAGCACCAACTATGTCTGTTTCACAACCACTCATTTCTCCTGGGTTACATCATTTCTCCTAGGTATTGGATTAACCAGCTTCTTCAACTTTACTAAACTCGATCGCAAAAAATACAACTTCAGCAACAGAGTGGTCAATGCCTGGAACGCCCTATCCGACTCCATGGTTACAGCTTCAACCCTTCACAGCTTCAGCCTCAAACTGTCTACTGTGGACCTCACCCCATTCCTAAGAGGTCTTTAAAGGGGGCATGCATAAGTGCACCAGTGTGCCTACCATCCCTGTCTTACTGTCCCCATTTGTCTGTATTCATTTCCTTTGTTCATGTTGATGTTCATACTTATACTTGTTATCTTGTACATGTTTGACAAACAAACAAACAAATGAATAAAGCTTAGCTAAATTAAGGAAAAGAAGAACAAGAGATCCATAACAAGTGATCTACAATTTACCGGAAGGAAATGAAGGTTGGAGTTTAAGCAGAGATGCGGCCCACAGGTTGCCTTGCAGCTAAAACCAGTTGCTGTATTGTTGTCCCTTGACAATTCAGCACACAATTAAAGTCTACCATCATGACCTGTGCAAACACATCCAGGAAACATGTTCTATCATCAGCTGATGATCTGAGACATGTGTGCTTCTTCTCACCTTATATTGAATTGTTTGGGATGCAAGTTATGAGAAGCTGTTGTGAAGACTGAAGCTCCCAAGGCCAGAAATAAAGAGGCAGAGAACAAATATAATGGTTATTAGGACACGGGTGAGGTGGTCTCCAGATCCAAGGGCAGGAAATGAGAAGCAATAGGTCTACTATCAAATGCGGGTGGAAGAAATAGATGTAAGATTGAAACACCGGGTTGCTCTCTCTAGGACAGTGGTTGCCAACCAGTGGGCCATGGCCCACAGATGGGCCGTGAGAAAATTTTGGTGGGCCTCAGAGAAATCTCACCCCAAGAGCACCCCCCCAAAGCAATTAATCCAGGCTGCGTAGAAACACAAGGCTGCGCCACCCACATGGCCCATGGGAACCCTCCCCGCCCACTTACTCCTTACCCAGCAAACTTGCCTGCTAAATTGCTATTTTTCCTTTTTTTCCCCCCGACCATCATATGTTCTGCTGTGCCAGAAGATTTAGATTAGCTAGGAAGCAGAAAATGGTTGGATTTCTTGCTTTCTAGCTAGTCTTTAGATCTTCGGCTCTGCTTTTAAGCACCGCCAAACCTCCCTTAGGACTGAAGGTTCTATTATTCAGTGCAGACTCACTACAAACAAATTTGAAAGATTGAGCTAGCCGATGGCAGATAGATAGATTTTTGAGAGAATCTGTGATTCAGTGAGCAACTCAATCTGCCTGCCTGCTTTGCCTGATTTGGGGTAAAAGTTGCTCTTTTTTAATAAAAAATTCAATATTTATATAAATATTTATAATATTTACATACAAGCCATGCCCAGCCAGTCACATGACTACCAAGCCACACCCACAAATTAGGCCATGCCCACAGAACCGGTTAGTGGTCCCTAGGATTTAAAATTATGAGTTTGGTGGTCTCTGAGGTCCAAAATGTTGGTGACCCCTGTTCTAGGAGATCGGAATGCTGAATTCTCCAGCAGCCAATCTTTACTATTATGACTAAATATTAGCTTCTGAATGTTGGCGGTTTTCTAGTAGCCTTGATATTAAATGTAATGTAATAGTTGATCAATGGAGACCTTTGAACTATGAATGGAGGCCTTTGAACTCTGGTGCTGGAGAAGACTCCTGCGAGTCCCTTGGACTGCAAGGCAATCCAACCGGTCAGTCCTAGAGGAGATCCACCTGGACTGCTCTTTAGAAGGCCAGATCCTGAAGATGAAACTCAAAGACTTTGGCCACCTCATGAGAAGGAAGGACTCACTAGAGAAGAAGAATGCTGGGAAAGATTGAAGGCAAAAGAAGAAGAAGGGGATGGCAGAGAAGGAGATGGCTGGATGGAGTCACTGAAGCAGTCGGTGTGAGCTTAAATGGACTCCAGAAGATGGTAGAGGACAGAAAGGCCTGGAGGAACATTGTCCATGGAGTTGCAATGGGTCGGACATGACTTCGCAACACCAAAATATTTGGTGTAGGAAATGACCAAGCTGAGCCTGAGGGAGGGGGTCAAATGCATTATCAGTCATGAGTACAAGTGTGCCCACTAAAGATCAAAGTCCAGCCCACTTTGAATTCCTTCTTAACTCTTGCTCATTTCCCTTGACCGTTAGTAGCCCGAATTCTTGTAGAGAGCTTAAGCTTGCAATAAACACATCAGAATGTTTGAATCTCTTGATTTTCCTCTTCATAGTTAGACTTACAATAAGGATCCCCTTTTGCGACCTTCTGACTAGCAAAGCCAACAGGGAAGCTGGATTACTTCACGACCATGTGACTAACTTAACAAATGCACCAATTCCTTTAACAACCGAGGCAAAAAAAATGGAGCCGTGCTCGCTTAACAACTGTCTTACTTAGCATGAGAAATTTGGGGCCCAATTGTGGTTTGTATGCCGAGGACTACCAGTCTACATATTCTCGGAGTAGCTTCACTAAAAAAACACCCCCAAAATAGAACAATAAATCAATAGCCCCGAGAAAAATAAAAAAAGAGCAATAGAGGAAAATGAAAATAGAGAAGCTGCATCAACAAAAAACAAGTTAAAAATAATCCAACTGATATTTTAAAAGGTCTGGGAATACGGGAAAATATATATATTTTTTTCATTAAAGGCAGTATCATAAATAAGGTCACGCTTGTTAGTTAGACTTCCTGTAAGATGAAGTTGGTGCAAGTAGCTTTAATTAGAGGCAGGGAAAAATTCCTTTTTTTTTCAAAAGTCTTCATCAAATCCCGAGGGATAGAATCAAGATCACGTGAAGTGTTAATACCACTTTATAATGCCTTGGTGAGGCCACACTTGGAAAATACAGCATCCAGTTTTGGTTAACATTAAATAAAAAAGATGAGACTCTGGAAAGGCTGCAGAGAAGAAGGCTAAAACATATCAAAATTAGTTGCAGGAATTGTTTCTAGTTTTCTAAAAAGAAGGACTAGGGGTGACACGATAGCAGTGTTCCAATATCTAAGGGGTTGCCACAAAGAGGAGGGAGTCAAATTATTCTCCAAAGCCCCTGAAGGCTGGACAAGAAGCAGTGGATGGAAACTAATCAAGGAGAGAAGCAACCTGGAATTAAGGAGAAATTTCCTGATTGTGAGAAAAATTAATCAGTAGAATGGTGTGCCTTCAGTAATTGTGGCTGCTCCTTTCCCTCCCTCCCTCTCTCCGTTCCCTCCCTTCCTTCCCTCTCTTTATCCTCCCCCTTCCTTCTCCTTTCCTTCTCCCTTCCTTTCCTCTCCTCTCCTTCCCCTTCCTTCTTTCCTTCCCTTCCTTCCAGGGTTGGGATTCTACCAGTTCGCACCTATTCACTAGAACCGGTTGTTACCATTCTAAGCAGTTCGGAGAACTGGTTGTTAGAAGAAATTACTGGCCTAATCCTGTAAGGAAGGCAGGAAGGAAACGTTCTGGTGTTGCTTACAGAAACTACCTCTCCGTTAACCTTTATTACGTTCTTGGCAGGACTAGACTTCCTGTCTCAGGAACTTCTCTGGAGTTTTTTTCCCCTCCTTTGCTGGTACTTTGCTTGTGTGGAGTGACCCTTCAAAGTTACAATGGCACTGAAAAAAGTGACTTATGGCCATTTTTCACACTTACGACTGTTGCAGCATCCCCACAGTCATGAGAGGCCAGGCGAGGAGATGCGTGCCTCGATGTGAGTGATATTGAATTGGCCACGCCCAGCCAATAACATGACCACAAAGCCACGTCCACCACCCAAGCCATGCCCACAGAACCGGTTGTTAAAAAGTTTGAATCCCACCCCTGCTTCCTTCCCTTTCCTTATCCTCCCCTCTTCCTTCTCCCTTCCTTTCCTTTCCTCTCCTTCCCCTTCCTCCCTTCCTTCCCCCCTTCCTTTCCCTTTCTTTTCCCTTCCTCTCCTTTCCTTCCCCTCCCTCCCTCCCTTCCCTCTCCTTATCTTCCCCCTTCCTTTTCTCTTCCTTCTTCCTTCCTCTCCTCTCCTTCCCCTTCCTCCCTTCCTTCCCTTTCTTTATCCTCCCCTCCTTCTCCCTTCCTTTCCTCTCTTCTCCTTCCCCTTCCTCCCTTCTCCCTCCCTCCCTCTCTTCTTCCTTTCCCCCTCATTTTCCTTCCTTCCTTCCTTTCCTCCCCCTCCCTACTCCAGTGGTTTGATGTTTTTCCCTCTGAGAATCAAAGCAGACCTCTTCTTTTCACCTGCTGCAATTGAAACAATTTTGCCTGCAAGCAATTCCAAAAACAGGGGGAAGCTTTGTGGGCCATTTAAGGAGGGGCAGCATTGCTGCTCCTATCTAGAAGCACAGAATAATTGCTTTTGGTCTGAGTGTATGATTGCAAGGGATTTAAATCTCTCAAGAAAAGTCCCCCATTTCTTAATAAAATGCAACGGGACGAAAATGCTAGACTTTAACCACACAGACTAAACATTCTGAGATTGGATCCCATTTCATTTTCCAGCATAGAGATTCAAGTGAGGCCTTTTACCAATTTTTCAGAACAAAAAGACAGACACCGTTTTCCTCGCCTCCAAATTCATTTATCCAACGCTATTATTATTGTGTTGTTGTTGTTTTTTTTTCATTGCAAATGGGAGCATGTTGCATTTGATTTGTTCTTATGATAACAACCAACCGGCATATATGCCAGGGGCCCGATAAATGGTGTGTGGAAAGAATGTCTATTTCAAAAAGAAATCCCACATCAGAGGATGATTCATCCATCAGGAGATGGCCACCTCCAAGAGATGGAAATCTATGAATCACACATGGGATGTTTCGGCTGGAAGCAACCCAGAGATGCAGAAGGAAAATGGAGAGGACAGCCCCACAGTGTTGCAATTGAGACAATTGAATTATTAAACAGATTAACAGAGTTTATTTTTATTTATTTATTTGATTTGTCAATCGCTTACAAGATAATAGGTATAAGTATGTACATAGTTACGAATACATGAAATGGGTACATATAAGAAAAACAAAAGAAACAATAGGACAGGGACGGTAAGCACGTTGGTGTGCTTATGCACGCCCCCTACAGACCTCTTAGGAAAGGGGTGAGGTCGATAGTAAGTCTAAGGTTAAAGTTTTTGGGGTTTGGGGAAGAGAGCACAGAGTCAGGTAGAGTATTTCAGACATTGACCACTCTGTTGCTGAAGGGAACTTGTAGGTCATCTAGTCCAACCCCCTGCCCAAACAGGAGACCCTACATCATTTCTGACCAATGGCTATTCAGTCTCTTCTTGAAAGCCTCCAGTGATGAAGCTCCTACCACTACCGAAGGCAACTCCTGTTCCATCGGTTGATTGCTCTCACTGTCAGGAAATTCCTCCTTAGTTCTAGGTTGAATTTCTCCTTGTTCAGTTTCTATTATTCCTTATCTGGCCTTTGGGTGCCTTGGAACCCCCTCCTCTCTGTGGCAGCCCCTCAGGTATTGGGAGACTGCTATCATGGTCCTTCTCTTGGTCCTTCTCTTCCCTAGACTAGCCAGGCCCAGTTCCTGCAACCGTTCTTCATATGTTTTAGCCTCCAGCCCCCTCATCATCCTGATTGCTCTTCTCTGCACTATTTGTAGAATCGCAACATGTTTTTTTTATAGTGTGGTGACCAAAACTGGATGCAGTACTATAGGTTTGGTCTTACTAACGATTTATAGAGTGGTATTAATACTTCATTTGATCTTGATGGTATCCAGAGGTGGGATTCAGCCAGTTTGGGCCAGTTCAGGTGAACTGGATGTTAAATTTTCATCTGGTTCACCAAACCGGTACTTGAACTGACGAGCTGGCCCCACCCATCCTGCCCCACTCCTCCCAGGAGTCTCCATGTGGCCCATTTTGGATGAAGGTAAGTGCAGGGTCTGCGCGAAGCCTCTGGAAGGGCCAAAAACAACCCTTCTGGAAGTCCAGAAATGGGCCTCTTTCTGACTTCCGGTGGGCCTCTAGAGCCCAGGAGCAGCCATTTTAGCCCCCTCAGAGGCCCAAGGGGAACGCTGGGGAAGGCAAAAAAAATGGCCCTCCCAGAAATTCCGGTATGCTATGCCCACCATTATTATTTATTTATTTGTCAATTGCTTACAAGATAATAGGTATAAGTAAAACATAGTTATGAATACATGGATACATATAAGAAAAATAAAACATAAAAGAAACAATAGGACAGGGACGGTAGGCACGCTGGTGTGCTTATGCACATCCCCTACAGACCTCTTAGGAAAGGGATGAGGTCAATAGTAGACAGTCTAAGGTTAAAGTTTTTGGGGTTAGGGAGAGAAACCACAGAGTCAGGTAGAGTATTCCAGACATTGACCATGACCACGCCCACCCAGCAACCGGGCAGAGAATCGATTTCTGGGATTTTTGAATCCTACCCCTGATTGTATCCCTTTGTTAATGAAACTTAGGAAATGGACTGGGGGAGAGAGAGATCGGAGCCCAGATGAAGTGGTCACTGTGTCAACCCTATCTAAATCAGGCCTACAGTTGTGGGGGGAGCAAAGAGGAGGAACAGACAGCTTTGGGTTCTGTTTAAAACCTGAAAGTTGGCTTAATGCTAGAAAGTGCAAGAGGGATCTGGGAGTCCAAGTGGACAATCAGTTAAATATGAGCCAACCATGTGTGGCAGCAGCCAAAAAGGCCACTGCAATCCTAGGCTGCATTGACAGAGAGATAGAATCAAGACCATGTGAAACGTTAGTACAACTTTATAAAGCCTCGGTAAGGCCACATTTGGAATGCGGCATCCAGTTTTGGTCACCACATTATAAAAAAAGATACTGAGACCCTGGAAAGAGCGCAGAGAAGAGCAACAAAGATGATTAGGCAGCTGGAGGATAAAACATAAGAAAAAAGGTTGCAGAAATTGGGTAGTTTTAGATTAATGAAAAGACGGACCAGGGGTGACATGATACTAACGTTCCAATATTTGAGGGGCTGCCACCAAGAAGATGGGAGTCAACCTTTTCCCCAAAGCACCAGAAGGCCAGACAAGAAACAATGAACGAAAACAAGATCCCTTCCAATTCTGTTATTGCTTTATTTTAAAAAAAAAAAATTGTTGGATGATGGACATGTGTTTATCCCAAGCACATTTAAAATCATGCTAACCAACCCCAGAGAGCACACCAAGAACCTCACGGAAATCTATTCTTCTTCAAATTCAACACTCACCTCTCTTTCCTTCCTCACCTCCACAAACTCTAGCCATTTGCTTTGCATCTGAGGCCGCTTTAATTTAATTTGTAATAATGCTTTTCCCCTCCCCCTACTTCTGCCCAAGTTTATATGCTCAGCTGAGTTCTTTGATTGGGCTTTGTGCCCGCTGGAATGGATTTTAATGCATATTTTTATATCTATATTATCAGCATTATGCATTGGTGTGCTTTTCTCTCTCGTCTTTTTAATGTGTCTAGCTCTGACAATTGTTCTGATATTTTGATGACTGGCTGTTATGTTGTCTTGAAAGCCATTATGACCGAATACCTTCACATTTGAAACGAATGAACGAACCTGCATACATGCGCAAACTTGGGTCTACGAGATTGCCACAAAGACCGGAATCGGAATGAATTTTGCAAAAGGGTTTGCAAAAAGAAAAAGAACTGCATATTGTACTCCGACATAATCTTAAGGGGCTTTTCCCCAAAGGTTCTTTTTCAAGAGGCATCTGGATGTTTTGGTGTTTTTTTTTTTTCTCTCTGAAGGGGTTTCTCTTCTCATCCAAGAAGCTTCATCATTTCTAAAAGAACTGAAGAAGCTTCTTGGATGACAAGCAAAATGGCGTCAAAGAAAAAAAAAAATCAGAAAGTCCAGGTGCCTCTTGTAAATGCACCTTTTGGGACAACTATGACCCAGATGTTTTCAGGAGGTAACTGGACTTGGTTGTTTTTTCTTTGAAGACATTTCACTTCTCATCCAAGACGTTTCTTCAGTTCTGACAGGATGGTGGGGAAGGGAAGGATTTATTTTTCCTTGCAGACAACTGATCATTTGCATTCTTTTAGAGGGTCATTGAGGCCACTTGGAGATTTATCTATGTCCTCAGGGTCACCTGAGTGGTGAAAATGGTTCCTGTAGTCTGCAATATGACCTAGATGAGTGAGAATCTCCCCAGATATCTAAAGGGTTTCTGCAAAGAAGACCACCCCTCTCTATTCTCCAAAGCAGCGGTTGCCAACCAGTGAGCTGTGGCCCACAGGTGGGCCGTGAGAAAACTTTGGTGGGCCGCAGATAAATCTCACCCCCAGAGCACCCCCACTAAGCAATTAATCCAGGCTGCATAGAAACACAAGGCTATGCCACCCATTTGGCCCACAGGAACGTTCCCCACCCATTCACTCTTTACCCAGCAAACTTGCCTGCTAAATTGCTATTTTTCCTTTTTGTGACCATCATCTGTTCTGCTGTGCCGGGAGATTTAGATTAGCTAAGAAGCAGGAAATGGTTGGATTTCTTGCTTTCTAGCTAGTCTTTACATCTTCAGCTTTGCTTTTAAGCACAGCCGAATCTCTCTTAGGATTGAAGGTTCCGTTATTCAGTGTAGACTCACGGCAAGCAAATTTGAGAGACTGAGCTAGCCGATGGCAGATAGATAGATCTCTGAATGAATCTGTGATTCTGTGAGCAACTCAATCTGCCTGCCTGCTTTGCCTGATTTTGGGTAAAAGTTGCTCTTTTTTTAATAAAAAATTCAATATTTATATAAATATTTATAATATTTACGTACAAGCCATGCCCAGCCAATCACATGACTACCAAGACACATCCATAAATTAGGCCATGCCCACAGAACCATTTAGTGGTCCCTGGGATTTAAAATTATGAGTTTGGTGGTCCCTTAGGTCCAAAAGGTTGGCGACCCTTGCTCCAAAGTACTTGATGGCAGGAAAAGAAGCCACAGTTGGAAACTAACCAAGGAGAGTAGCAACCTGGAACTTTCCTGACAGTGAGTGCCATTAATCAGTGGAATGGCTTTACTCCAGAAGTTGTGGGTGCTCAAACACAGGAAGTTTTTAAGAAAACATCGCACAACCATTTGATTGAGATGTAGGGTTTCCTGCCTAAGGAGGTGGTTGGACTAGAAGACCTCCAAGGTCCCTTCCAACTCTGTTATCCTGTTATCTATTACAAGGGACATTTATAATCATGGGGAAATCAACCATGTTCTAGATCGAAAGCCACAATATTATATATTGTACACCAAGTAGAGAGAGAAGGCAGCTTCCTTTCTCATCCACCCATTTTCTAATTCCTACTGGCTTGCTGCCCGAGATAATCCATGTTGTTTAATACAGTGCATGGTTGCAAATAATTTGTTAGGCATCCATGACTGAGGCTGATTAACTTTTGCTGAGTGATATCTGATTTAGAATTGATAGGTGGAGACGCTACTTAGATAAGACAGATAACTTTATTGCTTTTTTTCTTTTACTGAGAACACACCTTAAAAATGAATTTATTTTGCCTGTATGCCGGTTCACTTCAGGGAGCTTATTTGATTATAGATTCTGTGCACAGGTAGTCCTCAACTTATCACATTTCATTTTGTGACCATTTGACAGCCACTTACAACGGCGCTGAAAAAAAATGACTTACGGCCGTTTTTCACATTTATGACCATTGCGGCATGGCCACGGGATCAAAATTCAGATCCTTGGCGACAGACTCGTATTTATGAGGGTGGCAGTCTCCTGGGGTCATATAATCAACTTTTCCAACTTTCTGACAAGCAAAATCAATGGGGAAACCAACAACCGTGGTTGAGATTCACTCAACAACCATGTTACAAGATTTGTCAAGCCCCTACAATTTCTGGAGGCAAGTTATTCCACTGATTAATTAGAACACTGATTAAACTAAGAAAATTTCTCCTTGGTTCTAGGTTGCTTCTCTCCTTGGTTATTTTCCATCCATTGCTTCTTGTCCTGCCTTCAGGGGCTTTGGAGAATAGCTTGACCCCCCCTCTTTTTTGTAGCAGCCCCTCAACTATTGGAAGCCTGCTATCATCCTTGTTTTCAATAAACTAGACATACACAATCCCTGCAACTAGACTAGACAGCATTGCCTCTAGAAGTTGTGAATGCTCTAACACTGGAAGTTTTTAATAAGAGATTGGACAACCATTTGTGTGCAATGGTATAGGGTTTCCTGTCTGAGCAGGGGGTTGGACTAGAAGACCTCCAAGGTCCCTTCCAACTATTCTACTCCACTCCACTCCACTCCACTCCACTCCACTCCACTCTACTCTCTCACCAAATTCCTGTATTGAACAGAAAGAAACAATGATGTCAATATCTGTTTACACAATATAAAATGGCTACAGTTTTGGAACACCCAAAATGTCAGCTTAGAGACTTCTCACATCCTTCTAACATGGCTATTTTGCAAGATCCTGCAGTTCACTGCTAGTAGATTCAACCACTATGCTACCTGTTTGAAAGAGAACGTTGGTTTAGATCTGGTCGAGTATCCTTGCTTCTTACCGAATCCAATTTGAGGGGGTCTTTGGTACTGTCTGAGCTTCCTTGTTTCCTTGCAGATGTTTCATTACCCAAATCAAGTAACATCATCAGGGCTAGCACTGGCCTTGATGATGTTACCTAGTTTGGGTAATTAAATGTCTAGAAATGGCAAGAAAACAAGCTGTCAATTCATACAACAGTTTGTATGATTTAATTGGAGTAACTGCCGGAATCCTGACACAAGCAAGCTCAGAGAGAACCAGGGACTCCACCTCCCCCTCTTCCTCTTTGCAAACACCACTCTCTTCTAGCATTGCTGAGGTTACCAAGTTTGGGTCATGAAATGTCTGTGAGAAAACAAGCAAACCCACAGAGCACCAAGGATCAACTCTGTGTCAACTCTGAGCTAATATTCTCTTCTATTGGAATCCAATTCTACCGCAGTTCTGTCATTCACTGTTCCATGATTGTCTCCACATTTATAACAACCTGTTCAGCCTCTAAGCATCCCTGTCTACTTGTGTGTTCCTGCCAGCCACGCCAATAAAAACCTGGCCTTTGGTTTCTCGTTGCCACGCACAAGCAATTAGAAAACAGATTCAACTATTGAACACCGATTCTTTCACTAGCTTCCCGAAATTAAGGATAATCATAAAGACATTACGGGACTCACAGATGTCCACGATGTCTCCATTAATGTGACATTATGCCTTGATTGGATGCATGAGCATGGAGGAGGATCATTTAGCGCTGTCGAAGAAATACGGATTATATCCTTAAGTGACAGAGACAAAAATCTGAAGACGGCAATGACTGGTGTTCTCACACTTGACTTAGAAAGGGTGTCAAAATCTATCAACAAACCTCAGAATTGGTGATAGGGGAGAATATCCGCAGCTCAGGTGTAGGGTGAGGGTGGCGGTTTCTTCTCCAAGATTGTGAGTTGGTTTCTGAATGTTTCGTTACCGGGACAGGTGATACCTTCAATGGGATTTAGGGGGTATCAGTGTTGGTGTTTTTTCTGCTTATATCCCATCACGAGGCCTTCACCTGATGTGATCTTCATTTGACACAACCCACACCTGACCCATTACAAGACCCATCACAAAACCAACACCTGATGTGACTCTCACCTGACATAATCTACACATCACAAGACCCATTACAAGACTCTCACCTGACATGATCCCATTAAAAGGCCTTCACTTGAGATGACCCACACCTGACGCATCACAAGATCCACCAACCAAACAAATCCCTTACCAGCAGAAGGACATCAACACTTATATCCCTTAAATTCCTTTGAAGATGTTACCTAGCATGGTTACAAAACATTGGGAAACCAACCTACAAGCTCAGAGAACAAACCTCCACCCTAACCCATCAGAAAGTCTGCCCAAAGCCCCCAGAGAATCCTCCTCATTTTGAAGCATTCCTAATAATGGGTTTCTGACTAGTTGAGTTCTAGTTTCAAAGCTTTCTTATTTTGTATTCATCAAACAAAAAGTACAAATTCAAACAAGCAAACTAAGAAAATTACAATGTGATAAGGATGATAGGGATGTTAGTGTAGGAGATGACCAGGCTGAGCCTGAGGGAGGGGTCAAATGCATCATCAATCTGAAGTTCGTTTGCACCCACAAGAGATCTAAGACCAGCCGACCATGAAATCCTTATTTGCAACCAAATTGCTTGGACTGTTAGTAGGTCAGATTCTTGTAGGGAAATGGAGCTTATAATAAACCTATATATTTATTTATTTGAACTGCCTGGAGTTCTGATTTGTCTGTCTGTCTGTCTGTCTGTCTGTCTGTCTGTCTGTCTGTCTGTCTGTCTGTCTGTCTGTCTGTCTGTCTGTCTATCTATCTATCTATCTATCTATCTATCTATCTATCTATCTGTACCTGGATTTCACTGGCGCTTGACAGTTAGTGCATTTACACGTGCCCCCTTAGGGACCTCTTAAATATGGAGTAAGATCCACAGAAGTTAAGTTAGAATGAAAACTGTGAAAGTTAGTGGCTGAGACAACTGTATAAGTTTTAAGATATTCCAGTATTTGAGAATTCTATTACAAAATTGAATTTGTCATGAAAATTGTACAAAATGTTTTACATTTTTTAAACGGTTTACACTAAGTTTAAAGAGGTTATTTGCACACATTACATTAAGATTGGCATGTGGAAGGATTTAATTTATTCAAGAGAGTAAAAGAATTGAAACCAGAGAGTAAAAGAACTGCAATGGAAATGGGCTGGTCACATAACAAGAAGTATGGATGGCAGATGGGCCAAGGCAGTCCTAGAATGGATCCCACTTGATCAAAAGCATCCACAGAAGAGACCTAAAACAAGATGGATCTACAACATCAGCAAGTAGAGTGGGCCCAATTGGCAAAAGAAAGCTTAGGACCATATGGGTTGGACCGGGGTGGGATTCAATTTTTTTTTTACTACAGGTTCTGTTGGGTGTGGCAGGGGAAGGATACCGCAAAATCCCATTCCTTCCTCACTCCTCTAACCTGCTTTCCAGCTCCGTTCTCCTTTGGACACAGGCGGAAAAAGCCTTCATCCTACAGTGGATGCATACTGGCTAAAATGATGATAATAATATGATTAAAGCTGAAAAAAAGCCATTTGTAGGCAACAGGTTACTATGTACAATTTTGTACGCAAAACTTAAGTCTTACCACAAGCATCATGGTTCTAAACTATCTAAACCGAAGTATTCCATCTATTTCTGGGTTACTTTATTGCATAATCTGTGCATCTCCATTATTTATTTGTATCTATTTTTTATTACCCTTCCTATTTATAGCTAACTCGGTTATATAATATCAACCCTCAATTATTCATTTTTGCCAAGTGTCAGGGGTTTCCAGAAGGAAGGAAGCCCACATATGGTGCAGGAAAATGGTGCCCTTGGTCAAGAGATGACAATGATAGAGGCACCAAGCTATGGCGCAATGGATCAAAACCAGTGAAGATTTGTTTCCTTACTTCTGCTTCTTAATTTAGTTGCATTCATTCATATTGGTGTCAGAAACTGCTTTTGGATTAAGTTGGATTATTTTCCCAAGCAAATTATTTTCTGAAGCGCCAGAAGGCCAAAAAAAAAAAAAAAAAAGGATAGAAACTAACCTAGGAGAGAAGCAACCTAAAACTAAGGAGGAATTTCGTAACAGTGAGAACAATTAACCAGTGCAACAGCTTGCCTTCAGAATTTGTAAGTGCTCCATCATTGGAGGATTTTAAGAAAAGATTGGACAGTAACTTGTCTGAGATGGTATACGTTCTCCTGCTTGAGCAGGGGGCTGGATTACAAGACCTCCAAGGTCCCTTCCAACTCCTAGTCTAGTCTAGTCTAGTCTAGTCTACCCTACCCTACCCTACCCTACCCTACCCTACCCTACCCTACTGAACAGTCACTTGTCTGGAATGATATGAGCTAGCCATGTGCTGTAACTGCCAAAAAAGCCAACACAGTTCTAGGCTGCATTAACAGAGGGACAGAATCAAGGTCACATGAAGTGTTAATACCAATAGAGAATTGATAACAATATAATGAATATACGTAAACTGTAACTGTTATTGCACAAGTTATGTATATACCCAGATGACATACTGTTTAAAAAGAAGATGGATTGTTTGTTTTCAAATAAAACAAATAACTCTTTAAAAAAAAAAGAATATAAACCCTTCATTCCCTACCATTCAGTTAGAACTGAAGAAGCTTCTTGGATGAGAAGAGAAACATTTCAAAAAAAAAAAAAAAGGAAGTCTAGTTGACTTTTAGAAAAAGCATCTTTGGGACAACCATTGCCTGGAGGACTGAGAATCTCCATAAACCTCTGGGAGAGAGTGACAGATCAGTGAGACATTTAGGAAACTACATTTCTCAAACAAATAGATGTTGACTCAACATCCATTCCCAGAAAATTGTCCTGGTTTCTTACCTAAGCCTCTCCATTCAGACTCTACTCCAGTTAGTTCAATACTGGTTTTCTTCAACCTCTGATTTTATCCCTGTTTCTTTTCTAGCCAGCTGGCCTTGGGTTCCATGGGGAATGTTTGAATTTAAAACCTAATTCACACCAATAATGGGCAAGGGAACCCTGAAAAGTGAAAGCCATAAATCTAATGCTCATTTGGAGGGTTGTTGGTTTGTTTTTTTATTGCCCAATTGTTTCCTCTGAGAAGTTGGGTGTCTATAGGCAATGGTCTGAAAATGCACTCAATTAATTTCTCCTTTCATGCTTAAGTTCTCTGTCTTCATTTCAGCCTCTCTCCGAGAGAAGCTAATACTACAATGCTGTTTTGTTTTTTGTTTTTGTAGCTACTTAGGAAGAAATGGCACAGCAGTGAGCCCAAGTCTCCAATCCTGCCCATGTTACCTTGGAATAAATTCCATCAAACTCAATGGGATGTCTTCTTTAGGAAGCACGCACAGGTTCATGATATGGGCTTCCCCTGTTCTGCATGATTTCCCATAAAATAGAGTTACTTATGTGAGATGGTTGGCCATATAATTCTGGTAAATAAATAAATAAATCCTATACAACTCCCTGTTCAGGGGTGGGATTCTACCAGTTTGCACCTATTTGCTAGAACCTGGTTGTTAACATTCTAAGCAGTTCGGAGAACCGGTTGTTAGAAGAAATTACTGGCCTAATCCTGTAAGGAAGGCAGGAAGGAAACATTCTGGTGTTGCTTACAGAAACTGCCTCTCCGTTAACCCTTATTACATTCTTGGCAGGACTAGACTTCCTATCTCAGGAACGTCTCTTGAGTTTTTTCCCTTCCTTTGCTGGTACTTTGCTTGTGGGGAGTGACCATTCAAAGTTACAATGGCACTGAAAAAAGTGACTTATAACCATTTTTCACACTTATGACTATTGCAGCATCCCCAGTCACGAGAGGCCAGGCGAGGAGATGCATGCCTCAATGTGAATGATGTTGAGTTGGTCATACCCACCAACTAAGCCACACCCACAGAACCAGTTGTTAAAAAAATTGAATCCCACCCCTGTCCCTGTTCCATGCAGGAATCCAACTATCCTTGACAGGTGGCCAGCTGATCCTCATTTGAAAACCTCCAGCAATGACAAGACCATTACTCTTCTACAAAGACTTAACTGTTGCTTAAGTGATCTTACAACCAGGATCTCCTGATAGATCAGGGCCAACCTTTGAAAAATAGCAGAATAATAGAATAACAGAGTTGGGAGAGATCTTAGAGGACTTCTAATCCAACCCCTTCCTCAAGCAGGAGACCTTATATTTTTTCAGATAAATGGCTTTCCAATCTTGAAAACTTCCAGTGATGGAGCATCCACAACCTCTGAAGGTGAGTCATTCCACTGGTTAATTGTCCTCATTGTCAGGGAATTCTTCCTAGATTGCGTCTCTCCTTGATTAGTTTCTACCCACTGCTCCTTGTCCTGCCTTCAGGTGCTCTAGAGAATAGGTGGACCCTCTTTTCTTTCTGGCAGCCCCTCAAATATTGGAACACTGCTACCATGCCACATCACTTCCGAGAAAACATTGGAAGGATCCAATGGAAGAGAATATCTGTAGCTCAGAGATGAACTGTGAAGTCCTTGGTGCATCAATGATATTGCCTAATTTGGTAATGAACATCAGCAAGAAAACCACCAAGTTCACAGAGCATCAAATGATCCTGAATTGAAAGGATCTTCAAGTTGGATTAAAAAATGCTGGAGATGGTGCTAAAGAGAATCAGAAGTTGATGCCCTTATGTTTCCTTTTCTCTCTTTACACAATTTTTTTTCCTTTTACCCCCCCCCCCTTCTTTTTTGAATTTCTCTTCATATTTTATATTTTGATACACCAATAAAAAAGTTTCATTTATAAACTGGAGGTGGTCTTCCCTAAATTTCTATGAAGATTCTCCATCATCCAAGTCATGGTTGTCTCAAAGAGTGCTTTTTTTTTCAAGAGGCAACTGGACTTTTTGTTTTTTCTTTGAAGACATTTCACTTCTTATCCAAGAAGCTTCTTCAGTTCTAAATTAAGAACTTCCTTTCTTTCAGAATTGGTGAAGCTTCTCAGATGAGAAGCGAAATGTCTTCAAAAAAAAAAACCTTAGAAAGTCCAGTTGCCTCTTGAAAAAGAACCTTTGGGACATGGTCTTCCCTACAACCAGCCAACCTACCTACCTATCATCTGTCTGTCTGTCTGTCTATCTATCTATCCATACACATATATACACGTATATCTACATCTACATCATCTACATTTAAACCTACACTTACACTTACACACACACACACACACATACACATATGCAGGTCTTGGCGTGTTAGGGTCTTTTCCCGTGTAAGATTGAGAGTATCTTGGCAATGTTTTGACGAGGTCGCATTCGCCATCTTCAGGCTGGTGCCTTCGGCTTCGTGCTTGTGTGAGCAAAGCGTGATCGGAGCTGCCATCTCGCTATATATACTGGTGGGGAACTCAGAAGGTCATCACACAGCCCATTACCCAGGTCGTTACAACACAAGAGGCATATATATATGTATATGTATATAAAATATTGGGATCAGTGAACCAATGAACAATATCTTTAAAGGTGGTTTCCTGTCTTCCTAACTCTATTTATGGGGTATATTTCAATCGCTACATTAAAGAATGACATCTGATCATGGATGGCTATCTTGACACCACAGTCATCAAACTGTTACCTTGGAGTAAATCCCACTAAACTCAGTAGGTTTTCTTTTTCAGGAAATATTCCCAGGAACATGATTTACCTTTTACCTGTTCTAGTAAGAATGTCATGAAATAGGACAATGTTGTATTCTAATAGAATGCCAAGGTTCATTTATTTAATTGTAGGCAATAATAGCAAAATAATGCAGTAGAAATATTATACTCCTAGCCCCTATGATTTTTCTACTTGGATGTACAAACCTGACATTTGTTGTTATAGAGGAATGTCCAAAATTGTTGGCAGAATGGAAAGTATTATAATCAGATTTATAATTTGGATTGGAAAGAAAAAACAATAAATGGAGATATTTGATGCTTCGTATTCAAAGAAGCATACTCTTCATGTTCACATTAACATTTTATATATTTTTAATTGTTGATCCCAGTAGGATTAGTGGAGTCAATTCTGAGCAGGTAAGACTTTAAATGAGCAAATAAAAAAGGTTATAAAACAAAATAAAGCATTATGATTTTAAGAATAAAATCAGTCAAATATAGAGTAATAAAATGGTCAAATACTACTAACTAGTTCTCCAGGTGCTATGTGGCATATCAGTTGAATAAATAACAGTAAACTATAATAATAATAATAATTTCAATCAGACAGGCATCTGCCACATAACCCCCAGACATAACAAATCTGAATAAGAAAGACAACAGAAGAGAAGAGAAAGAGCTGGAGAAGAACACAAAATACAAATACTTCCAAATAGAAATAGAACTATTCACTCTGTGGAAAAAGAAAGCAAAAATAGTCCTAATAGTAATGGGCAACTTGGGTACAATCCCAAAACATCTGGAGCACCACTGGAACACCAATGGCATTGACACAATCCCCATCAGCCAATCACAAAAGACAACTTTATGCAGAACAGCTTACATCCTGCAATGGCACCTATAACACCATCAGAAAACAACATCTGTTTAGCCTAAGTCCTTGGGAAGGACTTGATAGGTGGACAAAAATGCCAGATCCAGTCTGAACATCTGGTTGACTTTGCAATGGACCGTAATAGTCATAATAAAAGTTCTACCGAGGTTTTGGAACTCTCTCTTGAGAACTTGCTGTAGGAGACGAGAAGGCCGAGCTGGAAGGTGGAGTTAAATGCATCATCACTTTGGAATCATTGCACAGCCACAAGAGGCCCAAATTCAGCTCTCTCGTGAACTCTGTTGACCCTTATCTAGCCCCAATTTACCCTTGACCTTTAGTAGATCAGATTCTTGCATATAAGTAGCAATGAGAAACTCTTCATTACTTTGAACTCAGCGGGTTTGCCAAAATGTTGATGATAGCCAGCAGAAGAGACCATGGAATCTGGAACCAGAATAAGGAGTTGTCAGTTTTGAAGACTAGAAGCAACTAATAATTAAATCCAGTCTAATTTTTCAAGGTTGATCTGCAAAATTCCCCTCTGGAGAATGATTTCAGAAATGTTGAAGATCAGGAGAAGGTGGTTTGACCTGTATACCTGGCAAAGTTATTTTACCTATTTGTGCAGCCATGCTGGTTTCTTCTTGGATTTCTTGTTTTTCTTTCTCAGTGGTATTGTGCTGGTCTGGGCTTCTATGATCATACTTTTTAGAGTTTCCTAAGATTCTTGAGTTGTTTTCCCCTTTAGGATTTTTATCCATGGAGTCTTTCCCAAGTTCTAAGTTTATTGAAATCAGCTCTTTTAAAATCCAAGACTCTGGTATCATTATGTTCTATTGCTGGTGTCTGTGTTATGTTGAATTCTAGTATGACATGGTCACTCTCACCCAAGGTTCCTGCAGTTTCAACTCCCTTTATCACTTCTTCTCTGTTTGTAAGGAAAGGAGACATGATAGCAGTCTTCCAATATTTGAGGGGCTGCCACAGGAAGGATGGGGTCAAGCTATTTTCCAAGGCAGCCGAAGGCCAGATAAGGAATATTGAATGGAAACTATTCACTATTCAAGGCGAGATTCAACCTGGAAATAAGGAGAAACTTTCTGACAGTGAGAACAAATCAACCAATGGAGCAGAAGTTGCCTTCAGAAGTTGTGGGAGTGCCATAACTTGAGACTTTCAAGAAGAGATTGGACTGCCATTCGTCAGAAATGGTGTAAGGTCTCCCGCTTGGGTGGGGGGTTGGACTAGATGAGCTACAAGGTCCCTTCCAACTCTGATTATCTATTATCTGTTACCTTGTGATGTCAACTTCCTCTTTTCTTATTGTGGCTGGACTAATAGTACCATATTTCAGCTGAGAGGTGTAGCCAATAGACATAACAATAACAGAGTTGGAAGGGACCTTGGAGGTCTTCCAGTCCAACCCCCTACTCAAGAAGGAAACACTATGCCATTTTCAGACAAATGATTGTCCAATCTCTTCTTAAAAACCTCCAGGGTTGCAGTAACCACAACTTCTAGAGGCAAACCGTTCCACTGATTAATTGTTCTAACTATCGGGAAATTAAAGAGAACTAAATTCTGAATTCTAATTCTATAGAAACCTTATAATATTTCAGACAAATAGCCATCCAATCTCTTCTTTAAAACTCCAGTATTGGAGCACACCCACAATTTCTGGAAGCAAGTAATTAATTGTTTTCACTGTCAGGAAATTTCTTCTTATTTCAAGGTTGGTTCTCTTCTTGATTAGTTTCCATTTTTTGCTTCTTACCCTGCCTTCAGATGCTTTGGAGAATAGATTGACCCCTTTCTCATTGTGGCAGCCTCACAAAATTGGATACTGTAAGTAGTAGGTACATAGGTACATAATATGTAAGGGCAAGGTTGTTTTTAGGGAGTATTTAGTCTTATGTGATACAAGTAGCTCTCCCCTTATGACGATACCTGAGCCTGAAAGAAGAATGGATGAGCTAAAACAGAGGTTTCCAAACTGGGTGATTTTAAGACTTGTGGACTTCAACTCCTAGAATTCCTCAGCCAGTCAATTCTGGAAGTTAAAGCCCACAAGACTTGAAAGTTAGTGGTGGAATTCAAAAAAATTTATTACCGGTTCTGTAGGCATGGGTGGCTGTGGCAGGGGAGTTTGGAATACTCTGACTCTGTGGTTTCTTCTCCAAACCCTTTAACCTTAGACTGTCTACTATTGACCTCACCCCTTTCCTAAGAGGTCTGTAGGGGGCGTGCATAAGCGCACCAATGTGCCTACCGTCCCTGTCCTATTGTTTCTTTTATATTTTATATTTTATTTTTCTTATATGTATCCATTTCATGTATTCATAACTATGTTTATTCTTATACTTGTATCTTGTAAGCGATTGACAAATCAAAAAAATACGAAATACTAAATCTCCATTTCCACCCCACTCCAGGGGAAAGTTACTGCAAAATCCCCTCTCCCACCCCACTAACCTACTTTCCAGCTCCGTTCTCCTGTGCAGGGCAACCAAAGAAGACCCAGACGATCAATGGGAGGCAGAGAAGAGATGGGGTTGGCGGGGCCAGTCAGAGGTGGCATTTGCTGATTCTCTGAACTACTCAAAATTTCCGCTACCGGTTCTCCAGAGATCACCGACTGAAGAGAACGTCACTGAGCCAGAAGATCCTCATTAAAAATGCCCATGTGTGAGAAGAGGCTGAAATGTAAGACTTTTCGTCACCTAAGCTGACTACTACCACTCTCATTCTCAGCTCTAACCAGCCTCCAAGAAAAGCAAATCTGGGCTTATATAAAACTTGGAAATTGATCTGGTTCTCCTGCAACCTGCCAAGGGTGATTTAATGTCAAAAGATGGTTGGCTTTAATCTCAAGATAGGAGAAAGAGTCCAAGTTCTTTGGCTGAGTTCAAAGTCGAGCAGCTGCCAGGTTTTGTCCAAAGGCACACAATACTTTGGTTTTCTTTTTTCTTTTTCTTTGCAACCTTCCCCTGATCCAGCAGGGCAGCTGCAAAAGGTAGAATTAAGTTAGCAGGTCCGTGAGAATTGCTTTTTTTCTTTTTTCCTAGGTAGAATAATTCCTACTCTCTCAGCATACCAATCTGCGGGGCGCCTGGATCAGCCAACTGCTGAATGTTTTTCCCATTAAAGGCAGCTAATTGCAAACATGTGGCATTCAACGCAGGATACCAGAGCATAAAGCAACATCAAGGTGTATTTCAAGGAAGCGGAGATTTTAAAACAAAACAAAACACCAAATATATAAAATAAAAAGACCTGGCTTTCTGCATCCGGGTCCAGAATACAAAACACGTCCTCTGGTGTCAGGTTTTATAAATCTGGAAGAGACGGTGTTCACCCATATGCCCAGGCACACAAAATACACACACACTCACAAATGCCTTAGGTTTGTTCACATATACTATTGTGTGACGCCTACATTGGTATAAATGGACTCACCATCTTCCCTTCCCCTTTCTCCTTCCCTGGCATTCTTCCTCCTTCCTTTCCCCCTTCCTTTCTCTCATCCACGCTCAACATTTTTCTTTCAATCTCCATAGTTCTCCCTCCTCCCTTCTTTCCTCATCCATCCATCCTCCTTCCCCTCTCTCCTTCCTCCATCATCCTTCTTTCCAATCTCCTCCCTCCCTCTTCCTCATCCATCCATCTTTCTTTCCATTCCCCTTCCTTCCTTCCCCATCGTTCTTTCCAATCTCTTCCGTCCCTCCCTCCTCCTTCCTCTCTTCCTCCCTCCCTCCTCCTTCCTCCCTCCCTTCCTCATCCATCCATCCATCTTTTCTTTCCATTCTCCTTCCTTCTTTTTCAATGCTTCTTTCCAATCTCTTTCCTTCCTCCCTCCCCCTCCCTCCCTCCTTTCTCTCTTCCTTCCTCATCCATTTATCCTTCTTTCCATTCCCCTTCCTTCCCCATCCTTCTTTCCATTCTCCTTCCTTCCTCCCTCCTCCTCCCTCTCTTCCTCCCTCCCTCTCTCCCTTCTCCTTCCTCTCTCCCTTCCTCATCCATCCATCCTTTTTCCATTCTCCTTCCTTCTTTCTCAATGCTTCTTTCCAATCTCCTCCCTTCCTCCCTCCTCCTCCCTCCCTCCTTCTTCTCTTCCTTCCTCATCCATTTATCCTTCTTTCCATTTTCCTTCCTTCCTTTTTTCTTTCTTTCCAAACTCCTATTTCCTCCCTCCTCCTCCCTCCCTCCCTCATCCACCCATCCTTCTTCAAATTCTCCTTCCTTCCTTCCTTCCTTCCTTCCTTCCTTCCTTCCTTCCTTCCTTCCTTCCTTCCTTCCTTCCTTCCTTCCTTCCTTCCTTCCTTCCTTCCTTCCCATTCTCCTCCCTCCCTTCCTTTTTTTGTCATTTGCATATTACAGCAAAATGAAAAAAAGAGAAGAAAGTTCATTATTTTTTTTTAGAAAAAAAGGGGGGGCTACAAAATAACCACTGCACAACATCTAGCCTTCTCACATCGTGTTCTACAGAGATACAGAGGGGTTGAGACATTTTTATTTATTATCTATTATGCTTTTCATTGCTCTCTGTACCCTACCCTGCTAGGCGAATGCTTCAGCCAAGATAGCAGCATATAAATATATGAAAGCAATAAATAAGAATATAGACATTCCCAGAGATAGAAAGAAAGCTCTACCCACAATAATGTCAGAACTTCCTTGGAAGAAGTGCAAAATGGAAAGAGAGACAATCAAGCTATTTCCAGTTTTGCAATAGTGGTGAATACCTGTAGCTCGGGTGCAGGATGAGTGTGGAGGTTCATTTTCTGAGCTTGTAGGTTGGGTTCAATCTTCAGCAGAGTTTAGTGGATGTCAGGGTCCATGTTCTTCTGGTTATAAGGGCTTTGTGTGGTCAATGTGTCTTGTGATGTGGAGGACACATCTGGTGAGGGTCTTGTGATAGATCAGGTGTGGGTCACGTCAATTGACTTGATTCATCTGACACCTGACCAATCACTGACACTCAACAAACACACACATTCCCCAACCAGCACTTCACCTCCCAGTGAGCAACACCTGACATGACTTCACCATCAAAAGACCTTCACTTGACCTGACCCACACCTGGCCCATCTCAAGATCCATCACAAGACCATCACCTGATGTGACCCTTTCCTGACCCCTCACAAAAACCTATCACCAGACCCATTAGATAGATAGATAGATAGATAGATAGATAGATAGATAGATAGATAGATAGATAGATAGATAGATAGATAGATAGAAATCTTTATTGGCCAAATGTGATTGGACACACAAGGAATTTGTCTTGGTGCAAATGCTCTCAGTGTACATAAAAGAAAAGATACATTTGTCAAGAGTCAAGAATCATCAGGTACAACACTTAATAATAGTCATAGGGTACAATAAGCAATCAAATCATATTAGGAAACAGTCAATATAAATCATAAGGATGCAAACAACAAAGTTACAGTCATAAGTGGGAAGAGATGGGTGATAGGAACTATGGGAAGATTAATAGTAATAGTAATGCCGACTTAGTAAATCGTTTGACAGTGTTGAGGGAATTGTTTGTTTAGCAGAGTGATGGCATTTGGGGGAAAAACTCTCCTTGTGTCTAGTTGTTCTGATGTGCAGTGCTCTATAGCTGTTGTTTTGAGGGAAGGAGTTGAAACAGTTTATGTCTGGGATGTGAGGGGTCTGCAGATGTTTTCCCAGTTCTCTTTTTGACTTGTGCATTATACAGGTCCTCAATGGAAGGCAGGCTGGTAACAATTGTTTTTCCTAATTACTCTCTGAAGTCTGTGTCTGTCTTTTTGGGTTGCAGAACTGAACCAGACAGTTATAGAGGTGCAGATGACAAACTCAATAATTCCTCTGTAGAACTGTATCAGCAGCTCCTTGGGCAGTTTGAGCTTCCTGAGTTGGCACAGAAAGAATGTTATATAAACATTATATAAAGAACATTCTTTGTTGTGCTGTTTTGATGACATTTTTGATGTTAGGTGTCCATTTTAGGACTTGTGATAAGATAGAACCTAGAAATTTGAAGGTCTCTACTGTTGATACTGTGTTGTCTAGTATTGTAAGAGGTGGTAATATGGGAGGGTTTCTCCTAAAGTCTACCACTAGACCCACTGCTGACTCCTCACAAGATCCATCACAAGACCTTCATTTGTCCTAACCTACATCTGGCCCATCTCAAGACCCATCTCAAGACCCTCACCTGGTGTGACCCTCTCCTGACCCCTCAATATCAGACCCTCACCTCACATGATCCACTCCTGACCCATCTCAAGATCCATCACAAGACCCACACCTGACATGACCCATTCCTGACCACTCACAAGATCCATCACAAGACATTCATTTGACCTGACCCCCACGTGGCCCATCTCAAGATCCATCCATCCTCAACCTGATGTGATCCTCCCACCACAAGATCTACTGACCATATGAAGTTCTAATAAGCAGAAGAACACCAACACTGACATCCCCTAAATTTTGCAGAAGATGTAGCCAACCCACAAGTTGGGAGAATGAGCCTTCACCCTCACCTCTATTTCTACTTTCCCAGGGACTGTTTCTAGTCCTGGTTGCAGTAATGTGACAAAGCCTCAAGAAAATGACAACCTCATCTGCCATTTCCTCCATTAACCAGGGTTAACAAGAATTTAGGATTTCCAAAATACAAGTCATAAACTGGCAATACTATCTCTAGGAGAAAAGGCAATACAAAAATGTAGAGAAGTTGGTTTGATTTACATTTCAACAACCAACTCTACCTTTCTAATATGTTTCATGGTTTATACCCATCTTCATTGATGGTGATTCCATGAAGAGGCCCATGGACTTTTATGTTTGTGATTGTGATTGTGATTTTTTTTTTCAGTGGTGTGGGGCAGAGGTGGTATTCAGCAGGTTCTGACCAGTTCTGGAGAATCGTAGCAAAAACTTTGAGTAGTTCGGAGAACCGGCAAATACCCCCTCTGATTCGCCTTGCCCCCATCTATTCTCTGCCTCCTGAGTCCCAGCTGATTGGCTGGGTCTTCTTTTGTTGTTCTGCATAGGAGAAGGGAGCTGGAAAGCAGGTTAATAGGGTGGGAAGGGAATGGGGATTTTGCAGTAATCTTTCACCAGGAGTGGGGAGGGAATGGAGATTTTACAGTATCCTTCCCCTGCCACGCCCACCAAGCCATGCCACAGAACTGATAGTAAAAAAATTTGAATCCCATCACTGGTGTGGGGGTATATTTCATGATTTTATTTCTTGAACTATTGATATTATAGAATGCCTCTTTTAAGATAAGACAATGTTACTGAAATTTGGTCATTTAAAGACATGTGGACTTTAACACCCAGAATTCCGCAGCCAGAGTTGCTCATGAATCATAGAATCATAGGCCCACAAGGGATCTTGGAGGTTTTCTAGTCAAACCCCCACCCAAGGAAAGAGACTTTATACCAAGGGTATCAAACTTGCGTTGTCACATCATCGTCACATGACGTATTGTGACTTTTCCCACCTTCACTAAACTGGGGGGTAAGCAGGGTTGGGATTCAAATTTTTAACAACTGTTTCTGTGGGCATGGCTTAGGTGGTGGGTGTGGCTTGGTGGTCATGTGACTGGGTGGACATGACTTGGTGGTCATGTTATTGGCTGGGTGTGGCCAACTCAATATCACTCACATCGAGGCACGCATCTCCTCACTTGTCCTCTCATGACTGTAGGGTTGCTGCAATAGTCGTAAGTGTGAATAATGGTAACAAATCACTTTTTTGGGTGCCATTGTAACTTTAAATGGTCACTCCACACAAGCAAAGTACCAGCAAAGGAGGGGAAAAAAAACTCCAGAGAAGTCTAGTCCTGCCAAGAATGTAATAAGGGTTAACAGAGAGGCAGTTTCTGTAAGCAACACCAGAATGTTTCCTTCCTGCCTTCCTTACAGGATTAGGCCAGTAATTTTTCTAACAACCGGTTCTCCCAACTGCTTAGAATGTGAACAACCGGTTGTAGCGAATAGGTGCAAACTGGTAGAATCCCACCCCTGGGGGTAAGCGTGTCCAGCATGTGATGCATCCAGCCTACGAGCTGTGAGTTTGACACTCCTGCTTTATACCATCCTGTATAAATGACTGTCCAATCTTCTGTTGAAATCCTTCAGTGATGAAGCACCCACAACAATTCACCCAGAACAATGACACAAACAGTGCTGCTATTGTTCCCTTCCAGAATCTTCTAAGTGGGAGGATAAATTCATACAATGAAACAGACGTTGCTCGCTCTTTTAATCAGAATTCCACCCCCCTCAACTTCTCATTCTAGCAAAGACTTGACGATTTCTTGCTAGCTTCTTGCCAAGTTTTCTAACCAGACCCAACCAGGCTGTGCTTCCAAATTCAGCAAGTGCTGCCCTCTGCTGTATTCAGCTGCTGTCTAGAAATATATATATTTTTGGGGAGGGGGGGTAATGTACACAGAATACTGCCGATAAAATGCTGCCTGCAGAAAAAACTGCACAGAAACACTCATGAATCTTTTGGGCAGGTTAGAAAGAAAGACAGTACATTTTCCTAACTGATCCAGAAATTATAGTTGGAGGAAAAAAATATGCTCGATAGTTATCTAGAGCAGCAATCACTAACTGGTGGGCCCCAGCCCACTGGTGGGCCATGAGAAAATTTTGGTGGGCCGCAGAGAAATCTCACCCCCAGAGCACCCCCACAAAGCAATTAATCAAGGCTGCACAGAAACACAAGGCTGTGCTGTCACATTGCCCACGGAAACCCTCCCCGTCCACTCACTCCTTACCCGGCAAACTTGTCTGCTAAATTGCTATTTTTCCTTTTTCCGACCATCATCTGTTGTGCTGTGACGGGAGATTTAGATTAGCTAGGAAGCAGGAAATGGTTGGCTTTCTTCCTTTCTAGCTAGTCTTTAGATCTTCAACTCTGCTTTTAAGCACAGTTGAACATTCCTTAGGACTGAAGGTTTGCTTGCAAGCAAATTCAGCGCAGACTCATGGCAAGCAAATTTGAGAGACTGAGCTAGCCGATGGCGGATAGATAGATCACTGAATGATTCTGTGAGCAACTCAATCTGCCTGCTTTGCCTGATTTTGGGTAAAAGTTGCTCTTTTTTTATAAAAAATTCAATATTTACATACATGGTGTGTTGTGAGTTAATTTTGTGAGTTTGCTTGCTAGCAAATTTTATGAGTTTGCTTGCAAGCAAATTTTATGTGACAGATTGAGCTAGCCAATGGCAGATAGATAGATTTCTGAATGATTCTGTGAGCAACTCAATCTGCCTGCCTGCTTTGCCTGATTTTAGGTAAAAGTTGTTCTTTTTTTAATAAAATAATCAATATTTATATAAATATTTATAATATTTACATACAAGCCAGGCCCAGCCAGTCACATGCTCACCAAACCTACACCCATAATTTAGGCCATGTCCACAGAACCATTTAGTGGTCCCTGGGATCTAAAATTATGAGTTTGGTGGTCCCTGAGGTCCAAAAGGTTGTCGGCCTCTGATCTAGAGAGCATACTTTTGAAATTTGGTTGGGAGAACAAAACAGAGAACACTGATGATGTTACCTAGTTGGATCATGAAATGTCTGCAAGAAAGTAACCAAGCTCAGAGAGCACCAACGACCCAACAGTCTTCCTCCTCCTCCTCCCTTTCTCCTTCTCCTCCATTCCAAACATCCCATTTCCTCTTAGCCCTGATGATGTTCCCTAGTTGGGTCATGAAACATCTCCAACAAAATTACCAAGTTCAGAGATCATCAAAGACCTCACAGTTTATCCTCAAGCTCCAAATATTCTCTTTTCTTTGGGAGATATCCATAAAAAGTGGCACTGTGTTTTTCCAAAAGGGCAGCTGGACTTCCTTGTTGTTGTTTTTTTTTTCCCCATGAAAACACTTTGCTTCTCATCTAAGAAGTTTCAGTTCTGCTTCTTGGATGAGAAGCAAAACGTTTTTCAAGGAAAAAAACCAAGGAAATCCAGTTGCCTTTTGAAGAAAAAAGACTTGAAAGATTGAGAATCTTTATAAACAAGGATAACAGACTCATGGAGTTGAAAGGGGCCTTGGAGGTTTTCTAGTCTGACCTCCTGCTCAGGAAGGAAACCATATACCATTTCAGACAAATGGTTGTCCAATTTCTTCTTGAAGATCACCAGTATTGGAGAACCCCAACTTCTGGAGGCTTAATAGTACTCATTGTCAGGAAGTTTCTCTTTAGTTCTAGGTTGCTTCTCTCCTTGATTAGTTTCCATCCATGGCATCTTGTCTTGCCTTCAGGTACTTTGAAGAAGAGGTTGAAATCCCTCTGCCTTCCTCAAGAGACGCAAAGCTTTCCATGTCTAATGAAGGTTGTTGTTCTTGTTAGTCGCAAAGTTGTGTCCAACCCATTGCGACCCCATGGACAACGTTCCTCCAGGCCTTCCTGTCCTCTACCATTTCTGGAGTGTATTTAAGCTCACACTGACTGCTTCAGTGACTCCATCCAGCTATCACCTTCTCTGCCATCCCCTTCTTCTTTTGCCCTCAATCGTTCCCAGCATGAGGCTCTTCTCCAAGGAGTCCTTCCTTCTCATGAGGTGGCCAAAGTCTTTGAGTTTCATCTTCAGGATCTGGCCTTCTAAAGAGCAGTCAGGGTTGGTCTCCTCTAGGACTGACCGGTTGGATCGTCTTGCAGTCCAAGGGACTTGCAGGAGTCTTCTCCAGCACCAGAGTTCAAAGGCCTCCATTCTTTGGCGCTCAGGCCTTCCTTATGGTCCAACTTTCACAGCCATATATGGCAACTGGGAAAACCAGTTTAATGAAGGAAAATCACTTTTGGAAATGACATCTGGAGAGAAAGAGAGAAGGGACTCTGTCTCTGCCCAACCAACCCCATACAGACACAGAGACTTCCAGGAGGCAATGCAGATAGGTGACTCTGTACTAATGAAGCCCCTTCCGAATGAGTCCTCCATACCCCTGAGGTCTCTCTCTCTCCTGCCTATGGATTCATGTCTTCTCCATTTGACATCATCGGGAAGAGTGCCTTAAAAGGCTAAGCCGAATGACTTCCCCGCAAACGAATCTGCTTTCTTTCTCCTTGTTATTTATCGTGCACATTAGCATAGGGTCACCCTAAAAGCTTATTTTTCCCCACTGAGATCCTCTGAGTTAATTATCCAAAGAGCAACAGGGAAACAAAACAACAACAGAGGAGAGACAGAGACAGAGAAGAAATGATGTTATGAAGTCAGAAAGTGAAAATGTAACAGACGTACAAAACAGAATAACAGATGGAAGGGACTGTAGAGGCCTTCTAGTCCAACCCCCTGTTCAGGCAGGAAACTGTGTATATCGTTCCAGACATGTGCCTGTCCAGTCACTTCTTCCCCACAGGCTTGCGGTTTCTTCTGGAACTTTCCACAGCCTCGAAGGCCTGCTGAGACCAAAATTTTAGTTCTTCCATCTCAACATATTTACCTTTGAATCCATCATCAAACTCATTAGGTTCATGATCAACAGTGTCCACTCCAGAAACAGGTGGGCTTGGAGGTTAAATTGTAGGCTGAACAGCTAAAGGAGCTAGGCATATTTCATTTAATGAAGAGAAGACCTAAGACAGACATGGAAACATCTTCCAATTCTTGAAGGTCTGTCACAGGGAAGAGAGGGTTGGACTAGATGATCTACAAGGTTCTATTCTCTACTCTACTCTACTCTACTCTACTCTACTCTACTCTACTCTACTCTACTCTACTCTACTCTACTCTACATTGCTCTACTCTACTCTACTCTACTCTACCCTGCTCTAATTTCGTTCTGCTATATTTCTATTTCTATTATTTCTACTCTATGGTATTTTTTATTCTCTATTCCATTGTCTATTCCATTCACTACTCCTACTCCTACTCCTACTTCTATTCTATTCTATTCTATTCTATTCTATTCTATTCTATTCTATTCTATTCTATCCTGTCCTATCCTATTCTTCTTCCTCATTCTATTCTATTCTATTCTATTCTATTCTATTCTATTCTATTCTATTCTATTCTATTCTATTCTATTCTATTCTATTCTATTCTATTCTATTCCATTCCATTCCATTCCATTCCATTCTTCTTCATAGTACCCGAAAGCAGGACAAAAAGCAATGGATGGAACCTCTTCAGCAGGAGTTCCAACATGGAAATGAGGAGGAATTTCCTGGAATGACTAATCAATACAAACAACTTGCCTCTCAGAGTTGTGAATGCTCCATCAATGGAGATTGTCAAGAAAAAAAAAACCTGAACAACCATTTGTCCAGAGTTGGTAATAAGGACTCCTGCCTTGAACAGGGGTTGGATTAGTAGGCCTCCAAGGTCTCTTCCAGCCTTATGATTCTACTTAGGTTGTATGTGCTCTTTGATCTCATGATGTCAAGATTGAGTAGCAAGGAAAACATTTGCACCAGGGTGACTAATGCATCAAGGGCTCCCCTTTCTGGACCATTCAGAAGTAGCAGTGGTGATTTATTCCTGGTTCTCTCCCCCTCTGCCCCTGTAGACCACTGCTTAGCCCAGATCTACCTTTGAACAGAGCCAAATGTTGCAATTGATATAAAATGAGGTGGCTGGGCTACTGTCCAGGGTTGGATGCAAGGATGGGTTGGACGCCTGCCATGAGAGATTGGCACGATCTACTAGATGCCTTCCAGTCATAAGTCAAAGTGTTGGCGTTGACTTTCGAAGCCTCCAAACTCCTTAAGAGCTAGCTGATCTGAGGGAGGGTCTCTCCATCTGTGAGTTTGCCCAGCTCATGCTGGAGGGTCTCTTTTGAAGATGGCCCAATCCAAGAACCTTGGATATTGAGTGCATTGAAGGCAATGATGGTTTTCTACCGGTTTGGCCTGGTTCTGCCGAGCCGGTAGCGCCAATGAACAGTGGAGACCGAACCGGTTCTCTCCGCTGCTCTGCTGTTGGGCCTGCCTGCCTGCCTGGGCTCCCACACTCACCTTTATCCTCTGCTTTTGAAGCACAGCTGCTTTGTGTGGCACAGCAGAATGGCACACGGCAGCTGCTGAAGTGACCGGGAGAGTGCAGGCTTGCAGGAGGTGAGTTGGAATGCCTCTCTGTCTGCACAAACACCTCTGCACCTGTGCAAATGCGCATTTGGTGCATGCGCTCACACAAAGTGTGTGCACACGCACAAAGTGCACCCACCAAGCCACACCACCGAACCAATGGTAAAAACCTTTGAATCCCTTTGAATGGTTGAAGAGGGTTCTTCTCTTATGAGGTAGTCCAGGCTTAGAAATCATTTTCTTAGAAAGCGACCTTACACCCCCACCTTCCCAGGAGTTACCAAACAGAAGGAAACACAGGTAGTCCTTGACTTACACCGATGATACAACGGCACCAATAAAAGTGACCGGAGGAGCATTTTACACACTTACGACCATTGCAGTCTCTCCCTGGTCATGTGATCAAAATTCAGATGTCTTGGCAACTGACTCACTTTTATGATGGTTGCATGGGGTCACGTGATCTCCTTTTGCAACCTTATGAGAAGCAAAGTCAACTGGGGGAAGCCAGACTCACTTAACAACCGTGACTTCACAACTGCAGGGATTCCCTTAACCACCGTGGCGAGAAAGGTTGTAAAATGGGACAAAACTCACTTAACAAGTGTCTCACTTAGCCATGGAAATGTTGGGCTCGATTACAGTCATAAGTTAAGGACTACCCATCACTCTCTTTTTTCTCTGTCTCTGTCTCTCTCTTTCTCTCTCTCTGTCTCTCCCTCTGTCTCTCTCTCTCTCTTTCCTTCTCTCTGTCTCACTCTCTCTCTCTCTCTCTTTTTCTCTCTCTCTCTGTCTTTCTCTCTGTGTGTGTCTTTCTCACTCTCTATCTCTCTCTCTTTCTGTCTCTGTCTCTCTTTCTCTCTCTGTCTTTCTCTCTGTCTCTCTCTCTCTTTTTCTCTCTCTGTCTCTCTGTCTTGCCCCCCTCCCCCTCCTCCTTCTCCCCCTCCCTTGCTAAGCTTTTAGCTATTAAACTTGTTTTAATTTCTTTATGGTAACTCCCTTGATTTTTATTGTTCAGCTTTATATTCTGAATTTTGTTTTATTGTTGTAAGCTGCCGCGTGTGCTTATATAAGCAAAAAAGAGAAGGCATAAATTTAACACTCCCAATGCTATATAATACATGGCTCAGAGCTTCAAGGTGGAGTAAGATGAAGGAAATCTTAAAATAAGGAATATCAGTTCAACATCTTTTTTTTTTAAATCAACCAAGCTCTCTTTATAAACTTCTTCCACCCAAATGCAGTTCTTTTTTCCTTTCTTTTTTAATGCAGAATTGCCAATGAAAAATCCTTTTTGAGATGCAAAACATGGCTTTGAGGAAAATGTCAGAACTGATTCCTGACAAACAGTAGGAGACTCTGGAGGCATAAATTTATGGCGAGATGCACTGTTGTCATTTGAAAACATGCCAAGTGGGTGCAGATCTAGACAATCTTTGGGCTCCTGGATAGGCAGACATATAGCCTGCGGACCCCAACTTGTTCTCTCTTGATGCAAGAGAAACACAGAAAGCTCTTGGCCCAAAGCGGAACTATTGATCTTTAAGTTGGTCAGCTAAGAATATTATTTTTCAGCTTGAAAAATACCTGCCAATGAGTTTGCCACACCAGAAGAGAAATGTTTGGAGCTCCCTGGAAGCCTGGCATTCAGACAAATCAGCCATCTACAGGCACAGGGAGTTAAACAACATCTACATGCCATTTCAAAAAGCTAAAGTCAAATCAAAAGCCAACTAAAACCTAAAAGACCACAACGCTTCCTCAACAGCAATCAACCTCCAGATAAGCAGATATGGACACCAAGAACAAGAATTAAACAATACCCCAATCAAGGAATTACAAGTTACTAACAGTAAATTACAGCCCCCTCAAAGCACCACTAAGAATAGCGGCATAGAATCAAGATCACATGAGTATTAGTAATGCTTTATAAAACCTTAATAAGACCACACCTGAATACTACAACAAGTTTCGGTCACACACAAAGATGTTGAGATTTTGAAAAAAGTTCAAAAGAGCAACTAAGATGATCAAAAGCCTGGAGATTAAAATATATGAAGAACAGCTACAGGATTTGGGTTTGGCTAGTCTGGAGAAAAGAAGAATTAGCAGTGACATGATAGCAGCATTCCAGTATTTGAGGGGTTGCCACAAAGAGGAAGTGGTCAACCTATTCACCAAAACACCAAAAGGGCGAGACAAGAAGCAATGGATGGAAATTAATCAAGGAGAGAAGCAACTTGGAATTATGGAGAAACTTTCTAACAGTGAGGGAAATTAACCAGTGGAACAGCTGGCCTTCAGAAGTTGTGGGTGTTCCATCAGTAGAGGTTTTTAAGAAGAGACTAGACAGTCATATGTCTGAAATAGTATAGGTTCTCCTGCTTAAGCAGGGGGTTCGACTAGAAAACCTCTAAGGTTCCTTCCAGCTCTTATTCTATTCAATTCAGGAGCTGCTGATCCAGTTCTACAGAGGAATGATTGAGTTTGTCATCTGCACCTCTATAACTGTCTGGTTTGGTTCTGCAACCCAACAGGACAGACACAGACTTCAGAGGATAATTAGGACTGCAGAAAAAATAATTACTACCAACCTGCCTTCCATTGAGGACCTGTATCCTGCACGAGTCAAAAAGAGGGCTGTGAAAATATTTATAGACCCATCACATCCTTCCCTCAAAACGACGCTATAGAGCCCTGCACATCAGAACAACTAGACACAAGGAGAGTTTTTTCCTGAAAGCCATCACTCTGCTAAACAAATAATTCCCTCAACACTGTCCAACTATTTACAAAGGCTCCATTACTATTACTGTTAACCTTCTCATCACTCCTTATCGCCCATCCCCTCCCACTTGTGACTGTAACTTTGTCACTTGTATCCTTACGATTTATATTGACTGTTTCCTAGTATGATTCAATTGCTGATTGTACCCTATGACTGTCATTAAGTGTTGTACCTTATGATTCTTGACTCTTGATGAATGTATCTTTTCTTTTATGTATACTGAGAGTATTTACACCAAGAAAAATTATTTGTGTGTCCAATCACACTTGGCCAATAAAGAATTCTATTCTATTCTATTCTATTCTATTCTATTCTGTTCTGTTCTATTCTATTCTACTCTATTCTAGTTCTACTCTATTCTATTCTTATATTCTATATAAGCCACTTATATAGAAACAGAGAGCAAACCTCACCTCCTCCTAGCACTGATGTTGTTATCTAGGTGGGTCATGAGTATTCTTGATGGTTTCCTTGATTGGACTGTCTTTTCAGTGATTGGCTCAAAGCCATCTGGGTGAGCCAATTACCAGGAGACAGTGAATTCCAGTCCTGCCTTAGGTGTGAAAGCCAACTGGGTGATCTTGGGCCAATCCCTCTCTTTCGTTCAGCCCAACAAACCTCACAGGACGGTTGTTGTGGGGAGAATAGGATGAAGTAGGATGATTTGTTGTGTCCCCCTTGATTTTTTCAAAAATAGAGACCAATCAAAGGCAGGATTAAAATAAATTAATACAAACAAATAATACAATATTTTTTTTCCTGATGTTACAGGCTTAACGGGGACTCCGTAGAGCTTTAAGCAGAGTTGAATTATTCCCAAATAGATTGTAATCCAGAAAAACTAGAGAGCCGAAGAGTAATTTTTGTCCTCGCAATGTAAGGGTTTTTTTAAAAAAATCTGTGGGTTGTAACTATAAGCAACCGATACTGAAGAGCAAAGTATTAAAAGGAGACAGAAAGAAACATGTTATAGCATTGCTCTGATGTTTAGTATTGTGCCGTTTTGAACCTGGACATGATGTTGAACAAGAAAGAGTCTTTTCCAAGAAAACCTCTGATGATTCCCTCCCCAATCTATGTTGGCACGGTTAATTTAAGTGTAATTTATTTAGAAGCGAAGTGCTAGTGTCTCATATAAGACACAACTCTTTCGTACAATGCCCTCAGTCAATTCGATAGAAACAATCAATGGACTATTGACAAGTTCTCCGTCTTTTATTCTCTGCATGTCATATCAGTTAGTGCCTAACTCATCGGAAAGAGTTTCCAACAATTGACCACAAATTGATGTCTTTTCATTATTATTCCTCACCCTCCACCTCTTTCTCCTCCTCTTCCCCTCTTCCTTCTCTTCCTCCTCCTCTTTTCCTGCTCCTTTACTCCTCTTCTTCCTGATCTTCCCCTCTTCCTCCTCCCCCCCAGCATTGATGATGTTACTTAATTGGGTAATGAAACATCTGCAAGAAAACCACCAAGCTCAGAGAGCATCAAAGACTCTACAGTTCTCCTCCTCCTCCTTATCCTCCTCATCCTCGTCCTCCTCGTCCTCCTTCTTCTCCCTCTCCTCCTCCTATTAAACAAAAAGCAATGACTGGAAACACATCAAAGAGAATTCCAACCTAGAACTAAGGAGAAATTTCCTGGCAGTGAGAACAATTGCTCAGTGGAATGAGTTGCCTCCAGAAGTTGTGAGTGCTCCAACATCACTGGAGATTTTAAAGAAGAGATTGGACGGCCATTTGTCTGGAATAGTGTAGGGTTTCCTTCTTGTGCAGTGGATTGGACTAGAAGACCTCCAAGGTCCCTTCCAACTCTGGTATTTCAGAAATTGTATTCAAATCAGACACATCTCTTTGCCCTTCTGTTGTAAACTGGGCATCAATCCTTTCAATGTGGGTCTGTCTATTAACATCTCAACTCCCCCCCCAAAAAAAAAAATATATATATCTTAAGGCTCACAAATCTGACAGTGGGAGACTCCGAGCTTTTGCCAGTTACCTGCAGTTCAGCTCCCTCCCTGGTTCCCCAAGCCGAGATAAGACTGCCAACTTCCCAGGCAAAGATATGGATTTCCCTATCTTCATTCCATTAACTTTCTAAGCAGATATGAAATACAGGTGTCCCCTCCGTTTCAATTATACCGTATCAGAAATCTCTGAAGAAATCTCATATAGATCTGTGTAACGTTGCAAGTTCAACAGTCTGGAAAACGCTGTCTCATCAGCAACCAACAATATTATTACAGATTCCTGCCTTCTCCTCCTCCTCCTCCTCCTCCTCCTCCTCCTCCTCCCCCTTTAAAGACCAACTTGTATGGATTTTTTTTCCTCCAACCACTGCAGTCCTTCAGATAGCAATTAATTTCCCCCATAAATGAAATACCTTTCATATTCCTTTAACCAGAACAGATTAAATTGACATCTACATGGCCCCATTGGCCGGCCTAACCTATCCTAAAGCTTTGCAGGAGTTATTGGGTTCTTTTCCTCCTCGTCCTCATCCTCCTCCTCCTCCCATTTTTCCACCCTTCCAATTTCTTCTCGAAAATGGAAAGGGATTAAGTTCGGATTAGATTAGCGTTTTAATCAGAAAGTTTTTTTTTTAAAAAAGACGAATGGTTGATATTTGTGCTGGGATAAGACGCTGGAAGATTCTCACTTCCCTCCATCTCCAGAAACAAAGATGCATGAGCTTGAACTCAAGATGGCTTTGCATTTCTCATCTCTTCCCATCAATGATGAAAATGGCAACACAACAGAGGAGAACAATTATCCATTAAGGTAAATATGCCATAGAGTGGGACACCATCCAAATTATCCCCGTAGTTACTACACAATGAGGCAAGAATTCACATTTCTCCCCAGGAGCTTAGGGCTGATCGATTTCCATATGCAGAACACCAGGTGAAGACACCTGGAAGGTAGCTCTAGGTAGTAACATAACCCATCAGGGTTGCTTCCAATTGTGCCAGTCTTCACTTCCTGGTTTTCCTCCTCTGTGAACCCAACACAGGTTAGAATCACTTTAAAGGTCTTTACTCTCTGGTTCAGGATAAGCAAGTGGCTGGCCTTCAAATGTTTTGGAGTCACACTATTCAGTGCCATTGCAATTTTGAATGGTTACTCAGTGAACTTTTGTAAGTTGAGGACTTGCCTGTATTAACACTGCAAGGTGTTTGGTTTGGTGGCAGCAGCGCCTCAGATAGAAAGTCCCTACAGAGAGTGGTGAGGAAAGTGGAGAAGATTATAGGAAGCTGGCTTCCCATTATTCAGGATACTGCTTATAAGCACTGTGCAATTAAGAGCTCAAAATATTGTTAGAGACCCCACACACCAACTTCATGCTCTGTTGCTCTCCTCTGGAAGGGGATTTTGAAGTATTTCTAGAAGGACTACCAGATTCTGTAACAGCTTTGGTCCCTATGCCAACCTTCTGGTAAACTCACAAGATTCATTTTTCTCACCATGTACATGTATGTATCAGAACTAGACTGTGTTGTTTCTCTGTGTCATGTAATATATGTAGGTATATACATAATTTTGTATTTTTATTTAGTCATGCTTATGTAGTGTATATTGGAGGTGATGACCCCTTGAGATCTGTATGTAGTGAAATTTCATTTTAATATATGCCTATTGGTGTACGTTCTGTTCTGTTCTATCCCTCCTGTGCTTTGCTATGCTATGATATGCTATGCTATTCTCTATTTTGTATCCTATCCTATCCTATCCTATCCCATCCACTAGTTTCCTAATGGTGCCAGATGCAATCCAAGGTATTGCTTACCCTCTATAAAACCCTTCATGTCGTAGGGCCATATTATTTGTGAGACTGACTGCCTCCAATTGGCATTCTTTGTCCGCCGAGATACAGCACACAGGGCACATTTTAATTTCCCTCTATGAAACAATGTCACCTGGAGGCATAATCTCTAAGTTGTAGTGCCTGCTCTCTAGAACAATATTTGCTAAAATTCTGATAGCCCTGACTCTGCTAGTGTTCCCCAAGTTCCTGAAAATTCATTTTTTTTGCCCTGGGCGTTGAGCTACAGTGTGATTAAACCTAGAAATGAAAGGATCTCAATGGGAATTTGCTGAAAGTAGACTCATTTATTCTTCTTTGGATTTATGTGGTGCTTTAGTCCCTATGTTTCTAACCAGTATGCAAGATAAGGGACAGTTTGTGAGCTGGATGAAGATGGAAATCAAGCCAAGTCATTCAATTAATCACTCAATATAGAACTAAGGAGAAATTTCCTGACAGGGAGAACAATTAACCAGTGGAACGGCTTGCTTTCAGAAGTTGTGGTTGCTCCATCACTGGAGGCTTTTAAAAAGAGACTGGAGAGCTATTTCTCTGAAATGGTATAAGGTCTCCTTCTGGAGCTAGGAGTTGGACCAGATGACCTCCAAGTTCCCTTACAACTCTGTCATTCTGGTAATTAATCAGAGGAACGGTTTGCCTCCAGAAGTTGTGGGAGCTCCATCACTGGAAGTTTTTGACAAGAGACTGTCTAGACTGTCACTTGTCTAGAATGGTATAGGATCTCCTGCTGGAGGGAGGGGCTGGACTAGAAGAGAAGCAACTTAGAACTAAGGAGAAATGTCTTAACTATGAGAGCAAACAACCAATGGAACAGCTTGCCTTCAGAAGTTGTAGATGCTCCATCACTGGAGGCTTTTAAGAAGGGACTGGGCAATAATTTATCTGAAATGATATAGAGTCTCCTGCTCAAGCAGGTAGTTGACTAGAAGACCTCCAAGCTGCCTTCAACTCTACCAGTTCTATGTTCTATGACTAGAAGACTTCCAAGCTCTCTTCCAACTCTACTATTCTATGTTCTATGACTAGAAGACTTCCAAGCTCTCTTCCAGCTCTACTATTCTATATTTTATGACTAGAAGACTTCCAAGCTCTCTTCCAACTCTACTATTCTATGTTCTATGACTAGAAGATCTCCAAGCTCCCTTCCAACTCTACTATTCTATGTTCTACGAGTAGAAGACCTCCAAAGTCCCTTCCAACTTTGTTATTCTGTTATTCTACTATGCATTGCCCAGAAAATCTTAGCTTTGATTCAATGCATCTGAAAGTCAATTACAACCAAAAATATGGCAAAAGAATATCCTAAGATCACAGGAGGTGGTTGAGAAATGAACATTTAGCAGAAATGGCTCATCCCATGGGGCACAGTCACTGAAATCTGGGCAGCCTTACAAGTTCCATATATTGTTATTATCTTGGGATTCATTTTACTCGCTTCCAGAAAAAAGTTATCAAAACCAGGTAGGCTAGCATTATACACCCATTTCTGCTTCCTTCTTTTTAATATGTAAAATAATATTTCAAAAGCGATGAGATCTGATCAAAGGCTAGGTTTTCTTTCTAAAAAAAAGTAGGAGCATCTCGGGAGAATAGAAAAGCTTTTTAATTAATGAATGCTGGAGGAGGAGTGGGAAAAGAGCTAACTGATGGCATTACATTAATAATTACATATTGTAATTATTAATTTCTCCAACAAAGTGACGCATCTCCAGGTGCGCTACCTATTGACTATGTCTTCCTTTCTTGCTAATGATGCCATCTCCTCTTTAGATGGAGGGAAGATGAATGGAATTAAAACAGACTGTGATCGCATGATGGGCAAGTCGAAGAACCGTTTGTAGAACTGTCAATATAGAATATTCCCTCCTGTACATCATTCTCAATATTCGGAATCACCCAACAACTGATGTATCCTAATGGAAAGCAGATAATACCTGCAGCTGGGTGTCATCATCATCCCAAAAAAGAACACCACCTACCCACACCAATAGGTCAAATCACTTGTATATAAATGCAGAGCAAGCCCCACTCCCTCTATAGCACTGATGAAGTTACTTGGTTGGGTAATGAAATGTCGGCAAGGAAAACTTCTACAGAGGCTCTCAGTCATTCAGGTCATGGTTGTCCCAAAGGTGCTTTTTCAAGAAGCAACTGGACTTTTGATTTTCCTTGAAGATGTTTCACTTTAGAAAGATGTTCATTGCCTTTTGAAAAAGCACCTTTCGGTCATCAAGAAAACAACTAAGCTCAGAGAACACCATCTATCTATCTATCTATCTATCTATCTATCTATCTATCTATCTATCTATCTATCTATCTATCTATCTATCTATCTATCTATCTAACTATCCACCCATCTATCTACCCACCCATCTATCTACCCACCCACCCATCCATCCATCCATCCATCTCTTCTGTATCTGTCTGTCTATATCTATCTGGATGGATGGAGAGACAGATAAATAGATAGATAGGTGATAGGTGATAGATAGATATTTATACGATATGATATGAGTGGGACAGAAGCTTAACCGATTCAGGTCTCATCAATGAAAACATTCTTGCTTTCCATTTTCCCATTACAACTGTATTGTAGATAGCACTAGCACTTAAACTTATATACCACTTCACAGTGCTTTCCAGCCCCCTCTGAGCAGTTTACAGAGTCAGCCTCTTGCCCTCCAACAATCTGGCTCCTCATGTTACTCACTTTGGAAGGTTGGAAGGCTGACTCAACCTTGAGCATTTCAAGATCGAACTGCTGGCAGTCAGCAGAGTTCACCTGCAATACTGCACTTTGACCACTGCACCACCACAGCGGATGCCAACAGTCCCTGTGTTACCCCTGCTTTTCATACTCAAGTTTTTAAATGCCTTCCTTGGTTTCCATTTCTCGAAAACACCCGGGAATCAATGTTCATGTTGTTATACACAGTGGCATATTTCCTGTAGCCTTCAGGCCATTTTCACCACGGCTACGCAATTCCTCTTAGGAACAGGGCTACAATGTTCCACCTTATGATGTGATTATTCAATTCACTGTAACTCCCTTGTCTGTTTTGAATAGATCTGGTTGCTTTTGTCTTTCTCTGTGCTACTAAAAGGAAAAAAGGAAAGAAAAACAAATGAGAGTTCTAATTGAAGAAGAAGAAAACCATGCATATAATTTCTATATGTACAACAACTCTTCCTAACTATGAGAACAATTAACCAGTGGAACTGCCTTCCTGCCTTCCACTGAGGACCTGCATTCTGCACAAGTCAAAAAGAGGGCCGTGAAAATAATTACAGACCCCTCACATCCTGGACATAAACTGTTTCAACTCCTTCCCTCAAAATGACACTATAGAGGACTGCACACCAGAACAACTAGACACAAGGACAGTTTTTTCCCGAATGCCATCACTCTGCTAAACAAATAATTCCCTCAATACTGTCCAACTATTTACTAAGTCTGCATTACCATTGCTATTAATCTTCCCATCCTTCCTATCATCCATCCCCTCCCACTTGTGACTATAAGACTGTAACTTGGTTGCTTGTATCCTTACGATTTATATGGACTGTTTCCTAGTATGATCTGATTGCTTATTGTACCCTGTGAATATTATTAAGTGTCTGTACCTGATGATTCTTGACTCTTGGACGAAATGTATCTTTTCGTTCATATGTGACACTGAGAGCATTTGCACCAAAGACAAATTCCTTGTGGTCAATCACACTTGGCCAATAAAGAATTCTACATATTCTATTCCTATTATTCTATTCATTGTTTCTATTCTATTAATTCTATCATTCTATTTTTCTTTCCCCATTCCTTATCCTGTTCCTGTTCCGTTCCATTTGATGCTGATTACCATGCATCATTCTATGTGTACTGATGCTGATTCTCGTATCCTCACTATTCCATTCCATTCCATGTACATTCCTATTCAATCCATTCTATTCTATTCTATTCTATTCTATTCTGCTTGTCTTCAGAAGTTGTGAGTGCTTCATTACTGGAAGCTTTCAAAAAGAGACTGGATAACCATGTGTCTGACATGGTGGAGGGTCTCCGGTCTGAGCAGAGGGTTGGATTAGAACAGGGGTTGCCAACCTTTTGGACCTCAGGGACCACCAAACTCATAATTTTAGATCCCAGGGACCACTAACTGGTTCTGTGGGCTTGGCCTAATTTGTGGGTGTGGTTGGTGGTCATGTGACTGGCTAGGCATGGCTCGTATGTAAATATTATAAATATTTATATAAATATTGATTTTTTTTAATACAAAAGAGCAACTTTTACCCAAAATCAGGCAAAGCAGGCAGATTGAGTTGCTCACAGAATCACAGATTCATTCAGAAATCCATCTATCTGCCATTGGCTAGCTCAGTCTGTCACATAAAATTTGCTTGCAAGCAAACTCATAAAATTAACTCACAACACAACATGCATGTAAATATTGAATTTTTTATTTATAAAAAGTGCAACTTTTACCCAAAATCAGGCAAAGCAGGCAGGCAGATTGAGTTGCTCACAGAATCATTCAGTGATCTATCTATCTGCCATTGGCTAGCTCAGTCTGCCACATAAAATTTGCTTGCAAGCAAACTCACAAAACTAACTCACAACATACCATGTATGTAAATATTGAATTTTTTATTTTTAAAAAAGCAACTTTTATCCAAAACCAGGTAAAACAGGCAGATTGAGTTGCTCACAGAATCATTCAGTGATCTATCTATCTGCCATTGGCTAGCTCAGTCTGCCACATAAAATTTGCTTGCAAGCAAACTCATAAAATTTGCTAGCTAGCAAACTCACAAAACTAACTCACAACATACCATGTATGTAAATATTGAATTTTTTATTTTTAAAAAAGCAACTTTTATCCAAAACCAGGTAAAACAGGCAGATTGAATTGCTCACAGAATCATTCAGTGATCGATCTATCTACCATCGGCTAGCTCAGTCTCTCAAATTTGCTTGCTGTGAGTCTGCACTGAATTTGCTTGCAAACAAACCTTCAATCCTAAGGGAGGTTCGGCTGTGCTTAGCTAGAAAGCAAGAAATCCAACCATTTCCTGCTTCCTAGCTAATCTAAATCTCCCGGCACAGCAGAACAGATGATGGTCGGAAAAAGGAAAAATAGCAACTTAGCAGACAGGTTTGCCAGGTAAGGAGTGAGTGGGTGGGGAGGGTTCCCGCGGGCCATGTGGGCTGAGCAGCCTTGTGTTTCTGCACAGCCTGGATTAATTGCTTTGTGGGGATGCTCTGGGGGGGGGCGAGATTTCTTTGCGGCCCACCAAAATTTTCTCATGGCGCACCAGTGGGCCGCAGGCCACCGGTTGGTGACCGCTGGACTAGAAGACCTCCAAGGTCCATCCCTATTCTATTATTCTATATTGTACAACTTACTTCTGATTTTCACACCTTCAATCATTGCAGCATCCCCATGGTCACGTGATCAAAATTGGGATGCTTGCCAACCGTACTTGTATTTATGATGAGTTACAGTTATCCCAGAATCCTGCGATCCACCCTTTTGGATCGTCTGAACAGCCAACTGAAAGAGGGAGACCAGATTCACATTCGCAACCGTATCACTCACTTAACCACTGCAATCATTCACTTAAAAACGGTGGCAAAATGAATCATAATGTGGGGCGACATTCACTTCCTGACCGTTTCGCTCAACAGCAGAAAAATTCAGCTCAGTTGTGGTCATAAGGCTTCCATGTTCTGTTTAATTTACATTACTTTACTTTATTGTCCTTGCACCTCGTACAACGAAATTAAATACCATCTTCAGTGTACAATTTATGACTATAAATATAAACACAAACACACATCCCTCACATTTCACATATTGAATTGAAAACCCCTGATATCGCATGACTATGGCACTATATTAATAAGAAGAGAGAAAGGGGAAAAGAGAGACAAAGAGAGAAAGGAAAAGAGAGAGGAAGAAAGAAAGAGAAAAAGAGAGACAGAAAAGGAAAGAGAGAGAAAAAAAGGGAAAGAAAGAGAAAGAAAGAAAGAAAGAAAGAAGAAAACTAGAAACAGAAGAGAGAGAGAGAAAGGGAAAGAGAGAGGGAAAGAGAGAGTTTAGTTTACTTTATTGACATTGCACCTCGTACAACAAAATTAAATACATTATTTAATATATATTAAATAAATATATTAATTTATATATTAATTTATATTAAATATATATTAAATATATTATGACTATGAAAATAAACACAAACACACACCCTTCACATTCTATACCCATGTTGTTGAACCTATGCCATTCGTGCCGGAAGTGGCATGCAGAGTCATTTCCCCTGGCATGTGAGAGAGCCCCAATTTGCATGCATGCAACTGCCCGACAACTGATTGTCGGGTATCTGGTGTGCATGCATAGGGGGCAGAGGGGAGTGCATGGGAGACATGCATGCATGCACAGGGATGCACTGCGTACGAGGGGATCATGTGTGAATGCGCAGATGCACTGCATGTAATTGCATGCACGTGCGCAGATTAGCCACCACTGTTCTATACAATTGAATTGAAAACCCCTAATATTGCATTAATATTGCACTATATCAAGGGTCTTCCAACTGGGCACGTTCAAGACTTGGGGACTTCAACTCCCAGAATTCCTGAGCTAACATGACTGGAGGAGAAATTCTGAGAATTGAAGTCCGCAAGTCTTAAAGGTATCAAGTTTGAAGACCCCTGTACTATACAGTAGAATTCAACAGAGCTACTACCCTGGGATAGAAGCTGTTTTTCAGCCTATTTGTCCTTGTTTTTATTATCCTGTACTGTCTGGCGGATGGTAATAGTTCCAAAAAAAGGATGAGATGGATCTTTGAGTATGTTTTGAACTTTCTTAAGGCAGTGGAAGCTTAACTTAAAAACATTCCTAAATTTTTTTAAACAAGATTTGAAAAAAGATACAAAGATGTTATACTCCAGTCTAGTAATTACAGGGGAAAATTTGTTTTTATGAGAAAAGATAATACAAAATTCTAAACAGGACAGACGAAAGTATAAAAACATTGATTAGAAAGATTTTAAAAATTAGAAAAAAATATGTAATTGAATCAAGAAAGGAATGAGATAATTTAAAAAAAGGCTGTAGGAAATAAAGAAAGGAAAAAGCTATCGAAAAAATTGCAAAAATAGTTATAAGATATGGATTGGAACGTTATAAGATAAATATGTATTGAGTTTATGTCTGTATGGAGAAGTGATAACCTGGGGCCACGCTGTTCTAAAAAAAAAAGATATTTTAGTTGTATTTGTATGTTTTGTGAAAACTTAAATAAAAGTTTTATTTTAAAAAAAAAAGGCAGAAGAAGCAGAGGTGGTATTCAGCAGGTCCTGACCAGTTCTGGAGTACCGGTAGTGGAAATTTTGAGTCGTTCAGAGAACCGGCAAATCCTGCCTCTGACTGGAGAATTTACAGTATCCTTCCCCTGCCATGTCCACCAAGCCACGCCCACAGAACCGGTAGTGAAAAATAATTGAATCCTACCACTGAGCGGGAGCTATAAACTCTTCCAAAAAGAGGAGAGGGCAACCAATGATCTTCTGGGCAATGACATTAACCCTCTGGAGTGCTTTCCTATCTGCCACTGTGCAATTGGCAAACCATACAGAGGTTATTAGATCTCTGTAGAGTTTTAAAAAGATGCCGTAGTAAAATTATTATTTAACCACTCTCCCTATCCCACCCACCCACCCACCCTCTCCAAAACCACTGTCAAGGATCTTGGAGTACTCATCTCTAATGATCTAAGTGCTAGAGCTCATTGTAACTACATAGCCAAAAAGGCGTTAAGAGTTGTTAACCTAATTTTACATAGCTTTTTCTCTGGTAATATTACACTAATAACTAGAGCATACAAAACATTTGCTAGACCAATACTCGAATACAGCTCATCAGTCTGGAACCCACGTTACGTATCTGATATTAACACAGTTGAGAAAGTCCAGAAATCTTTTACAAGAAGAGTTCTCCACTCCTCTACTCATTGTAGAATACCTTATGCCACCAAAGTTGAAATTCTAGATCTAGAAAATCTAGAACTACGCCGCCTTCAGTCTGATCTAAGTATAGTATATAAAATCATACATTGCAATGTCCTATCTGTCAATGAACACTTCAGCTTCAACCATAACAACACAAGAGCACACAATAGATACAAACTCAAGGTTAACCGCACGAGACTTGATTGCAGGAAATATGACTTCAGCAACAGAATGATCAATGTCTGGAATACTCTACTGACTCTGTGGTTTTTTCCCCAAGCCCCAAAAACTTTAACTTTAGACTGTCTACTATTGACCTCACCCCTTTCCTAAGAGGTCTGTAGGGGGCATGCATAAGCGCACCAACGTGCCTACCGTCCCTGTCCTATTGTTTCTTTTTTATTTTTCTTATATGTATCCATGTATTCATAACTATGTTTTTACTTATACCTATTATCTTGTAAGCAATTGACAAATAAATAAATAAAAAACAGCAACAACTACCACAAAGGGAGAAGAACTATTGTGAGAAGTGATCTGAAGGCTTGGTGTTAAGGAAAAGAGGAGAAATCAATGAGCTACGGAAGCATCCTGGGCCTTTCAGCTGCCTGGAGAAAACATTTATGGGCCGGCTGTTAAACTTTGGAAATAAGAGTGTGTAATGGAAATATTGATAGAGCTTCAATACAGTGGTGGCAATGCTGGCTACTCGGAGGTTGAGATGGATCTAACCTTTCTCCATCTTCTCTGATCTTCTTTTTCCTTTTCATCTTTTATACTCAGCACTTGAACTTTTGCTGCAGTATTTGACTTCTTGCTTCTCTGGGAGTTTCTTCTTCTTGACTTCTTGGCTAGGTCTGATTGCCAAGTAAAATTGAACAGAACAGCAGAGTTTGATAGGTACAGATTAACTGAGCTGGAAAAAACCTTGTAGGTCATCTAGGCTGACCCCCCCTACCCAAGCAGGTAACCTTACACCATTTCTGACTAGCCTCTTCTTGAAAGTCTCAAGTGATGAAACTCCCACAACTTCCGAAGGCAACTTCTATTCCAATGGGTTGATTGTTCTCACTGTCAGGAAGTTGCTTCTTAATTCCAGGTTGAATCTCTCCTTGTTCAGTTTCCATCCATTATTCCTTGTCTGACCTTCAGGTGTTTTGGAAAATAGCTTGACTCCTTCCTCTCTTTGGCAGCCACTCAAATATTGGAAGGCTGCTATCACTGTCTCCCTTGGTCCTTCTCTTCACTAGTTCCTGCATCCATTCATAGTATGTTTTAGCATCCAGTCATCATCCTGGTTGTTCTTCTCTGCCCTCTTTCTAGAGTCTCAACATCTTTGTTATAGTGTGGTGACCAAAACTGGACGCAGTACTCTAGGTGTGGTCTTACTAAGGCTTTATAGAGTGGTATTAGAACCTCTCTTGATCTCGATTGTATCCCTCTCTTAATATAATTTAGGATTGCATTGGCTTTTTTGGCTGCTGCTGCACACTACTGGCTCCTATTTAGCTGGTTGTCCACTAAGACTCCAAGATCCCTCTCACAGTTACTGCTACTGAACCTAGTTTCACCCAGTCTATATGTGTACTTTTGGTTTTTCTTGCCTAAGTGTAGGACTTTACTTTTCTCTACATTGGATTTCATTTTGTTAGATATGGCCCAGTGTTCAAGTCTGTTGAGATCCATCTGGATCTTGAGCCTATCTTCTTGGGTGTTAGGTGTTCCTGCTAGCTTAGTATCATCTACAAATTTGGTAAGTTCCCCTTCTATTCCCTCATCTAAGTCGTTAATGAAAATATTGAAGAGTCCTGGGCCTAAGACAAAACCTTGTGGCACTCCACTGCTTACTTCTCTCTGTGTAGACTTAGAGCCATTAAGGACTGCTCGTTGAGTATGGTTTGTCAGCCAGTTACAAATCCATCTGATGGTGATGCTATCTATACCACTTTTTCCTAGTTGGAAGGGACCTTGGAGGTCTTCTAGTCCAACCCTCTGCTCAGGCAGGAAATCCTATACCATTTCAGATGATTGGTTGTCCAATCTCTTCTTGAAAACCTCCACTGATGGAGTTCCCACAACTTCTGGAGGCAAACCTTTCCCCTGGTTAATTGTTCTCACTGCCAGGGCATTTCTCCTTAGTTCTAGGTTGCTTCTGTCCTTGGTTAGTTTCTACCCATTGCTTCGTGTTACAATGTCACTTTTTTTCAATACCGTGGTAGATTCCAACAGTCATCAAACCAACTGTTGTAAGTTGAGCAACTCCCCTATAAGACGTTAGGCATGGGTTGCCAAATTCAGAACCATTTGTTAAATACGTGGCTTGTGGTAGGAGGCAAGATTTGGCTGGACCAAATTTGATGCTCGGAGAGAACGCTAAGAAGCATTAAAAAGGGCCGAGAGGCAAGATTTTCTGTTAAGCAGGAAACCAAGGATGAGTTTGATGTGCAGATGATGGATTGCATCACTTAAGACCGAGCTACATCTCATTTTGGTATTCAAGAGGCTAAGTGGAAAAACCATCCAGGGATTAGAAGATGCCATCTAATTTTAATTAATTAGTTAACTCTAATTTGTCATCAAGGAAACCTGAGACTTGTAATATGCATGGAGAGCCAGTTTTGTCTAGGCAACAGGCTAGAAACAAGTTGATTTTAGGCAGTGAATTTAGGTATAGAAGGCAGCTGGGTGACTTCGGGCCAATCACCAGGAGACTGTGAGTTCTAGTCCTACCTTAGGCACAAAAGCCAACTGTGTGACTTTAGGTCAATAACCAAGAGATGGTGAGTTCTAGTCCTACCTTAGACACAAAAGCCAGCTGAGTGACTTTGGGTCAATAACCAAGAGATGGTGAGTTCTAGTCCTACCTTAGACACAAAAGCCAGCTGGGTGTCTTTGGGCCAATCACCAGGAGATGGTGAGTTCTAGTCAGGGGTGGGATTCTACAGGTTCATACCTATTCACTAGAACCGGTTGTTAACATTCTAAGCAGTTGGGAGAACCGGTTGTTAGAAGAAATTCCTGGCCTAATCCTATAAGGAAGGCAGGAAGGAAACATTCTGGTGTTGCTTACAGAAACTGCCTCTCCGTTAACCTTTATTACATACTTGGCAGGACTAGACTTCCTGTCTCAGGAATGTCTCTGGAGTTTTTTCCCCCTCCTTTGCTGGTACTTTGCTTGTGTGGAGTGACCATTCAAAGTTACAATGGCAAAGTGAAAAAAGTGACTTATGACCATTTTTCACACTTACGACGGTTGCAGCATCCCCAGTCATGAGAAGCCAGGCGAGGTGATGCGTGCCTCGATGTAAGTGATGTTTAGTTGACCACACCCAGCCAGTCACATTACCACCAAGCCACGCCCAACAACTAAGCCTTCTTCTCTGCACTCTTTCCAGAGTCTCAGCAGACAGAAGTCTCCCAATTTCTCTCCCAACAGCGCCCCTGTAAGGTAGCTCGAGCTGAATAACAGGGAATAAAAGATGCGAAGTCACCCAGTGACGTAACCTGGCTGAACCACCCTTGAATCTGGTCCTAGAACCAGAAACATCTCGATTCAGCCCTCTACATCCTTTCCTATCTTAAGGCTGAGCATCCAATACACAAAAAAATTCCAGGATCCTCAGAGCTCCCAATTAAACTTTTTTAAAAAAATAATTAAAAAAATCTCCCCCCCCCACCTTTCCTTCTTACTAAGTGAATTTCCATTCCTCCCTGGGACTCTCTCTGTCTTCTCTGCTCTGCTTTAATTTTATTATTATTTTTTCCCCTCTTTCATTCCATAAGTGATTGGATTTTTCTTCCCCCCCCCCCACTGTTTTTGGGGTAATAGGAGAAGCAGCTTTTATTTCTATAAAACAGCAGCTGCTTTCATTTAGTTTTATGGATTTAATGTATTTAGATGTTCCAAGGGAAGCTGCGAGCTGATGGTATTATCCAGCCGTTTGCTGCTTCGTGCGTCTTTTAATGAGGAGACTTATCTGATTCGGAGGGTCTCATATTGGCGGCAATATTAATTCTCCGTTCCTTTGTCTTTGGGCTTCCAGATTTAATTTGTAGAGGGGATTCCTTCAAGAGTTGTGGGTTTTTTTTTTTCCCCTTCCTCTCCGCAGACCTCATAATGTTTTTTTTTTTAATTTTGATTTTTTTAATTGTATTTATCGATCTTCCACCGTTATTATTTTTACAAATAACCCAAGGGAGCAAACACACAACAGCACACTTTCCTCCTTCTGTTTTTCCTCCCAAAACAACCCTGTAAGGTGGGTTGGGCTTAGAGAGATAGACTGGCCCAAAGTCACCTAGCTGGCTTTCGTGTCTAAGGCAAAACTAGAACTCACTGTCTCCTGATGAAATGGCTCAAAAACACCCAGCCAGTTTCATGCCTAAAGCAAAACTAGAACTCAGTGTCTCCTGATGAGTGGCTCAAAGACACTCAAGCCAGCATTCATGCCTAAGGCAAGACTAGAACTCACTGTCTCCTGGTGATTGGCCCAAAGACACCCAGTTGGCTTTTGTGCCAGAAGTGGAACAAGAACTCACCATCTCTGGTGACTAACCCCAAAGTCACCTAGCCAACTTTCATACTTCAGGTGGGACAAAAACTCACCATCTCCTGAAGATTGGTCCAAAGTCCCCTTTGTTCTAGGTTGGATCTCTCTTTAATGATGTTTCACCCATGACTTCTTGTCCTGCCTTGAGTTGCTTTGGAGAATAAGTCAGTCCCCTCTTCTTTATGACTACCCCTCAAGTGCTGGAAAACTACTATCACATCACCCATAGTCCTTTTCTTTGTTAGACTAGACACACCTCAATCGCTCATCATATGGTTTAACTTCCAGACTGCTGATCATCTGTGTTGCGCTTCTCTGCACTCTATCTATGGTCTCAACATCCTTGCAAGGACAGGCTACAATTATTAGATTCCCAACAAGAATTTATCACGAAGATCTTGGAAAAGTTACAGCACACCTGGTTAGAAAAGCAAGAATCATGAAGAACCTTATCATAAAAGCCAATGAGTTGGTTACTTATGGAAAACTCAGTTCTTCTTTCATGATATTAGAAAAATCCATACTTGAGAACATGTAGCTAAATGTGTATGGAGATTCTCAGTCAACCAGGTTCATGGTTGCCCCAAAGATGTTTTTTTTTCAAGAGGCAACTGGACTTTCTTGCTGAAGAAGAGCTGAAGAAGCTTCTTGGATGAGAAGCAAAACATCTTCAAAGAAAAAAACCAGAAAATCCATCAGAACAACTAGACACAAGGACAGGTTTTTTTTTCCCCATGCCATCACTCTGCTAAACAACTAATTCCCACAACGCCGTCAAACTATGTAGTAAGGCTGTATCACTATTATTCTTCTCATATTTCCTACTACCTATCTTCTTTTCTACTTATGACTATAACTTCGTTGCTTGTATCTTTATGATTTATATTGTTTTAGTTTCCTAGTATGATTTATGATGATTGCTCATTTAGTATCCTATGACTATCACTATATTTTATGATTTATGATGAATGCATGTATCATCATGGTTTATCACTTACAGCTTTTACATACACTGAGAGCTTATGTACTGAAGACAAATTGCTTGTGTGTCCAATCACACTTGGCCAATAAAGAATTGAGTTGAGTTCTATTCTACTATTCTATTCTATTCTATTCTACTCTACTCTACTCTACTCTCAAAAAAAGCACCTTTGGGACATAGTTGAGAATGTTCTCCTCCAAACATGCACATATGCATGCACACACACACACACACACACACACACACACACACACACACAGAAATAAAACTATTAGGTGTTAATAACAAAACCAGGAATCACCAGTGATGAGGGACCCTCTCAAATAGCAGGTCACCTTTAATAACCCCAAATCAGAGATTCAAAACCCTCAAAGCTTTTCAAGAACAAATTAATTTTCCAGGACAAACCTATAGATTTTTTTTTTCTCCTGGCCTCCAAAAGAAGCTTGTCAAAAGTCATTTGAATTAACACTGTGTTAGTCTCCATCTCCACCTCTCTTTCTCTTTCTCTCTCTTTCTTTCTCTCTCTCAAAAGAACGGCTTACACAACTGAGACATTGATTGTGTGTGCATCTATGTGGGTGCACACTCCAAGGGAATTGCTAATTTTCTTTAAAAAAAAAAAATTCAGATTCTCAGCTCCCAAATCCCCAATCTGCATGAACTGAATGAAGTAGAAGAGTATCGTTCTCTTATAAAGCTTAATGAAGCCTTGATGTTATACAACTTTAAGCTACAAATTGAAGCTAGATTTGCAGGCAACCAAGTGCATTAAACCTCTTTTCGTTGAATGACAGGAGAAAAAAAGAACACCTCATTTTAGTTGCTGGGATCTGAACATTAATAGAGCCTAGAGTCCTGGGCGCATAAAATAACCAAGGGAAAAGATTGAAAGTTTTGTTGCTCAGATGACAACGTTACAGGAAGACATCGACGGCATAAAGTGGAACAATCTGAAAAGACCCACAGTGGAGTTTTTAGCCGGCATCCAAACAGCACAAATTAAAGCTGAAACAACCTTGCAAAGATTATTGCCAGCTTTAAATTCAAATCCATTTCTTTATTTTACAACTGTACACATATTTGGCTGAGTTTTTGCTATACAACCCACCAGGCTAATGCAAAAAGTAGCAGGTATATTCAAATGAACATGTCAGGTTTGGTTAGGATTACAGCTGACTAAGTTTTGGAGGACAAATGTGTTTGGGAAGGCCCAACTCAAAGGGTTGAGTGATGCTTCAATTTTTTTTTTTTTTGCAGCCAATTCAGACATTTGGGCTAATAAAGAAAAGCCAGGTGAGGTGTGTTGTGCGAATTGTTTTACTGTTCTTTTATTAGCCGCTGTACATTCAGCCTGTCATCTCCAAAAAGCATATTATATCAAGAATCAAGCAGTAAACAAGAGCCAAATCAAGGAGCCACCAAGAATACTCCCCCACAAGCCACTTGTATATAAACAGAGAGCAAATCCCATTCCCTTCTAACACTGATGATGTTACTTAGTTGGGTTATAAAATGTCTACAAGAAAGCTGCCAACCTCAGAGAGCGCCCAGGACCCCACAGTTCAACCCTGAGTTAGAAATATGCTCTTCTATTTGTAAGATGACATGGCAAACCACTAGTATAGGTGTAGATCTTGAGCCTATCTTCTTGGGTGTTAGCTGGCAGGAATAGCTAACACCTAAGAAGATCGGCTCAAGATCCAGATGGATCTTGACAGACTAGAACATTGGGCCATATCTAACAAAATGAAATTCTATGTAGAGAAAAGTAAAGTTCTATACTTAGGCAAGAAAAAACAAAAGTACACATATAGACTGGGTGAAACCAGGCTCAATAGCAATAACTGTGAGAGAGATCTTGGAGTCTTAGTGGACAACCAGCTAAATATGAGTCAGCAGTGTGCAGCAGCAGCCAAAAAAGCTAATGCAATCCTAAGTTGTATTAACAGAGGGATACAATCAAGATCAAGGGAGGTACTAATACTACTCTATAAAGCCTTAGTAAGACCACACCTAGAGTACTGCATCCAGTTTTGGTCACCACATTGTAAAAAAAGATGTTGAGACTCTAGAAAAAGTACAGAGAAAAGCAACCAGGATGATTAGGGGACTGGAGGCTAAAACATACAATGAACGGTTGCAGGAACTGGGCTTGGCTAGTCTAGTAAAGAGAAGGACCAGGGGAGACATGATAACGGTCTTCCAATATTTGAGGGGCTGCCACAGGAAGAAAGGGGTCAAGATATTTTCTAAAGCGCCTGCAGGCCAGACAAGGAATAATGGATGGAAACTGAACAGTGAGAGATTTAACCTGGAAATGTGGAGAAACTTTCTGACAGTGAGAACAATCAACCCATGGAACAGAAGTTTCCCTCGGAAGTTGTGGGAGCGCCATCTCTTGAGACCTTCAAGAAGAGACTGGACTGCCATTTGTCAGAAATGGTGTAGGGTCTTCCGCTTGGGTGGGCGGTTGGACTAATGACCTACAAGGTCCCTTCCAATTCTGATTATCTGTTCTGTTATCTGCTCTGTTAGAGAGCAAACCCTCCACACTCTAGCATTGATGATATTACCTAGTTGGGTAATGAAACATCTGCAAGAAAACCCTGCCAAGCTCAGAGAGCACCAAGGTCCCCATTAGTAGGGGTAGACTTCCATTGGTAGGATGACATGGCAAAACCCTAGTAGAGAAACAGAGAGCAAATCCCGGACTCTTCTAGCACAGATGCTGTTACCTAGTTAGGTCATGAAATGTCTTCAAGAAAGCCACCAAGCTCGGAGAGCACCAAAGATCTTATAGTTCAACTCTGATCAACAAATATCCTATTTTATTGAAAACCTCTTCTATTTCCAACTTCTGGACATTTTATTCCTTAACTAGTTGGGATATTTTTTTCTCCACATCAGCCTATTATCTCCTCTCCATCTTTTACTGTCCCTATCCTTCAGCCTCCTTTGAGGTTGTCTCTTGAATGCTCTTTCATTCTGCAATGTTGGCCGTAAAATAAAAATAAAATAAAAATAGTAAAATAGTAAAATACGAACTTTCTTCTGCCCCTCTTGCCAATTTCTCCCCATCTGAGATTTTTTCCTCCCTTTTCAACCAGGTTCTTTAAACAAAAGTGGCCTTCAAATTCACAGACATGTGCAAGTTCAGGAACTGACTGACTATCGTGGTCTTACCATCCCGAAAGAAGCATGGCTATCTCAATATAACCAGGATAAGGCAATGTGTCTCCCCAAAACCTTAACCAAGATAAGAAATTATTAAGATATTAGGCAGGGAAGGAGTATACAGTAGATATCCCAATGCACTTTGTGGCCATTCAAAGTTACATAGTCCCACGATGGCAAGAAAGATAGAAAAATGGGGCGAAACAAGTGTCTCATTTAACAGCGGAAATGCTGGGCTCTCCTGGTGGCTGTAAGTTGAGGACAGCCTGTGTATCACTTCTCCTTACAGGAAGGAAAAGAAGAAGGAAAAATTCTAACCCGACTGGTTTGCTCCTTTTGCCGCCAAGTAAATGGAGATTTAATAGAAGGGAGCTAAATCCCTTCTATTTACCACAAGGTCAGGGGTCAGCATGAGTAAATCATTAATTAACACACTGATGGCTTCATGCTATCAATCAGGCTGTGTTTACACACAGGGACCAAAGCAGCCCCTTGACATTTAAGCCAGGAGGGAGGTTGCTTGGATTGAACTGCAAGCTTGCAATGTTTTCTCCTCCCTCTGATTTTGATGGCAAGCCGAGATCATAATAACACTAATACCACTCTATAAAGCCATAGTAAAACCACACCTAGAGTACTGCATCTAGTTTTGGTCACCACACTATAAGAAAAGATGTTGAGACTCTAGAAAAAGTGCAGAGAAGAGCAACCAGGATGATTAGGGGACTGGAGGCTAAAACATACAACGAACGGTTGCAAGAACTGGGCCTGGCTAGTCTAGGGAAGAGAAGGACCAGGAGAGACATGAGAGCAGTCTTCCAATATTTGAGGGGCTACCACAGGGAGGAAGGGGTCAAGCTATTTTCCAAAGCACCTGAAGGCCAGACAAGGAATAATGGATGGAAACTGATCAAGGAGAGATTCAACCTAGAAATAGGAGGAATTTCCTGACTGTGAGAAGAATATAATAGGATAGGATAGGATAGAAGCTTTATTGTCACTTTGAATGCACACTAATCGCCCTACATTAAAATGAAATTTTGTTGCAGACAGCTCTCAAAGTGTCACCATCTCTAATATACACTACATAATACAACACAATAAATAAATACAGATAAATACAGAATTATGCATATACCACATATATTGCATGTTACACAAACATGCCACATGCAATTAACCAATGGAACAGAAGTTGCCTTCAGAAGTTGTGGGAGCTTCATCACTGGAAGCTTCAAAGAAGACACTGGACTGTCATCTGTCAGAAATGGTGTAGGGTCTGCTTGGGCAGGGGGTTGGATTGGATGACCCTTCCAACTTAGTTAATCTGTATATCTATAAACCCTCCAACTTTGATAGCAAGCTGAGATCGCTTTCCCCCTGCATCACCCTAGCAAGACTATCAAGGAAAAAAAAAATCCTCATTTCCTCTCCCAAGAGAAACCCCCCTAGGTTTTCCCTCTGCGTGGAACTGTCTTCTTCCAGAGCAGCAATAAATAAATATCTCCTTTAAAAAAACAAAGAAGAAGAAGCATAAAATGGCATTTTAATGGAACCCGAGCTTCAGCAAGCATCCATGAGCAAGCAAAATTTGATCTCTTGTTACGCTGCAGAAAAAAAAAAGTTGCAGGGAATTAATGCATAATTGAAGCCAACAGACAATGAACTCTGGGGTTGTTTTTGTTTCCTCCACACACACCCCGAAGGGGAAAAAAAAAACTCACAAAAATCACACAAAGGAGGTTTTATTGCTAAAAATATCCCGCTGCCAACATTGGAGAAAACAAAAATGCACAGAAATAACAGTAGACTCTTCACTTTCCTGATGGATCGGTTCTGGGTTTATTTCCGGACTTGCCTAAGGACAATATCCCAGCTCAATTTCAAACTTTTATTATTATTATTATTATCATCATCATCATCATCATCATCATTTTTATTAGAACCACAGACAACTACAATGTTCTAATACATATTGATTTTACAGAAGACAATGTTGAAAAAGCACTACGCAATCTAAAACCATCTCTATCTATTGGACCGAGCATAATATGTGCCTATTTCTTAAAAAAGCTATCCACTGCCATAGCAGAACCTTTAAGCATCATCTTTGAAAAATCTTTCAGGACCAGTTCCTTGCCAAAACTATGGTCACAAGCCACGGTCATCCCCATCTTCAAAAAGGGGGATCCCAGCCTAGTTGAAAATTGCAGACTAATCTCCTTATGCTGCATCACCTGTAAAGTCATGGAATCAATTATTAACCAATCCATTATCCTCCACTTAGAGACAAACAACCTACTCTCTAATAAACAATTTGGTTTCAGAAAAAAACTATCCTGTAATCTGCAACTCTTACATTGCAAAAACATATGGACTACACAACTCGATCCGGGCAAAGCAATAGACGCAATCTACATAGACTTCTGTAAAGCCTTTGATTCAGTGGTACAACAAACTACTACTAAAACTAAAATCTTATGGTATCTCTGGACACCTGCATAACTGGATAGAAGCATTCCTGTCAAACAGACAACAAATGGTCAAAATTGGGAGCATCCTATCAAATTCTGTACCTGTCAACAGTAGTGTCCCCCAAGTGTTCTAGGACCAACTCTCTTCATACTCTACATAAATGACCTCTGTGATCATTCAAGAACAACTGCGTTCTCTTCGCTGATGATGTAAAGCTATTCAACACCACAGACAATACTGCTACCCTTCAAAAAGACCTTGACTATGTATCAGAATGGTTAAACAAATGGAAACTTCAAAGCTCTACAAATAAATGCTCTGTCATATTTTACATATTGGCAAAAAAATCAGAAAATAAAATACAGGTTGAATAGTCAAGACCTTGTTGATGATCCAAACTCTGTCAAGGATCTTGGAGTACTCATCTCTAATGATCTAAGTGCTAGAGCCCACTGCAACTACATAGCCGAAAAGGCATTAAGAGTTGTTAATCTAATCTTATGTAGCTTTTTCTCTGGTAATATACACTACTAACTAGAGCATACAAAACATTTGCTAGACTAATACTCGAATACAGCTCATCAATCTGGAACCCACATTACGTATCTGATATTAACACAGTTGAGAAAGTCGAGAAATCTTTTACAAGAAGAGTTCTTCACTCCTCTACTCAGTTGCTGAATACCTTATGCTACCAGACTCGAAATTCTAGACCTTGAAAACCTAGAACTACGCCGCCTTCGATCCGTTCTAAGTATAGTATATAAATTCATACATTGCAATGTCCTACCTGTCAATGAATACTTCAGCTTCAACCATAACAACACAAGAGCAAACAATAGATACAAACTCAAGGTTAATCGCACCAAACTTGATTGCAGGAAATACGACTTCAGCAACAGAGTGGTCAATGTCTGGAATACTCTACCTGACTCTGTGGTTTCTTCCCCAAACCCAAAAACTTTAACCTTAGACTGTCTACTATGGACCTCACCCCTTTCCTAAGAGGTCTATAGGGGGCGTGCATAAGTGCACCAATGTGCCTACCGTCCCTGTTCTATTGTTTCTTTTATATTTTATTTTTCTTATATGTATCCATGTATTCATAACTATGTTTTACTAAACCTATTATCTTGTAAGCAATTGACAAATAAATAAATAAATAATATAAATTATTCCTCTGTTCCTTTCGTTTCAGACATCTCTGAATGGAGAGTGCTCTTTGAACTTTTTCAGCAAGGTATTCCAACGAATTGCAGGGTGAAGGTATTTCTGTAACAAAGTCGGTTAGCTTTATTACTGAAAGGATGGATTAAAAAAGGGCTATACACCGAAGGCCTTCAGCTACAGCTGGAAGGACAAAAAGGTTGTAAATAATAATTGAATTAGGAGCAGACTGTGCTCTGAAGGTCAGGAGCCTGCAGTGTGGCATCAAGGAGCCTCGGTGGTCTCTATGCTTGGCTGTTTTCCTGCAGACATTTCATTACCCAACTAGGTAACATCATCAGTGCTAGAGGGGAGGAGGGTTTGTGGAGAGGAGAAGGAGGAGAAGGAGAAGGAGGAGAAGGACTGTGGGGTCCTTGATACTCTTGAGCCTGGTTGTTTTCTTACAGATGTGTTACTTACTTAGCTACGTAATATCATTAATGTTAGAAGGGAGTGGGGTTTGCGAAGAGGAGGAGGAAGATGTTGTGGTTGTTGTGAAGGACTGTGGGGTCCTTGGTGCTCTCTAAGTTTGTGGTTTTCTTGCAGATGTTTCACTACCCAACTAGGTAACATCATCAGAGCTAGTGTCATGTCCCCGGTGGAGACTGACTCTGAGGGAGAGGAGGAACAGCCAACAGGGAGTGGAAATGTGGCTCCAGAGTTTGTGGAGGAGGCTGGGGAAGGGCAGAGGCCGCCTGGGCAGTCAGAGGACCCAGGCCCATCCCCTCTCCATCCTAGGGCACGCAGGGAGGAGAGGATAAGGGAGAGATGTGATCTACTGGGGAGGAGAGGGCCTTGATCTTCTTCATGGGCTGCAGCTGTGACAACTGAATAAGAGGAGGGACATGCGTACTGGTGAGTGCTGGAAACAAAGCATGGAAATATCTCTAGTTTATGGATCCTCTTTGAGTTTGGCATCCTTCCCAGTGTGTGTTCTGATATCTGTTGACATCCTCTAGCCCTTATCTTGCCTGGTTTGTGTGGTTCTTTACTCTTTATAATTTAAGCTGCATTTTCTTCTTTTGATAACTGCTTGTGTGGAAGTTTTTTTTGTCTCCGGTCAAGGATATATTTGGAGCTTGGAAGCAAAGTGAAGAAATAAAAGGGGCTTCACCTGTTTATTTGTGATTGTGTTTATTTTGTATCCCACTCTGGGTCATCACAGCTAGAAGGAAATGGAGTTTGTGGAGAGGAGGAAGAGAAGGAGGAGGGGGAAGACTGTGGGGTCCTTGGTGCTCTCTGAGTTTGGTGGTTTTCTTGCAGACGTTTCATTACCCAACTAGGTAACATAATCAGAGTTAGGAAAGAGGAGGGTGTGTGGAGAGGAGAAAAAGGACTATGGGGTCCTTGGTACTCTCTGAAGTTGGTAGTTTTCTTGCAGACATTTCATGACCCAACTAGGTAGCATCATCAGTGTTAGAAAGGTGTGGGTTTGTGGAGAGGAGAAGAGGGGAGGAAGAGGTGACCAAAACTGGATACAGTATTCCAGGTGTGGCCTTACTAAGGGTTTATAAAGCTGTACTAAAACCTAATCAGGTTGTTTGCTGAACTGAAACTCGAGGTGAGGTTGACCTGTTTCATATCTTCTTCTCACCTGCAGTGAGATTGGGAGGGAGGGAGGAGATCTGTGGCTGATGAGAAACTGGGGTGCTTTCCTTCACCTGATACTTCGCAGCCGGCGATAATTGCTTGCAAACGGTCTTCGTGTTAATGCACAGGTGTGCAAAACCGTGCAAATTAGGCGAAGGGGGCATCAAAGAGTACAAAACGGAGTTAAACACTATCCTTGTTCATTCAGAGGGCTATTTTTTCCCCATCCCTAATGCTTTTCAGGAAGGAGCTTCTCAGGGCTATTGTATTCACTGGCGGCACCATCAATAAAATATAATAAATCGTCCATTCACATTCCCTGCACACAGAACTTCTGTGCCGAGTTTTATAGTTTTCAGGGTAATGGGGAATGGCGTATATCCCACTTCTCTACACACAATGAATCTTGCTGGCCTAGTGTGTGTATAAATGAGGTGTAAAGCTGCAAGCTTACTAAGCATAAACAGGAAGAGTAAATGCTGTTTCTTTGGAGGACACATGAGCTGGCCAGCAATAGATTTTAATGGGTAGCCAACCTACTCTTCCCTCTTCCTCCTCCTCCTCTTCCTTCATCATATCTCAGTTTCAATCCTTTATCGGTCTAGCCACTCTATGTATCTGGCGAAGTGAGTTGCAGCTCACCAAAGTGGATAATTTTCAATAAAATGGTTAGTTGGTAAAGATGCCCTGAGATTCCTGATTCTTGAAAAGATAAGCAAGGTTAGAGCTGGTAAGTATTTATATGGAGGTAACCACTGTGGGATGCCAGGGTGGTAAACCAGGCCAAAAATAATTGGAGGAAGAAGAAGAGGAAGAGGAGGAAGAGGAGGAAGGGAAAGAGGAGGTGGGAAGAAGAAGAAGAAGAAGAAGAAGAAGAAGAAGAAGAAGAAGAAGAAGAAGAAGAAGAAGAAGAAGAAGAAGAAGAAGAAGAAGAAGAAGAAGAAGAAGAAGAAGAAGAAGAAGAAGAAGAAGAAGAAGAAGAAGAAGAAGAAAGTGGGACAGAAGGAAAAAGAAGAATTGGAGGAGGAGGAGAATGGGAGATGGAAAAGGAGAAGAAGAATGGCAGGGAGAGGAGGAGAAAGAAGCAGCAGCAACTGATGGGGAAAAAATAACTTCCATATTATTCCTAAGAAAACATGAATTTGAAGTCACCTGGAGTCAAGTCCCACCCAATGGATGCTTTGTTTTTAAATTCTGCACAATGTTCCATTTCTCTTTGCAGAGCTACACCTGGGAGTAGCTTCTTACTCTGCTGGGAATGCAGAATAAGAAACCAGTGACTAAGTCCCTTCAATCCCTCTCTACCAGCTCAATTCCAAGTCTTGTTTCCTGAGGCCCACCAAGCCCAGGAGATTTCCCCACCCCCCAGAAAACCTGAACCCCTAAATTTAGCCCCAACCCTCTCTTTTTTTAGAATGCTCTAAGGACCAACTCTGATGCCTGGACATGCATGACTTTTCCTGCTCCAAACCAGCTCCCACCAGCCCTACAAAAATCCAGGAAGCCTCCGTGGTTTTTATCTCCTCTTTGCAGAACTGGAGATGAAAGAAACCCAACGGTCCACTCAGTTCTCCAGTCACGATGGAGGCCCCGTTAAAGAGTACTAAATCCGACAAAATAATTCCTTGCCACAGCTGTAAGAAAAACCTTTAAGCCCCCTCAAGTAGCAGAATGTTGACAAGGGGCGATAGCAGTCTTCTGGCATTTATCCTGCTCGTTTTTCTCTGAGCTCTTTGGACGGGGTTGACTTGAAATCTGCCAGCCTTGCAATGATGCTCTTGCTAGATTTTTTTTCCTTTTTTTTTCCTTTTGCCGCACGCTTAGTCACACAACGCTATCGGGGTTAAGAGAAGGCTGCAAAATCTGGCTTGTTTCCTTTGCTAAGAGGAGAATCTGTCTGTGTGTGTGTGTGTGTGTGTGTGTGTTTGTACATATTGTGAACTCATAAAATATTTCTCTGGTCTTTTAGAGTTGCCATTAGAAAGGAAGGGGGAAACAGAACTGAAACTGCATTCCATAAATGTTTTCAAAGATAGTAACTAGGCAACTGAAGTTTCTGCTGCAAAATTCTAACTGGAGAGTATGATTGATGATTTTTAGCTATGGATGTGTCCCATTGGAGAATATGAATTATGATACAGCCAGGGGGTGGGGGAAACCAGGGTCAAGGGTGACAATGAATGATGTGTCTCAAAGTCGGCTACACTCAGGTAGCACCAGCATGTTTACTCCTAATAAATCTTCTTTAAGCTTTGAAAATCCAGCTAGAGACTCATGATTTAAATGGGGGTAACTACCAGAGCCCCGATATGTGTGTTCTGTCAAAAAAGCTTCCGAAATCCTAAGCTGCATTAACAGGGGGATAGAATCAAGATCAGATGAAGTGTTGATACTGTTTTATAATGCCTTAGTAAGACCATAATAGGAATATTGGATCCAGTTTTGGTTGCCATGATACAAAAAAAAGATATTGAGACTCTGGAAAGAGTGCAGAGAAGAGCAACCAAGTGTCAACTCATAAAGCATTCCTATGTCGAGTTGCCATAAGCAGGGGAGGGAAAAATCAAAAGTACATTCCACGCTTATCTTACAAAGATTGTAGCTAGACTACTCGATATTCTTCCCCTGGAAATCCTTCATTGGAGAATGTGATTGATGACATACCCAAGAGGGAGGGAAGAAACAGGGTCACAGGTGACCGTAAATCATGTGTGGCAGACTTGGCTTCATATGGGTCAATGTTGACATGTTGTTCCTAATAAATCTTTTGGATTCTTTTGAATATTGGCTCGAGGCTCATGATTGAATTAGAGCAATCTATGGAACCCTGACACCAAGATGATTAGGAGGCTGGAGGCTAAAGCACGTGAAGAATGGTTGCTGGAATTGAGTGTGTTTTGTTTAATGAAAAGATGGACCAGGGGTGACATGATAGCAGTCTTCCAATATCTAAGGGGTTTCCATGAAGAAGAGGGAGTCGACCTATTCTTCAAAGCAGCCTGAAGGCAGGACAAGAAACATTGGATGGAAATTGACCAAGGAGAGAAGCAATCTAGAACCAAGGAGAAATTTCTTGACACTGAGAACAATTAACCGGTGGAAAAGTTTGCCTTCAGAAGTTCTGGGGCTCCATCTCTGGAGGTTTTAAGAAGACATTGAGCAACTACTTGTCTGAAATGTTTTAGGGCTTCCTGCCTGAGCAGGTGGCTGGACTAGAAGACCTCCAAGGTTCCTTTTTGCAGAAGAGAAAAAAAAGCAATTGTTTCTTTTACCGGTCAGATACTGAAATTCTACCTTCTATGGCTCATAGGTTAAAATGCAGGCCAATTTTGATTTACAACCGTTTAGCAATCAATCGAAGTTACTACAGCACTAAAAAAAGGGGGCCTTCCCACCAACTGTTACAACTGTTGCAGCAGCCAAAAGGTCATGAGATCTTAATAAAAAGAATAAAAGGGCCTTGGAGGTCCTCTAGTCCAATCCCCTGCTCAAGCAGGAGACACTATGTCCAGAGACATTCTGGACAAAGGTTATCCAGTGTCTTCTTAAAAACATCCAGTGTTGGAGCACCCACAACTTCTGAAGGCAGGTGTTGCTGTCAGAATGTTTGCAGCATGACTCCTATTGTGAGACAACCCAGGAGCACCATACAGCAACTTTGTCTTTTAACAGTGGTTTATATATAACACAGTTACGTACATAAATATACATGGTAGGCAAATACCTGGCAAGCAATCAGTCTTCATTACTCTGCACAGAGAACAACAACGGAGATACTGTAGAACACAAGGAGAGAGAGATACTCCCTCTCAAGACCGCCCTTATATAGACAGCTTCTTAAAGTGGCAATAATCCTGCTGACCCAACCTCAGTCTTAAAGCTGCAATAACCATGCTGATTCATCCTCATTGCATCAGCCTTACAACAGCTGGTCAGCTATTAAGTCTCAATAACTTAATAGTTTCATCGGCTAATTGTCCTCACTGTTAGAAAGTTTCTCTTTAATCTCAGGTTGTTTCTCTCCTTGATTAGTTTCCACCCATTTTTTCTTGTCTTGCCTTCAGGTGCCTTGGAGAATAGCTTGACCTCCTCTTCTTTGGGGCAACCCCTCAAATATTGGAAGACTGCTATCATGTCTTCCCTAGTTCTTCTTTTCTCCAGACTAGCCTTACCCAATGCAGAGGCAAAAAAAAAAACACCCTGAGCAAAGCTTTATACCAAATACACTTCAGATACGCAGACTTCATCAAGTGACAAGATTTTTGCAACCGTAATCCCCACCTGTCACATGAAGAGACTGCCCTTCAATTCTTTCAGGAGCACATTGGATTTCCTGGCTCACTTCTATCTCACCTTTAACAAGCAGGAACTGCTAAATTTAATTCCCAGCACCCTCATTTAAAAAGACCACCTCACCACAATGAAAAATTCATAGGTAGCGTGGATTTTTTTTTTTAAAGGGGAAAAAAAGAGCAGCTGTGATTTTGCTTTGCTGTTTATTTGACGTCTTACAAATCCAGGGGGGCTGCCTCAGTGAGGAGGAGGGGGTCAAGCTATTTTCCAAAGCACCTGAAGGCCAGACAAGGAATAATGGATGGAAACGGAACAAGGAGAGATTCAACCTGGATATAAGGAGGAATTTCCTGACAGTGAGAACAATCAACCCAAGGAACAGAAATTGTGGGATCTTCATCATTGGAAGCTTTCAAGAAGAGATTGGGCTGCCATTTGTCGGAAACAGTGTAGGGTCTCCTGTTTGGGCGGGGGGTTGGACTAGATGACCTACAAAGTCCCTTCCAACTCTGTTAATATGAGGTGAATCTGGTCAGGAATCCAGACAGTTTCTTATCCCGATCTTCCTTATTTATAGATGAGAGTCAGATAGCAGATTTATTTTGTATAGCACTGTCCTTGCATTTCTGGGAATGTTGGTTTTTACACCAAGCAGCCTCATTGCTCTTCGAAAGCTTGCCAGAGTCTTTGCGTTCCACTCTACAACCCCAAACCCAGAAGCTGCAAACCAGCAAGGCAGAAATGAAGACAGAGGGCTGTTTGCCTCTCCCTGTCATTTTCCATTTTTAAAAACATTTTCCTTTTCAGGGTCGGCAGTGGGAGGGAAGATCTTTCCACCAGCTTTTGCAGAGTGCCAAATATTTATTTGGTTGGCGGCCATGTGAAAAAAGGACCAACGAGATCCAGAAAAAGATTTTGGGGAAAAAAATGTTTTATTTCTTTTTATTTTAATTTTGCTCAAATGTGGTGCTGCTCCACCTGACATCTCTGTACAGGTAGTCCTCAACTTACAACAGTTCATTTAGTGAACTTTCAAAGTTAGATTACATCAGGATGATGTTATCAAACCTGGAAAGGAAACATCTGCAAGAAAACAGCCAAGCTCAGAGACCACCAAGGAGCTCACAATTACCATAATACTATGTCTGTCTATCTGCTGTTTCTCTGTCTCTCATCTATTTATCCATCTTATATCTATATCTCACCATCATCTATTTCTATCTTATATCTATATCTCTCCATCATCTATTTATCTTTCTTATAGCTATATCTCTCCATCCATCCATCCATCCATCCATCCATTTAGTTACAATGAAACTAAGAAATGTGATTTATGGTCATTGCAGCATCCCCATGGTCACCTGATCAAAATTCAGATGCTTGACCACTGACTCTCATTTACAATGGTCGCAGTGTCCTGCGGTCACTGGAACCTTCCAACAAGAAAAATCAAGGGGAAAGTCACATTCACTTAGCAACGGTGTGACTAAGTTAACAACTAAAGTGATTTGCTTAACAACCGAAGCAGACAAATTGGTAAAATGAGGCAAAACTCTCTTAACAAATGTCTCACTTAGCAACATAAATGTTGGGCTCACTTGTGATCATAACTTGAGGACTACTTGTATGCCGATGAGCTTCTAAGATTAGGCCAGCAGGGATTAAAAGAGGAAGCTGATAAGTGACAAATATCTCCCTCCAATGTCACTGGAGCTGAAAATTCATTCCCGTGTCCCCCTTGTCTCCTTTTCCAGCAAAACTGTGCGATCTTTTGTTTCATTTTTCTTTCTTTCTTTCCTTTTTCTTTTTTGCATCAGAGCACAAAGGGAATTGAAGCCGCAGGAGGAGAGAGAGAAAGCTGAAAGAGAGAGAGAAAAAAGAGAGAAAGAAAAAGAGAGAGAGAGAAAGAGAGAAGAAAGAGAGAGAAAGAGAAAGCAAGAGGTGGAGAGAGAGAGAAAGAGAGAGAGAGAGATTTAATTGGAATATCAAAGCAACCTCGGAATTGAGCTGGATGAGCTGCAGTTGGGAAGGACCGTCTTTCTGCAGAGCGAAGATCTTGTTTGTAACTGTAAAGATTGCAGCCGGCAAGACCGTTTGATCTGGCAAGCACTTTGATCTGAGCCAAACCTTGAAATGCGGAAAGGAGTGGAACTCGGCTTTGGAACTGAACAGACAGAAATGTGGCAGAGGCGAGGGAGAGGAGGGAGGGAAGGGAAGAGGAGTGAGAAGGGGATGGACAGAAATGAAAGAAGGGTAGGAAAAAGGAAGGAAGGAAGGAAGGAAGGAAGGAAGGAAGGAAGGAAGGAAGGAAGGAAGGAAGGAAGGAAAAACAGGAAGGAAGGAAGGAAGGAAGGAAGGAAGGAAGAAAGGAAAGAGGAAGGAAGGAAGGAAGGAAAGAGGAAGGAAGGAAGGAAATGAAAAATGAATGATACAAAGGAATGGAAGGCAAGGGCCCAAAGTAACCTTTTAGGAGCCCAGGGTCACAGGAAGAAAGGAAGGAAGGAAGGGAGGGAGGGAGGGAGGAAGAAAATGAAAAATGAATGACATATGGAAAGATAAGAGATGAGAGTGAAGGGAAGAGATGAAAAAAGCCCAGAATAATCTTGTAGCAGCCCAGAATTTCCTAGAGGGAGGGAGGGAGGAAGGAAGGAAGGAAAGGAAGAAGAAAGGAAAGGTGGAAGGAAGGAAAATGGGAAGGAAGGAAAGAGGAAGGAAGGAAGGAAATGAAAAAATGAATGATGTACGGGAAGGGAGGAGATAGGAGGGAAGGCAAGATCCCAGAGTAGCCTTGTAGCAGTCCAGAGTTACCTAGAAGAAGGAAGGAAGGAAGGAAGGAAGGAAGGAAGGAAGGAAGGAAGGAAGGAAGGAAGGAAGGAAGGAAGGAAGGAAGGAAGGAAGGAAGGAAAAACAGGAAGGAAAAACAGGAAGGAAGGAAGGAAGGAAGGAAGGAAGGAAGGAAGGAAGGAAGGAAGGAAGGAAGGAAGGAAGGAAAAACAGGAAGGGAGGAAGAAAAAGATGAATTACAGATTTCAGGAAGGGAAAGGACAAGAAGTCAGAGGGAGGGAGATAAGGAGGAAATGATAGGATGATAAGATACAAATCCACCTAAATAGTTCCCACGTCCTTTAATCATTGATGGTAAGAAGGAGAACCTTTAAGAGCTTCTTCTCTTCCAGTTCTCCACGTGGAAAAAGAGAGTTGATGAACAACTCTCAAAGCTGAAACATCTCCTCCGCAGACAGGGCTGCTTATTGTCCTTCAAGGAGGCCTCATTTCTTTGAGTAAACAAATAAGAGCGTCTGGAGCATCCTGCTCACCACCGGTCCAGCAGGAAGAAGGCTGGGTGAGATGCAATTAGGACAATGGAACTTGGCCAAGAGACAGTTGTGCATGGGCGAGCCGTGTGCGGTCTTGCCAGCTCCATCATTTTCTCCCACACACCTGGACCAGCAAGGCAGAAGATGGCCTGGCTTATGTTCAGACTCTGTTTGGCAATCGAAACTTTGCTCCAGCATCTTTTCTCATGCCACAGGCGCCCAGGAGATCTCAGATGGGTGATTCGGGGACAGGCAAGCCTTCTGGAAGAGGTGACTCAGCAAAATTTGGACTTTCCAACGGAGGAGTCAACTTGGCAGCGTAAAGGACTTTGGTGGGGTGGGGTGAATCACTCCCGAATTTTACCGTCTGATTCTGACAGAGTACCGTGGAACCTCGGGTCATGACCATAATCCGTTCCAGGACTTTGGTTGCAACCCGATTTGGTCGTGAACAGAAGCAAGACGGATTGCGCATGCACCTACAATTCTGCAGAAATCGCCGCAGCAGGGAAAATTTCCGTGGCTGTATTTGATCGGCACCAAAGGATCTGTTCATGACCAGAAGCAACAATTTCCCCAAATTTTTGGTGGTCACCCGATTTAGTCGCAAACAATTCGTGACCCGAAGTGCCACTGTATACTACTCCTGAGAGACGGGGGATACTCTATTCCCATTGCAGAAATTCTGGCGACCACCGGAGGACAGCAAAGAGCTATGAACCTTCTCAGATTTAGTTACTCTCTAGCGGAGAGATGTCAAACTCTATTTCACTGAGGGCCGCGTAAAGGTTGTGTTTGACCTCGGGGGACCGGCATGGGGATAGCCAGCTCGATATCACCACAGGTGCCCCGAGTGCTCTGCAAGTAAAAATGGGCTCCCAAGCTCCATTTTCGGCTGCAAGGGCCTCCTGCAACTCTCTGCCAGCAAAAACAGAGCTTGGGTGAGTGGCCCTCCTGAGCAACATTTTTACTGGCAGAGGCACTAGCGAGTCAGTCCTTCGCCGTTTCCAGGGTGGCCTATGGGTAAAATTTAAGTATACTGTGGGCCAGATGCAGCCCCCGGGCCTTGAGTTTGACACCTCTGTTCTAGCGGATCTTCCAGTTTTTACACCCCTATTTTTACTCAACATCCAGATAAGTAGAGACTTATACCAAGATTAATGCTAGACAAACAGTCCAGAAGTAAACGATACCCCAGTCAAGGGACTATGATAAAGTGATAAACAAGCTAAGAGTAAATAATGGCCTAATCAATGGACCACACCCCCCACCACCACCACACTGACAGGGCAAGCTGCTTGTATCTAAACTGAGAGCAAACACTTCTCCCTTCTAGCACTGATGAAATTACCTAGTTGGGTAATGAGATGTCTGCGAGAAAACAACCAAACTCAGAGAACACAAAAGACTCCACAGTTCAATCCTAAACTAAATATTATCCTGTATTAGTGTCTGTCTGTCTGTCTGTCTGTCTGTCTGTCTGTCTATCTGTCTATCTATCTATCTATCTATCTATCTATCTATCTATCTATCTATCTATCTATCTATCTATCTATCTATCTATCTATCTATCTATCCTCTACCTTTAACTACAGTATCTATCTATCTCTCTCCCTCCCTCTCCCTCTCTCTCTCTCTCTCTGACCAATAATCAAACAGTAAACCATAGCCTAATTACAGAAGCACCAAGAACACTTGTGTGATGTTCCTGGACAAGGAACTTGTACATAAACTTGTATGTAAACGACTTCCTTCTAGCACTGATGATGTTCCTTAGTTGGGTCATGAAACGTCTGCAAGAAAACAACCCAGGTTTAGAGAGCACCAAGGACCCAACAATTGAAACATTATCTTCTATCCATCACGTTTAGATTAGCCCCTGTGTTAATGTATGCCCTCCAATAGTCATCTTGAACTCTATAGCATAAGTTGTACCAGCTTCTGGTCATAGACTTAATAGAAACAATGGGATCAGAGGAGGAATTAGGTTAGAGTAAGCCTCCTCCAAGCCTACGATTTTGTTTTATTGACCAACATACTTGATAAATGTCTCTTGAGAATTCCAGGAACTGCACATGCATTTTGAACAATCTCTCTTTACGGTCAACACACCCAAATTTGTAGCTTGGATTCTAAAAGAATGGGGGCTTACTTTTCCATTTTGATGGTAATAGAAAATCATATCCATGCTGGCATGCGTTTCTGGCAATGAGGCCTGCTTCATTAAGATCTATTTAAACCTGATTGTTGTTGTTGTTTTTTCCACATCGTTTGTTTTTAACTGCATGATGTCATTCCTGGGAGTGGGGGAAAAAAGGCATGTGTCAAAATATTTCAGATGGGAAAGGAAAAAGAAATGGGGAGGAGGGGAGGGAGGGAGAGAGGAAGGGAGATGTGGGAAGGAAGGAAGGGAGTGAGAAGAGAGAAGAGGAGTAAGAAAAGCAGGAAGGCAGGAAGGAAGAAAAGAAGGAAGGGAGATGTGGGAAGGAAGGAAGAGAGAAAGAGAGAGAAGAGGAGGAAGGAAGGAAGGAAGGAAGGAAGGAAGGAAGGAAGAAAGGAAGGAAGGAAGGAAGGAAGGGAAATGTGGAAAGGAAGAAAGGAAGGGAGGAAGGAAGGGAAGAAGATAAAGAAAGGCAGGAAGGCAGGAAGATAGTAGGAAGGCAAGAAAGGAGAGAGAGAGACGGGAGGAAGAGAAGGAGGGAGTAAAGAAGGGGAAGGGAAGTTTTTTTTTTAAGTGCAGAATACTATCAAGGGTGGCCCCTCTGATGGGGGCTCCTCGGAGCTCCCATATTACGCCACTCCTGCGCGAGCTGCATTGGCTCCCGGTGGTCCTTCGGGTGCGCTTCGAAGTGTTAGTTACCATCTTCAAAGCGCTCCATGGCTTGGGACCGGGTTATCTACGGGACCGCCTACTGCCATTATCGGTCTCCCATCGGCCAGTCCGCTCCCATAGAATGGGTCTCCTCAGGGTGCCGCCGGCTGGATGGATGGCGACCCTGAAGGTGCGAGCCTTCTCGTTGGGGGCGCCCTCCCTCTGAAATGAATTGCCCCCGGAGATGAGGACCATCCCTGACCTTTTGACCTTCCGGCGCGCGTTGAAAACACATTTATTCCACCAAGCCGGTTTGGCCTAGAGTTTTTATAGGGTTTTAATTGGTTTTATTGGGTTTTAATCTCTTTTTAATCCCCTATTCGTCTTTATTATTTCACAGCTATAAGATATAATCCTTTTAATTGTTTTTAATTGTTGAACTGTTGTTGTGTTTTTTAGTCTGGCTGTACACCGCCCCGAGTCCCGTTGGGAGAGGGGGCGGTATATAAATGTAATAAATAAATAAATAAATAATAAAAAAATAAAAAAATAAACAAACAAACTGCCAGATCAGATACATACTGAAACCTATTTGGAACGTCATATTTTAATCAAACCTTCTGCTGATAAATATTTAAGTCATGTCTTTTAATGAAAGCTGAAGCAGACCTGCCTTCATAGGGCCAGATTCTGAAAACACTGAGCAAGGGCTTCATTGTCCATTAAAGGAGGACAATGCCTAGGTGACTGAGGTCATTGAAACGCAGATGCCGGGATGAATCGCTAGCCACAAAGATCAGAGTTGGGCAGGCCCTTGGTGTTCTTTATGACGCTCTATGGAATCGAAAGTTGGACTTTAATGAAGAAGGATGGAAGGAGTCGGGAGGCTGTTGAAGGGTGGTGTTGCAGAAGGCTCCTGACAACCCCATGGATAGCCAAGAACACAAATCAATAGATCTATAATGATATGTCAGAATGCCCTTTGGAGACAGGAGGCTGAGCCACAGACCAGACATGGGTCAGAAAAGTGGCAGCTGAGTCTGCAGAAGGAAGATGGACAGGGCAAAAGTCTTAGAAGGGACCTTTCTCTAGTTTAACAGAATAACAAAGTGGGAAGGGACCTTGGAGGTCTTCTACTCCATCTTCCTGCTCGGGGAGGAAACCCGGTACCATTTTAGACAAATGATTGTGCAATCTCTTCTTAAAAATTTCCACTGATGGAGCATTCACAACTTCTGGAGGCAAGTCATTCCACTGATCAGTTATTCTAATTCCCAGGAACTTTCTACTTAGATCTAGGTTGCTCCTCTCCTTGATTAGTTTCCACCCATTGCTTCTTGTCCTGCCTTCCGATGCTTTGGAGAACAGCATGACTCCTTCTTCTTGGCAACCCTTGAGATATTGGAACACTGCTATCAAGTCATCCCTGGTCCTTCTTTTCATTAGATTAAAAGGGTAAATGTTCCCCTCGCGCATACGTGCTAGTTGATTCTGGTTCTAGAGGGCGATGTTCATCTCCATTACAAAACTGAAGAGCCAGCACTGTCTGAAGACGTCTCTGTGGTCATGTGGCCAGCATGACTAAACACCGAAGGTGCACGGAACGCTGTTACCTTCCCACCAAAGTGGTCCCTATTTTTCTACTTGCATTTTTACATGCTTCTGAACTGCTAGGTTGGCAGAAGCTGCTAGAACAAGGAACGGGAGCTCACTCCGTGACGCGGTGCTAGGGATTCGAACCACCAAACTGCCGGCCTTTCTGATTGACAAGCTCAGCATCTTAGCCACTGAGCAACCGCATCATCATCATTATTCATTAGATTAGATATATCTAATTCCTGCAATCGTTCTTTATATGTTTTAGCTTCTAATCATCTTTGTTATTCTTCTCTGCACTCTTTCTAGAGTCTCAACCAGGGGTGGGTTTCTACCGGTTCTGTCCACCTCTGTGGAACCGGTAGCTCTGAAGAGCAGCAGACATAGAACCGGTTCTACAGTATGTCTGCTGATGTTTTTGCCCACCCGGCCTCTTACCTGATCTTTATTTTCTGATTTTTCAACTTCAGCTGCTGAACGAGGCACAGCTGCAGTTGAAAAAGCAGGAAAATAATATTTTAATATTTTAATATTTAATATTTAATATTTTTAAACATTTATATACCGCCCTTCTCCCAAGGGACTCAGGGCGGTGAACAGCTCGTCTAAAAACCCCACAAATACAAAAGTTAAAAAGTAATTAAATATTAGAATTAGCTGCAGACTAAAATTAAGAAAACCCCCCCCACCCTTAAAACCCAATTTAAAATTAAAAATGGAGATCAAATTTAAAATCATTATCTCAGCCCAGGCCGGCCTGCTCAAAGAGCCAGGTCTTTAACGCGCGCCTGAAGGCCCTCAGGTCCGTGCCGGTACGAAGTTCCGGTGGCAGAGTATTCCAGAGGGCGGGGGCACCCACAGAGAAGGCCCTACCCCTTGGCGCCGCCAGACGACACATAGCGGCCGACGGCACCCGGAGCAGACCCTCCCTGTGGGAACGCACCGGCCTGTTGGAGAACGTTGGTAGAATGCGGTCCTGAAGGTAACCTGGTCCCATGCCATGGGTCGCCCTAAAGGTCAAAACTAGAACCTTAAAGCGAACCCGGAGAGCCATCGGCAACCAATGCAGCTCGCGCAGGAGAGGCGTCACATGGGCGCTACGCGACGCCCCCATAATCACCCTCGCGGCTGCATTTTGCACCAACTGGAGTCTCCGGATGCTCCCCGCAGGGAGCCCCATGTAGAGGGCATTACAATAGTCCAGGCGAGAGGTGACAAGGGCCTGAGTGACCGTGCGCAAGGCGTCCCGATCCAGGAAGGGCCGCAACCGGTAGATCCGACGGATCTGATGAAACGCCCCCCTGGAGACGGCCGCGATGTGATGTTCGAGCGACAGCCGTACATCCAGGAGGACTCCCAGATTGCGAGCCCTCTCTGTGGGGGGCAGAACTTCCCCCCCAATAGCCAGCGAAGGTGTCAGCTGGCTATATCGGGGCGCCGGAAACCACAGCCACTCGGTCTTGGATGGGTTGAGCCGAAGCCTGTTCCCGCCCATCCAGTCCCGCACAGCCTCCAGGCACCTAGACATAGTCCCCACAGCATCGTTGGGGTGGTCCGGAGTGGAGATATACAGCTGGGTGTCATCTGCATACAGATGACACCTCACTCCAAGACCACGGATGATCTCGCCCAGCGGCTTCATGTAAATGTTGAACAGGAGGGGAGAAAGGACCGACCCCTGAGGCACCCCACAAACCAGGGGCCTAGAGGTGGACCTCTCCCCCCCCGCCAACACGAATTGCGAACGGTCAGAGAGGAAGGAGGAGAACCATCGGAAGACGGTTCCACCAATCCCCAACCCCTCCAACCGTCGCAATAGGATACTATGGTCGATAGTATCGAAAGCCGCCGAGAGATCTAATAGGACCAGGACAGAGGAGAACCCTCTGTCACGAGCCCTCCAGAGATCATCAACCAACGCGACCAATGCCGTCTCAGTGCTATGTCCAGGCCTGAAGCCCGATTGGAACGGATCGAGGTAAGTTGCTTCCTCCAGGTACTGGGGGAGCTGACGTGCCACCACACTCTCAACAACCTTCGCCACGAAGGGAAGGTTGGAGACTGGACGATAGTTGTTTAAAATAGCTGGGTCCAGGGAAGGCTTCTTGAGGAGGGGGCGCACCACCGCCGCCTTCAAGGCGGTAGGGAGCACCCCCTCTCTCAAAGAAGCGTTGACAATCCCCTGGAGCCAGCCTCGTGTCGTCTCCCTGGCGGCCGAAACCAACCAGGAAGGACACGGGTCCAATAAACAGGTGGTGGCATTCAGACCCCCCAGCAACCTGTCCACACCCTCAGCGGTCACAGGATCGAACTCCCCCCAGATAACACTCTCAAGACCTGCCCCGGACACCTCCCCCGGGACCACCCAATTGGAGTCGAGCCCTTCCCGAATCTGAGCGATTTTATCATGCAGAAATCGGGAAAACTCCTCTGCTCTACCCTGCAAGAGGTCATCCCGCGCTCTCGGTTCAAGTAGAGAGCGGGTCACTCTAAACAGGGCGGCAGGCCGATTTTCAGCTGATGCAATAAGGGCGGAGAAATACGAAGATTTCGCCGCCCCTATCGCCACAAGGTAAGTCTTAATATGAGATCTCACCTGTGTTCGGTCAGACTCAGAACGGCTCGCCCTCCAAATGCCCTCAAGACGTCTTTTTCGGCACTTCATCTCCCGTAGCTCCTCCGTATACCACGGAGCCAAATGGGATCTGTGCCGAGTCAGAGGTCGCATAGGCACAACTCGCTCTAGGGCCCCGGCGGCCGACCCCTCCCAGGTGGCCACCAGGTCTCCAGGCGAGCTGAGAGCCAGAGATTCAGGAAATGGCCCAAGCTCCCTCTGGAACCGATCCGGATCCATTAGGCGCCTGGGGCGGAACCATCTAAGTGGCTCCGCCTCCCTGCGGTGGGGGGTAGCGGAACAGAAATCCAGCCTCAGGAGGGAATGATCTGTCCATGACAAGGGTGTAATAACTAAATCCCCCCAATTACAGTCATTCAACCACTGCCCAGAGACAAAAATCAGGTCCAGCATGTGACCTCCCATGTGAGTGGGGGCAGAAACTAACTGGGTCAGGTCCATGGCCGCCATGGAAGCCAAGAACTCCCGGACCAACCCCGAGGTTTCACCGAGCGATGGCAGGTTGAAATCCCCCATGACTAAGAGCCTTGGGGTCTCAACCGCCAGCCCGGCTATTACCTCTAGGAGTCCGGGTAGGGCCGATGAGACGTGGCAGGGAGCCAGGTACGTCAACAAAAGGCCCATCTGAACCCCTTGCCCCCACTTCACAAAAAGAGATTCACAGCCAGCCGTCTGAGGGACAGTGGCCTCCCTAGGACAAAGGACTTCCTTTATAAGCACCGCCACCCCACCACCCCTTCCCTGAGCCCTAGGCTGGTGAAATGCAAGGAAACCTGGTGGGCACATCTCAACCAGAGGGACACCTCCCTCTGGGCCCAACCAGGTTTCGGTGACACCCACCAGGTCCGCGGCCTCCTCCTGAGCCAACTCCCAGATCAGGGGAGCCTTATTAACCACGGACCTGGCATTGCACAACAGCAGCCGGGTATTCAGGGCCTGAGATTCCGGACAACCAGGACTACAGGATGGGTAGGGAGGGTCGGAGCGCGCTACCGCTTGTAAACATCGGGAGCGCGATCCCCTAACCGGATATGGCCCTCCACCCCTAGCATACCTACCTCTCCCAGTTACCGTGCCGATAAAACTGGCCCCCGGCTGCCCACCCCCTGTCTGCCACCCCGACACGGGAACCCCCGAGGCCCCACAGGCGCGCTCGCCGGCCCGGCTGCCCCCAATTCCATGCGGGCTGTCTCCCCCGCCCGCCCTGGACTTTTCCCCTTTAAAAAATCCCCTTAAAAATTTTTCAAGCCCGGATTTACCACGCCCTCCCCGGTTTCCCCGACCCCACCATCGCTCCGGATCCCAGGATCCCTCATTGCGGAAGGTCTTAGAGAGCTTCGAAGGCCACCTAAGGGAGAGGGGGGCATCCCTCAAGGCCCAAAGCTCTGTCCGTAGGTACTTCCGTGGACCCGGCCGCCCTATCTCGGCATTCCCAGAGTGTCCGCAACGTCTGCCGTCCTCCGGCCATAGAAAATGGAATCCAGTCCAGCTGGGGTATATTCCGCCTCCCCCCGGTCGTCCCACCTCTGCCACCGGTGAGACCCCCGGGGGGGAAAGAGTCACAGGCAGAGCCAGTCCCCCCCCTAGGCCCACCACCTCTGCCACCGGTGGGGGCCCCAGGGAAAGAAGGGACACCACAGCTCCACCTAAGCGGCCCACGGGGGCATCGGCACCATCGCTCCCCCGCCGAGCCCTTCCGTGGATCTCCCAGCCGCCGCGTCATCTTCGGGGCTATCGAAAATGCCCCAGGTCCGCTCGCTGCCCGTCCGCAGCCGCCCCGCTCCGCCGACCGCTGGAGGAGGCCTCCGCAATCGACCCAAGGCCGTCGGAGCCGCCGTGACCACGCCGCCCTCCACATCGGTCCCGCGGCTCCAGCCGACCCCCGACCAGCTTCCAGGTGTCTCGGCTGGTCTCCCTCGATCCTCCCCCGCCTCTGCCACCGGCGGGGGGGCCCAGGGGACAGGGGGGGCCACCGCTGAGGCCGTCCAGGCCGGAGAGGGCCGCGGCGGAGCTCCGCAGCGCACGCACCGGATCCATCGCCACAAATCCACCGAGGCCGCTCCACACCACTCCCAAGGCCTCCGAGGCCGCTCAAAAACCGCTCCGGGGCCGCCGCACCTGGGGCGCGGCCTCCGACGCCACTCCGAGGCCACTCCAAGGCCAACGAGGCCACCCCGAGGCCGCTTCGAGGCCGCCAGGACTGCCGCGGCAACGCTGTCTCTTCTCTCGGCGCCGCGGCTCCGGCGAGCTGGAAAACCACTCCGGGACTGCTACATCCAGAACGGGGCCTCCGAAGCCCCTCCGAGGCCGCTCCGAGGCCGCCAAGGCCAGCAAGACCGTCCCGAGGCCACTCCGGGGCCGCCAGGGCCGCCGCGCCAATGCCGTCGCTCCCATCGGCTCCCTTAGCTCCGGCGAGCCCCCAACCAGCTCTCAAAAAAAGAGGGCTGTTTCAAAAGCTGCTTCTCTGCACGCAGCTGCTGCTGCTGATTTACAGGCCTGCTGCTGGCAGCATGAAGGGAAGCTCATAAATCCCAAACCGGTAGTTAATCCTGTCCTATCCCACCTCTGGTCTCAACATCTTTTTTATATTTTGGTGATCAAAGTTTATTTGACCGTAAAAGTGATGGGGGAGATATCATATTAAATTTGCAAGACACTGTTAAGGTAATATTACAATAAACTTAGAGCTAGTATTTCTGAGTGGGCTTTATGCCATAGATAAAATAATAGGGCTGAAAGGGATCTTGGAGGTCTTCAAACCTCCACCCAAGGCAGAAGTCTTTATACCATCCTAGACAAATGGTTCTCTAATCTTTTCTTGAAAACCTTTAGTGATAGAGTAGCCACAATTCTGGGAGGCAAGCCAGACTACCTCACGAGGCTAACAAGATCCTAGAAGAAATCAATCGAAAGTTCTCACTCAAAATATAAATGACAAAGCTCAAATTATCCTATACAACCCAGTTTGGGAGTATGTTTTCAGAACAGCTACACTCAGACCATTCTGGGCCCTGGATTGGTGCTCATGTTAATCCTTTCCTACAGCAGAAGAAATCATGAAGGACTCCAGAATGAAAGAGCTTCTGGTTCATACAAGAGAGGTATGTATCCCCTTCCATCCTGTCAGAGAGAAACTGGCTGAGGCAGGGGAGGAGTCAAGTGGGGAATTAGTCTGGAATCCTTAGGTAGGCACAAAAGGGTGAAGTGTGAGCTCCCTTGAATGCTGTTCATCCTCATTTAAGTCTGTCCCAGCTGCAAATTGCCAGTCTGGGAAGATTCCTGTAAAATAGGCTGAGAATAATAAAGTAGCTAGTTTAGGCCTAGTTGTTTGTACCTGACTCATCTTGTTTCTTGGCCAGCTTCTTCGAGGATTCCTCCAAGCTCATAAATCCAATTCATCCTAGCCATCCAACATTTGCTCAGAAACATGGAAATTTCAGCCACTTCCAGAAGATCCACTTCAGAAATGGTATTCAGCAGGTTCTGACCAATTCTGGAGAACCGATAACGGAAATTTTGAGTAGTTTGGAGAATTGGCAAATAGCACCTCGGACTGGCCCTGCCCCCAACTATTTTCTGCCACCCGAGTCCCAGCTGATTGGTTGGGTCTTCTTTTGTTGCCCTGCCCAGGAGAACGGAACTGGAAAGCAGGTTAGTGGAGTGAGGAGGGAAGGGGGATTTTGCAGTATATCCCTCCCTTGGAGTGGGGAGTGAATGGAGACTTTGCAGCATATCCTTCTCCCAGGAATGGGGAGGGAATGGAGATTTTACAGTATTCTTTGCCTGCCATGCCCACCAAGCCACACCCACCAAACTTTGCCACACCCACACTTACAGAATTAGTAGTAAAAAAATATTGAAACCCACCACTCTTCCAGTTCCTTTTTCTAATATAATCTTTGGATTGCAAATGTCGGGGAATCGTAGGAGAATGCATGCAGGAAGCTAAGTCTCAATGTGCGTACACACACACACATACACACACACACCCTCCCCAAATCTTATCATCAATTCTGCTTTTTCTGTCTGCTCTCATCTCATTGTCCTCTGGGAACCCCTCTACCCCTGTCAGGGATTGCCCTTTATAATTTATTCAGCTTGTACTTGCCGAGTTCCTTTCTATTTATCATTCATCTTTACAGTTGTACATAAAATTAGATTGATCCTCCTTTGCCGGCGCCATCAAGAAGAGAAAAATTTGTCATTGAGCAACCTATAAAGCAAACTCAGATGCAATGACAACCTGGTCTTGAATACCGGGGAAACTCACCCTCCGAGAACCAAATTAAAGCCACCAACAGAATGAGTTGCACACAGGGAGGTGGGGGGAGGTAAAAAAAGCAGAGTGATTGTCACCTCCATAATCTGATTTTTAATTTGCAATTGAATGAGCAGGACCTTCGGGGATGCTTAACCTTCCTCCCCACTTAAATATATTGCCATGCAAACCCGGGTGCAAGGAAGGTGCCCTTACTACATGCTTAAAATACGATGGTGTAAATTGGGTTGGAGGATTTTTTTTTGGGGGGGGGGGTAGGAAGGGGTGCAATTCTACCAGTTCACCCCTATTCACTAGAATCAGATGTTAACATTCTAAGCAGTTCGGAGAAGTGGTTGTTAGAAGAAATTACTGGCCTAATCCTGTAAGAAAGGCAGGAAGGAAACATTCTGGGGTTGCTTACAGAAACTGCCTCTCCGTTAACCCTTATTACATTCTTGGCAGGACCAGACTTCCTATATCATGAACTTCTCTGGAGTTTTTTTCTCCTCTTTTGCTGGTACTTTGCTTGTGTGGGGGGACCTTTCAAAGTTACAATGGCACTGAAAAAAGTGACTTATGACCCTTTTTTCACACTTATGACTGTTGCAGCATCCCCACAGTCATGAAAGGCTGGGCGAGAGATGCATGCCTCGATGTGAGTGATGTTGAGTTGACCACACCCAGCCAATAACATGACCACCAAGCCACACCTCCCAACTAAGCCACGCCCACAGAACCAGTTGTTAAAAAATGTGAATTCCACCCCTGGGGGTAAGGTGTGTGTGTGATGGCTCAGTTTTGTTTTGTTCCATTTTATTTATTTTTTTAGGGTGGCGATAGGTCTCGATTGTTCTTGGCACAAAGAGTAGGAATGTTTGAAGTTCATCGAAAAAATGTTGGAATAGTATCCGCTTTGCAGGAATGAGCTAAGTCAAGTTTATGACTACGTTGTGAGATACTGGAACATCCCCCAAGTTGCAGTGACAGACGGTGAAAGTGCAAAGATTTGTATATTTGCCTAAGAATCGTGACTTCTCTATGACCTTCTCCCTTTCCTCTTCCCTCTTCTCCTCCTCCTCCTCCTCAGTTTTTCTTCACCTCTTCCTCCTCCTCCCTCTTCTTCTCCTCTTCTTCCCCCTCCTTCTCCACATCTCCTTCTTTTCTTCCTCCTTCTCCTCTTTTTCTCCTTCCTCCCCCCTTCTCTTCCTTGTACTTCTTCTTCCTCCTCCCTTCTCTCCTCCTCCACCTCCTCCCCTCCTCTTCCTCTCTTTTACTCCTCTTCTTCCCCCTCCTCTTTCTCCTCCTTCTCCTCCTTGTCTTCCTCCTCTTTTTTCTCCTCCTCCTCCTCTTCTCCCCATAAATCTAGTTATCTTTAAAAGTGACACAGGCAGTTGTATCTACATGTATGTGTATTCTAAACTTACAGTCAAAGGCCACCTCATTGATTCTTTGTTGAAATGGGAGTGAATGGAAGTGAATCCCAGCTATTCACAGCTAGAACTACATCAACTTACACATATAGCAAATACAGTCTGCATTCATGTTGGGGTTGAGCTTCATGCTGCAGTTCAGCACAGCCAAAAGCATTTAATCATCATCTGGTGCTCAATGTTTCCCTGGTTGTATAAGTGTTCAAGAACACATCTACATATGGCTCCCTTGAGTGTGTGCAGCTGCCGCTCTGGATGACAATTGTTGCTTCTGGCACACCAAATAATCCAGAAATTGTGTGCCAACATTGGGATAAGAAAATGACAGCAATGAGGTGATATGGTTGGATCCCAAAAATTTACTCTGAGTCAGTTCCTGCATGGGTGATACTATTAGGGAAAGAAAATGAGAAAGGGAAAGGGGAAAGGCAGGCAGGAGAGAGAGAGAGAGAGAGAGAAGAAGGAAAGGAAGGAAGGAAAGAAGGAAAGAAGAAAGAGCTAGATAGATAGAGGGGAGGGAGGAGAAGAGAAAGGAAGGAAGGGAAGGAATGAAGGAAAAAGAAAGAAAGAAAGAAAGAAAGAAAGAAAGAAAGAAAGAAAGAAAGAAAGAAAGAAAGAAAGAAAGAAAGAAAGAAAGAAAGAAAGTTGGGTTGATTGGGTGGGTGGGTGGGTGGGAAGGAAGGAAGGGAAAAAAGGAAGAAAGGAAGGGGAGGAACACAAGGAAGGGAGGAAAGAAAAGGAAGGAAGGAAGGAAGGAAGGAAGGAAGGAAGGAAGGAAGGAAGGAAGGAAGGAAGGAAGGAAGGAAGAGAAAACAATTTCCTTATATCTGTCAAGGAAGCAATATTCCCACATAATCAAAGGTACAGAATTGGACTTAAGATAGGCTTTATGTTTTCACTGGACTCGTGCACAAAACTTTGAATTGGAAAACAAGATAGTCATGTAACAATAATAACTTTTAAAATTTCCTTTTGCATTTCGGCATATACATCATATTTGCAGAGCAAAGGGTATTTGATTTATTTGGGCTGCGGTTAAATTTCATTAATTGGGAAAATACAGAGAATTTTTTTTTTTCCAGTATATCCTGAAACACCACAAACGTAGATAGGTACAATTTTTAACAGCTTCTAAAAAAACCATCTGTAATAAAACTGCTGGGCTGGAAAACGAACAGATCGATTATGACAGGATTTTTAGCAAGTCACACATCTTTCCTTTGAAGTAAAAAACCCTATGCCGCAAAATTATTTCTACAGGAACGTGAGGTATGAGTTGGTCGTGAGACACCTTGGTGATTGTACTATGATTATTGTTGTTGTAGACCAGGAATTGTTGGGCTGAAAAGGCAGAACCCAATCGTAGTTACCTAACAAAATGGACCTTTTAATACTTAACAACAGCCTCTTCAAAAGTTTGACTTTCAACTTTCACACAAATTTGACTCAGGGCCTTCTGTATAGGATAGGTAGGAGAGAATTTTGAAGGTGCCTTCTGTCTGTTTGTCTATCTATCTTTTCCTTCCTTCCTTTCTTGTTTCCTTCCTTTTTACTTTCTTGCTTCCCCTCATCTTCCTTCCTTTTTTCCTTTTCTTTCTGCTTCCTCCTTCTTTTTCCTTCCTTCCTTCCTTCCTTCCTTCCTTCCTTCCTTCCTTCCTTCCTTCCTTCCTTCCTTCCTTTTCTTTCTACTTTTCTTTCTATTTCCTTCCTTCCTTCCCCTCATCTTCCTTACTTCTTTTTCCTTTTTCCTTCCTTCCCCTTATCTTCCTTCCTTTTTCCTTCCTTCCTTCCTTTTTCCTTCCTTCCTTCCTTCCTTCCTTCCTTCCTTCCTTCCTTCCTTCCTTCCTTCCTTTTCTTTCTCCTTGATTCCTTTCTTTCTCCTCCCTCCTTCCCTCTCTTCTTCCTTCCTTCCTCCCCTCTTTTTCACATTCTAGAAAATGTATACAGCCACTCATCTTAAACTAAATAGGTAAATTAAGTTATTAAATCAAATGAAATAATTGAAAAAATAATAAGAAAGAAATAAGAAACAGAAAAAGCAGAAACAAACAGAATCTCAAAAGACAGACTCAATGGAACAATGGCTCTTCTGTTATTGGTTTTCTATGTTTCTATTAATTCTGAGCTGGTAACAAAGTTTTTATAAAGGAAAAAAATAACTTTATTAAACCAATATAAAAATATCATTAAAAAAATAATCACAGTACAATCACCAAGGTGTCTCATGACCAACTCACAATACCAAAACACAACTAATGGTCTCCAGGAACATAGAACCTAGAATAATAGAAGGGACCTTGCTGGTCTTCTAGTCCAACCACTCACACAAGTAGGAGAGCCTACACCATTTTGGACAAATAGCGGTCCAATTTCTTCTTAAAAGCCTCCAGTATTGGAGCACCCATGACTTCTGAAGGCAACTTGTTCCACTGGTTGATTGTTCTCACTGTAAAAAGTGTTTGGAAGTTGGGTAGCACACAAATTTAAATAACAACCACCACACCTGGTCATTAGAAATAAAGAAACTCTTTCCTTATTAGCTTGCACTTTCTCTTGTGTCATTCCTAGTCTAGGAAATGAGTTGTGTTTGGGTCCCACTTTTTCAGGATATATATGTATATGTATTTCCACTTCCACAAACTTTAACAATTAATTGATGTTGGGATTCATTTTATGCCTGCATTGCCTTCAGCCTTGTTCTAGTGGTGTAATTTTGTGAGTTGCCTTGAATGCTCACCCAAGCAGAAAGGAAGGGCACCTAAGGAAGTGAAAGACATTTAAATTCCAAAGGTGAACCGAGACGTTGAATGGATTCCTTCTGAGTTCGGAGAACGTTGGATTCAGGTCCTTTGGGGACCCTGCGATGGCTTTAAAAAATTAACTTGGGGCTAATTCCTTTATAATGGATTGGCTTCATTGTCCTTGAGTTGGGAAAAGCTACCCTGACTAATTCAGAGAACATTTGAGATCTTATGTTTGTTTTATTTATTTTTTTGCTGGTTTTATTTCTTGCCTTGCTTGGTAAGTCAATAGGAACAATATCAAATGTTTTTCATCGTGACGCTGATCAGTTAAAATAGCACCTAAGTAGAGGAAAGCAGAAACTTTGCTGGTTGAAATCCAACTTCACTGTTTTGTGAAAGTCTGTGGAGATTCTCAATCCTCCAGGTCATGTTTTTTTCAAGAGGCAACTGGACTTTCTTCTTTGCTTCTTTGAAGATGTTTCGCTTCTCATCCAAGAAGTTTCTTCAGCTCTGACTGGATGGTGGGACGAATGGAACGATTTATATTCCTTGAAGATAGCTGGTCATTTGCATCCTTTTAGCAAGTCGTTGAGTCCACTTGGAGGTTTGTCTGCATCCTCAGGGTCACCTGAGCGATGCAAATGGGTGTGGAGCCTTTTGGGAACTGTTGAAAAGACTGTGTTTTGGAGCTATGCCTTCTGCGGGATGGACACAAGGCGGAAAACTCCAAGTGGCCTCAATGACTCTCTAAAAAGAATGCAAATGACCAGCTGTCTGCAAGGAATGTAAAATCCTTCCATTCCCCACCATCCTCTCAGAGCTGAAGAAGTTTCTTGGATGAGAAGCAAAATATCTTCAATGTAAAAACAAGAAAGTCCAGTTGCTACCAAAAGCATCTTTGGGACAACCATGCCCTGGATGACTGAGAATCTCCGTAGATTTTTAGCTATGCACTTTTGGGAGGAACACCCTTCGAATGGTGTGGGATCATGAATGAATTTTCCAGAAAAAAATGCAGGCTACAGGAACCATTTTCACTTTGGTTTGTGATGGAGACAACACAGACTCATCCCCAACAGCCTGCACCTGTCTTCAACAGTGAAGGGACAAAGGGCAAAGAAAAACAGCTGGCACACAAGGAGGCCCCACATGCATTTGCACTACGCAGGTGACCCTGAGGCCCCAGATAAACTTCCAAGTGGTCTCAACGACCCTCTAAAAGAATGCAGATGACCAGCTGTCTGCAAGGAATATCGGTCCTCCCATTCTCCGCCATCCAGTCAGAGCTGAAGAAGCTTCTTGGATGAGAAGCAAAACGTCTTCAAAGAAAAAAACAAGAAGATCAAGTTGCCTCCTAAAATAAAACACCTTTGGGACACCGTTTTGGAATGCCAGAATCCTGATTCTGGACTGAAGGAGAAGCTGCCTACAGAGTGATGAGAAATGAGAACCTTTTATGGCTACACATTTCAATTCACATTGTGGTTTTTTTTAAACAACATAGCACAATTACATCAATATTTGATTAACGCTGAAAGATACTACCGCATCCAGATGAAGGGAGCCAGAACAGAGTGATGTCAGAAATGAAGAATCAGGGCCACAAGTTAAACTCCAGTGAAGCTGATTTATTGCTCATGCCTACACACAGGTAGTCCTTGACTTACAACCATTCGTTTTGTGACCGTTCAAAGTTACAACAGCTTTTTTTTTTTTCACAGTTATGACCTTTGGCTGCATCCCCGTGATCATGTGATCAAAATTCAGAGACTTGGAAACTGATTCATATTTATGATAGTTGCAGTGTCCCTATAAATCTTCTCCGCTGTCCTCACTACTCTCTGTAGGGACTTTCTATTTGAGGTACTGCTGCCACCAAGCCAAACAGGAATGCAGTTTGTTTAAAATGCTCTAAATTGTGCCTCTGTAGAAAGTGGCCAGGACTGAAGGAGAAAGATGAAGCACGAAGAAACAAGATGATGCTACGTTTGGCCAATTTGATATATACCCTCCATCTAAACAAACCTTGAGGGTCCGGAATCCAGCGTTGGTTTTAAAGATCTGACACTATTGTTACAAAAAATGTGTGACTTTGCAGCTTGGACCGGTCTCTTAACAAACTGTTGAAAGTCAAAAAATTATAACCCAAAAGATGGACAGGTGGAGAACAGAGAGCCAAGAGGTAGAGAAGAGTTGGAGTCTAAAAATATTTTTTTTTAAAATAGCCTTTGTTATACCTCTACATCAGGAGTGCAAAGTCGATTTCATTGAGGGCTGCATCAGGGTTCTGTTTCACATCGGGGGTGGGGGCGCAGAAGGGGCATGGGCAGAGTGGGTGTGGCCAGTTCAATGTCACTCATGTTGGGGTGCCTGTGGTGGCAATGAAAAAGGGTTCCCAAGCTCCGTTTTTGGCTAAGATGGCCTCCTGCAACCCTTTGCCAATGAAAATGGAGCTTGGGAGGGTTGTTCATGGCCCTTGCATGCTCCATTTTCAGCTACAATGGCCTCCTGTAATCCTCTGCCAGCAAAAATGAGCTCCACTTTTGCTGGCAGAGTCATCATGGGCCGATCCCTCACTATTTAATAGATAACAGATAATCAGAGTTGGAAGGGACCTTCTAGGTCATCTAGTCCAACCCCCCACCCAAGCGGGAGAACCTACACCATTTCCGACAGATGGAAGTCCAATCTCTTCTTGAAAGTCTCAGGTGATAAAGCTCCCACAACTTCCGAGGGCAACTTCTGTTCCATGGGTTGATTGCTCTCCCTGTCAGAAAGTTTCTCCTTATTTCCAGTTTGAATCTCTCCTTGTTCAGATTCCATCCATTATTCCTTGTCTGGCCTAATATTAGAAGACTGCTATCATGTCTCCCCTGGTCCTTCTCTTCACTAGACTAGCTATGCCCAGCTCCTGTAACCGTTCTTCGTATGTTTTAGTCTCCAGTCCCCTCATCATCCTGGTTGCTCTTCTCTGCAATTTTTCTAGAGTCTCAACATCTTTTTTATAGTGTGGTGAACAAAACTGGATGCAGTACTCTAGGCGTGATCTTACTAAGGCTTTATAGAGTGGTATTAGTACCTCACTTAATCTCTATTGTATCCCTCTCTTAATGCAACTTAGGGTTGCATTAGCTTTTTTGGCTGCTGCTGCACACTAGCTGGCTCATATTTAGCTGGTTGTCCACTAAGACTCCAAGATCCCTCTTATAGTTACTGCTACTGAGCCTGGTTTCACCCAGTCTATATGTGTATTTTTTGGTTTTTCTTGCCTAAGTTTCGGGTTTTACTTTCCTCTACATTGAATTTCATTTTGTTAGATATGGCCCAGTGATCTAATCTGTCAAGATCCATCTGGATCTTGAGCCTATCTTCTTGGGTATTAGCTACTCCTGCCAGCTTAGTATCATCTGCAAATTTGGTAAGTTCCCCTTCTATTCCCTGATCTAAGTCATTAATGAAGATATTGAAGAGTCTTGGGCCTAAGACGGAACCTTATGGCACCCCACTGCTTACTTCCCTCCATGTAGACTTAGACCCGTTAAGGACTACTCGTTGAGTATGGTTTGTCAGCCAGTTGCGAGGGCTGCCTTGTGGGCCAGATCTAAACACCTTGTGGGCCAGCTCCAGCTTCCAGGCCTTGAATTGGACACCCCTTCTTTACATGAACAAGCTAAATGATGTGATTAAATACAAGTGTAAACTCTACTCAGAGATAGGCTGCTGAGATAGCAAGTCACCATCGCATGATCTCAACAGAATACCCTGCCAAGTTTTTTTTTTTCCCTCCTTCATCCTACTCAAATCTCTGCTTTATCTTCTGAATAATTAAATGAGATGAATAATCAAAGTCGGACGTGATCTCCAGATAAGCAACTATTGAGTCAGGCTGAATGGAAGGTTCATTCTGTCCTCTGATGAGCAACAAACATGGGAAGGAGAGATGTTCAGTGAATTTTGGAGCGAGCTAGATGAATTTCAGTAGAATGAGCAAAAACTGGGCTGCAAGTACCCAAGATATTTTCCCAAAAAAATTCCAAAAAACTGCATCCAGTTTTGGTCACCACACTATAAAAAAAGATGTTGAGACTCTAGAAAGAGTGCAGAGAAGAACAACCCGGGTGTTTAGGAGACTGGAGACTAAAACATATGAAGAACGATTGCAGGAACTGGGCTTGGCTAGTCTAGGGAAGAGAAGGACCAAGGGAGACATGATAGCAGTCTTCCAATATTTGAGGAAGCTGCCACAGAGAAGAGGAAGTCAAGCTATTTTCCAAGGTACCTGAAGACCAGACAAGGAATAACTGGATGGAAACTGAACAAGGAGAGATTCATCTTGGAAATAAGGAGAAATTTTCTGACAGGGAGAACAATCAACCCATGGAACAGAAGTTGCCTTCAAAAGTTGTGGGAGCTTCATCCTTGGAAGCATTGGACTTCTATTGTTTGTCAGAAATGGTGTAGGGTCTCCTACTTGGGCAAGGGGTTGGACTAGAGGACCTACAAGGTCCCTTCCAACTCTGTTACTGTAATCAGATCCAGAGGGAAAATATTTACATCATTACCAACTAGGACTAAGTTAGAGGAATCATTTCCCATTACCCAGCTAGGTGACATCATCAGTGAACCGCAAGAAGAGAATGTCTGCAAGGAAACAATCAAATTCAGAAGAAGAAAAAAATCCACAATAAGAAAGATTCCATGCGTCCCTGAAGCACAGAACCCATTTCATGTGCCACTCTATGGGTTTACCATGTATGAAATTATGTTTCACCATCAACCAGCAAAATCCGATGTTGTGGATCAGATGCAACCCTGAATCCTGAACCTTAACTTCCTCGCCTGAGGTAGGCTTGACCATATCATTGAACCTAACCGATGGCCACTTTTTCTACTTCTGTCATTTCTCCTGCAGACTCTTAATCACTTAACAGTGATCTGGGTGAGGTAATGCAGCCAGATATCCTTCTCTGCCATATGACCTGTTTCTATTTAGCGAAGGAAATAGGAAGGGGTGGCGGGGTAGAGAATAGAAAAATCTACCAGTGGCTTTATTAGCTATGAGCTCAGTTTATTTGGACCATAAATAAAACCCGATGGCGTAATTACATTTCACAACATTATCCTCTGACATTAACCTCAGTAGGAAGAAGGAGCTGGCTTGTCATTTAGAATCAGAACGACTTCAAAAATGTTAATGTATTATCAAAAACAGCAGTGCTGCGCTCATAATTTAATGGATGGATTGGGATGTTCCCATCTTTTGTTCAGGAGCTCAATGAATATAACGTTTAATTTTATTTACTATTACATCTACCATATTTATAGAGGCCTCAGTGTTGAATTGTAATGGGACTTGCTAAACTAACTTCTGGATGGACATTTTCTTCTCATCTGGGTGACAATTAAGACTGTCTTGTTTCTCTGTGTCATATAATATATGTGGGTACGTGGATAATTTTGTATATATTTATTTATTCTGTCATGGTTATGTAGTGCACATTGGAAGTGGCCACCCTTTGAGAGCTGTATGCAATGAAATTTCCTTTTTAATGTATCCTGATTAGTGTACATTCAAAGTGACAATAAAACTATTCTATTCTATTCTATTCTATTCTATTCTATTCTATTCTATTCTATTCTATTCTATTCTATTCCATTCCATTCCATTCCATTCCATTCCATTCCATTCTATTCTATTCTATTCTATTCTATTCTATTCTATTCTATTCTTCCCTACTCTACTCTACTCTACTCTACTCTACTCTACTCTACTCTACTCCACTCCACTCCATTCCATTCCATTCCATTCCATTCCATTCCATTCCATTCCATTCCACTCCACTCCACTCCACTCCACTCTATTCTGCATTCTATTTTATTCTACCTTGCTGCTATCCATCAGAATAACAGAATAACAGAGTTGGAAGGGATCTTGGAGGTCTTATAGACCAATCCCCTGCCCATTTCAGATAAATGGTTGTCCAATCTCTTCTTATAAACCACCAATGATAGAGCATCCACAACTTCTGGAGGCAAGTTGTTCCACAGATTAATTGTTCTCACTGTCAGGAAATTTCTCCTTAGTTCTAGGTTGCATCTCTGCTTCACTAGCTTCCATCCATTGTTGCTTCTCCTGCCCTCAAGTGCATTGGGGAATAGGTTGAAACCCCCCTTTCTCTGTGGCAGCCTCTCAAATATTGGAACACTACTTTCATGTCATCCTCAGTTCCTTCTTTTCACTACACATACCCAATTCCAGCCATGTTTTAGCCTCCAGTCCCCTAACCCTCTTCGTTGCTCTTCTCTGCACTATTTCTTTAGTCTCAATGTCTTTTTTTTTTATCTCTCTCTATTGATGCTGCTTAGGACTGCATTGATTTTTTTTTTTTTAAGGGAAGTTTAAGAAGGTCCAAAGGGATGCAGTGGCTCAGTGGCTAGGACACTGAGCTTGTCGATAAGAAAGATCGGCAGTTTGGCGGTTCAAATCCCTAGCTCTCATGTAACGGAGTGAGCTCCCGTTTCTTGTCCCAGCATCTGCTAACCTAGCAGTTCAAAAGCACGTAAAAAAAAAAAAATGCAAGAAGAAAAATAGGGACCACCTTTGGTGGGAAGGTAACAGCGTTCTGTGCGCCTTTGGTGTTTAGTCATGCTGGCCACATGATCATGGAGACGTCTTCAGACAGCGCTGGCTCTTCTTCGGCTTCGTAACGGAGATGAGCACCGCCCCCTAGAGCTGGAAATGACTAGCATGTATGTGCAAGAGAAACTTTCACCTTTACCTAAGAAGGTCCAGAATTAAAGAACCAAAAATGAACATGGACAGTACAAAATGATGTGAACCTGAGGCTCTGAAAAAATTCTCCTCTGAAGTCTACTCCATGAAAGACTTAGCTTCTGGTCCTTTCTCTCTCTCCTTTACTCTCTGGATGCTTCTCGCCCACGTCAAAGGAACCATGAGCTAATTTGTCTGAGAATGCCACGGGTTGTCTCTTGTATGAAGGATTAGCACAGATTAAGGAGGAACAGTGTTAATTGTAGGTGGAGAAGAGAGCAGTGTGTCTCTGCGATCCATTCTTGATTTCCCCTGTGTCTGTCTGTTTGGTAATAAGCTTCCTTTAATCTAGAGAGCCCCTTTGTGAAATCAGCAGTACGGACAGCAATATTGATTGCTTTTGAGAAACCATCACAGCTGCTCACCCAAATTACCTTTGATATGTGACCTTTAATGTAATTACTGCAACATCAAAGCATTTCTATACATTATTAAAGGATTTGTAGGCATCTTCATGATGCTAGCCCATTATATATAAAAGATAAACAACCCTGGCAAACATGTGGCAGATTTGAAAGGCCCGGTGGACAGGTTGGGTAAGGCTCAAGGCCCAAGTTGCTGTTGCTGTTGTGTTATTACAGTTGTTTTCTGCAGGCTGGGCCAAGAGGAATGGAAAATAATGGCTTAGTTAGTACAAGTTATGTGGTAAAGGTGCTTTTTCTGGAGGCAAGTGCACATTCTTGTTTTTTTTTCTTTGAAGACATTTCGCTTTGTTAAGAGTTTGCAGCATAAATTCAAGTCCCAAAAACACACAGATGTCTGACTCAGCAGGATTCATTAAAGTCCTTTTTTATATGAAATAAGTAAATGTACAATACCAGTAGTTTCTTCCAACGTGGAAAGGTTACAAGCAAACCCAAACAGAAGCATCTAGCTAAATATGAACCAGCAGTGTGCAGCATCAGCCAAAAAAAGCTAATGTGGGATACAAAGCTAATAAGGGATACAATCAAGATCAAGGGAGGTACTAATACCACTCTATTAAGCCTTAGTAAGACCACACCTAGAGTACTGCATCCAGTTTTGTTCACCACATTACAAAAAAGATGTTGAGACTCTAGAAAAAGTACAGAGAAGAGCAACCAGGATGATTAGGGGCCTGGAGGCTAAAACATACAACGAACGGTTGCAAGAACTGGGCTTGGCTAGTGTAGTAAAGAGAAGGACCAGGGGAGACAGGAGAGCAGTCTTCCAATATTTGAGGGGCTGCCACAGAAAGAAGGAAGGGGGTCAAGCTAGTCTCCAAAGCACCCAAAGGCCAGAAAAGGAATAATGGATGGAAACTGAACAGGGAGAGATTCAACTTGGAAATAAGGAGAAACTTTCTGACAGGGAGAACAATCAACCAATGGAACAGAAGTTGCCCTTCAGAAGTTGTGGAAGCTTCATCACTTGAGACTTTCAAGAAGAGATTAGACTGCCATTTGTCAGAAATGGTGTAGGGTCTCCAGCTTGGGGAGGGGGTTGGACTAGATGACCTACAAGATCCCTTCCAACTCTGATTATCTGTTAAATCTCTGTTAAGGAGACATGTTACAGCTCCAGTTCAGCTCTAGTTTCAGCAAGCCAGCAAGTTAGTTTCTCTTTCACTTTAGAGCTGAGCACTAGAACAGAGATAAACCATGTCCAGATTCTCTCTTTTTATGTTTCAGCCCCCAATTCATCCCTCCAACTTTCAATTCAGAAAAAGACATTTCAAAAACAATTAGTGCAATATTTGCAAGCTGTTGGGCTCCCGGAAAAGTTTTGGCGAAGCAAGAAAAAGCAACATGGGTCTTTTTTTCCAATGCCCCCCCGAATGCCATTTTCCCTGCATATCTGCACATAGATGTCAACTAGGGGTGGGATTCAAATTTTTTAGCATCAGAAAGGCTGGAAATTTACCCCTCGCATCCTGGACATAAACTGTGTCAACTCCTACCCTCAAAATGATGCTATAAAGCCCTGCACACCAGAACAACTAGACACAAGGAGAGTTTTTTTCTGAATGTCTTCACTCTGCTAAACAGATAATTCCCTCAACACTGTTAAACTATTTACTAAGTCTGCATTACTATTGCTATTAATCTTCTCATTGTTCCTATCACCTATCCCCTCCCACTTGTGACTGTATGACTGTAACTTTGTCGCTTGTATCCTTACGATTTATATTGACTGTTTCCTAGTATGATTTGATGGCTTATTGTACCCTATGACTATCATTAAGTGTTGTACCTGATGATTCTTGACTCTTAATGAATGCATCTTTTCTTTTATGTATACAGAGAACATTTGTACCAAGACAAATTCCTTGTGTATCCAATCACACTTGGCTAATAAAGAATTCTATAGAATAGAATAGAATAGAATAGAATAGAATAGAATAGAATAGAACAGAACAGAACAGAACAGAATAGAATAGAATAGAATAGAATAACAGAGAATAGAGTAGAATAGAATAGAGAATAGAATAGAATAGAATCCTAATGATTTTTATTGACTGTTTCCTAGTATGATTTGATGGCTTATTGTACCCTATGACTATCATTAAGTGTTGTACCTGATGATTCTTGACTCTTAATGAATGCATCTTTTCTTTTATGTATACAGAGAACATTTGTACCAAGACAAATTCCTTGTGTATCCAATCACTCTTGGCTAATAAAGAATTCTATAGAATAGAATAGAATAGAATAGAATAGAATAGAATAGAACAGAACAGAACAGAGCAGAACAGAACAGAATAGAATAGAATAATAGAGAATAGAGTAGAATAGAATAGAGAATAGAATAGAATAGAATCCTAATGATTTTTATTGACTGTTTTCTAGTATGATTTGATTGCTTATTTATACCCTGTGAATATTATTAAGTGTTGTACCTGATGATTCTTGACTCTTGACGAATGTATCTTTTCTTTTATGTACACTGAGAGCATTTGCACCAAGACAAATTCCTTTGTGTGCCCAATCACACTTGGCCAATAAAAGAATTCCTATTCTATTCTATTCTATTCTATTCTATTCTATTCTATTCTATTCTATTCTATTCTATTCTATTCTATTCCATTCCATATTTTCTATTCTATTCTATTCTATTCTACTCTACTCTACTCTATTCTATTCTATTCTATTCTATTCTATTCTATATTTTATATTCTATTCTATTCTATTCTATTCTATTCTATTCTATTCTATTCTATTCTATTCTATTCTATTCTATTCTATTCTATTCTATTCTATTCTATTCTATTCTATTCCATTCCATATTTTCTATTCTATTCTGTTCTATTCTGTTCTATTCCATTCCATATTTTCTATTCTATTCTATTCTATTCTATTCTATTCTATTCTATTCTATTCTATTCTATTCTATTCTATTCTATTCCATATTTTCTATTCTATTCTGTTCTATTCTGTTCTATATCCTACTATAGTCCTATTCCTATTCCTATCCTATTCTATCCTATTCTAAAAAAAATGGGCCCGCTTCTAGCTTCCAGAGAGCCTCCGGAACCCGGAGAAGCTGTTTTTGCCCTCCTGGAGGCTCTAGGAAAGCCTCCAGAGCCCAGGGAAGGCAAAAACAACCCCCCCATTGCCATGGTGCAGGGGGCTGACTAGGCCACACCCAGCATGCCCATGCCCACCCAACAATCGGGCAGAGAACCCGTTGCTAAAATTTTTGAAGCCCACCCCTGGATTGGGTACCATGCCACAATGCTGATGTGGTGCCCATTGGGGTGCTCCTTTGCAGAACCCCAACCAAGGATTATGTCCTTGAAGTTGTATCTGATATACAAAGACATCACCGCTCTTGAAAGCTTCACCAACCTTCCTTTCCATCCATTCCTGTATCATTTGTCACTTCTGTGTCTGTTGTCAGGAGTGGTTTGCTAGGGGTTCACACAGATTTGGACCATCCTCTAGCTAAGGGTCTTTGCAGTTCGGCGAACCCATAAATCCCACCCCTGGCTGGCCACTCCATTTTGGATTCCAGGTAAGTACAGGGCCTGCGCGGAGGCTGGGGAAGGGTAAAAAATGGGCCTCCTGGAGGGCCTCTGGAACCCAGGGGAGACTGTTTTTGCCCTCCTGGAGGTTTGAGGAAAACCTCTGGAGCCCAGAGCGGGTGAAAAATGGGTCCCCCAGAACTTTCAGAAGGCCGGAAATAGGCCCATTTCTGGTCTCTGGAAGGCCCCCAGGGTCTGAGGAGGCTGTTTTCACTCTCCGGAGCCTGGGAAGAGCGAAAATACCCCATCCGGCACCGTGGTGCAGGAAGCCGACTAGGCCACGCCCACCATGGCCACACCCACCCAGCAACCAGGCAGGGAACTGGTTGCTGAAATGTTTGCAGCCCACCCCTGTCTGTTGTCTTCATGCAGGGAGAGATGGGATTGATCGAGATCTTCTGAGATTCCTTCTAGCCTTTACATTCTATTATTATTTAGCGTATGATGAGAACGTGACAGAAGACAGGTATGAACACACAATCCCAGTGGTTGTATGCAAAACATCTATGGGAGTACGGCAGTCCTACCCACCTATCCAATTCAGCTACCCAGGTGATCACCTCTCGTGTTGTTTCATGCAGATCTTCTAAAGAACCAGAGGATGAACATCATGGGCAATTTTGCACAATATTTTGAATTGTTGGCATATCAGCACCACAAAGGGAAACTTTCTAGCCCCACTGATACAGGACAGACACCGTTCATCCAGTATCACACCTAATTCTGACCAATTTTGACCAGACAAAGAGAGGCAGGTCAAAACCAGGTATTCTGTTAGAATGGTTCCTTATACCATTCCTCTCTCCAAGCATTCTTGGGGTTAAACTGAGTAGAAGTTGAGTGAATAGCTGTGTATATGCTATGATTTCCTCCATTAGTATTTCATGCATATTATAAGATTAGTAGTTCATATATTTGGGGCACATGACATAAGCAGAAGTTGATCTAGAAGGAAGACAAGACTCTCAGCAAGGTTGAGGAATGGAGGACAAGACGACTTTAAGGTGGGCAGATACGATAAAAAGGATTAGGGTGTCAGGGGGTAAATAATGGACATTTATCCACACAGCTGCCAGGAGTCAGATCTGATCTGCTGAAATCTAATTAAACAACTGACTAACCATCTAACTAATAAATATTTTTATTGGTTTTATACCACAGTGAAGTCAGGTCAAAATAATAGGTCATCTATGCATCCATTTAACTTGAAGTCCATTTCCCCATCTTCCTGAATACTTTGCTATGTAGTGTAGTGAATAGTAGACATAACTTGTCTTCAGTCATTATTAGAAGCTATCATCATTATTTTTATGCAACATATATCAAGTTCTTACAGCTGTCATTCCCCACACCCCATAAAAATTCCAGGTCTACCAACAGAAATAACTTCGTATAATCTACAAACAAGGTTTCCTTCCTTCTTACCTTTGGACTGAGAATGGGTTTATTGAGAATAACTGAGGCTAAGGGAGTTGAGTGCTTTGGTAGAGAAGAAATACGGTTACCAAGGAAAGAAAAATGTTAAGTCAACAGGAAAACAACCTTTGAGTAACTAGCTAGGTTCATAGCTATGACTCATGCTCATTAAAACAGACAAGGTATTCTTAACCAAATAGCATCACCTTAATAATTCTGAGATCTTAAATGTTTTCCGGATAGAACTGATGGGTCCTTCAGAAGTGTTTTCAACAAAAAGCTTGCAACCATGCTGGCAAAAACATCCCCTTTAGCCAGAAGGCTGCAGGCATCCAAGCTACGTCAGAAGAAGGAATTCTGCGGGCAAGAAACAAGTCGAAATCCATATATTTAATTTTGTCATATTAAAAGAGCCACAATACAACCCTTTGCTTCACCAATGAGTCTTGCCTCTCGAGGAATATGGTCTAGGAAATCTCTGCCATCTCTTCTCCAGGTGTGACCAAAGGTGGGATTCAGCTTGTTTGAACCAGTTTGGGCGAACTGTGAGTTCCGGCAATTAGTTGGCCCTGCCCACTTACCCTTGCCCTAATCTGTCCTATATTTCTGTGTTTTACAGCCCAGCTGATTCACATGCAGAGCAGATCAGCTGTTTTACTCACCGGGGCAGCAGCAGAAGGTAACTTTTAGAGCTGAAAATGGGTGGTTTCAAACTCTTTGTACACTCACCGAACCGGTTGTTACACTGGTTGAATTCCACCACTGGATGTGACCCTACTGCAATTCCCAACAACTGTGCTTAACATGATCCAAAGATATGTGTGGACTCACAATTTATCAATATCTGGAGAGCCCCATGTTGTTCTGCTCTGCCTTCAGTAAAGTTTATTCTATTTGAGGTCCATCACACAACACCATGAGTTTTTGTTTGTGCTCCATGGAAACAATAGAGTACACAAAATTATTAAACATTAATAAAAATTATTAAAAATTAAGCATAGTACACAAAATTATCTGCTACAATGTCCTACCAGTCAATGACTACTTCAGTTTCAACTGCAACAATACAAGAGCACACAACAGATACAAACTCAATGTAAACTGCTCCAAACTTGATTGCAGAAAGTACAACTTCAGCAACAGGGTGGTCAATGCCTGGAATGCACTACCTGACTCTGTTGTTACATCCTCTAACCCCCACTCCTTTAACCTCAAACTAACCACTATTGACCTCACCCCATTCCTAAGAGGTCTGTAAAGGCCATGCATAAGTGCACCATCGTTCCTGCCCTATTGTCCTCATTTATTCATACCTATTTCCTGTATTCTTGCTCATGTTTACACCTATACCTCTTATCTTGTAAACAATTGACAAATCAAATCAAATCAATAAATAAATAAAAAATAAACATTCAAAAATGATATATCTCTCAGGAAGAAGCAAAATTATTATTTACACCCACAAGCTACCCAAAAATCCTACTAAGTGGATGATATGATACTTCTCCTACAGGAAGTAGTGTGAAGGAGAATGGCTTCTGAATTCAACTCACAAAGTAACTCAGATAAGAAAGTTAAACTTAGGAAGAAGATCCATCTAAGTCAGTTTAGGATGGATAGTCCTCCTAAAAAGATTGGAGATATCTTACTAAAGAAGCTACCTCCAAATTTTGTCCTGGTATGTAAGTCAAATGCAAACTGTGTGGGGGAAACCATAACTCAGTATGGAATTTGGAACACCCCAAAATAAACCAAGAAAATTTTGAAACTGTTATAATGGTTTCTAATCAAACACACTAAGTAAAAGTTGGCTGTATCAAGCACGTCATCTGAGCACCAATTTGCAATTTTCTTCATTTTCTTTCTGATCTTATTAAAATTTATCTTGCAGCTGAATTTGTACCAGAGAAGAAAAACTAGAAAGAACTAAATGGTGCCCATAAAGCTGAACTCACTTCGGCCATTTGCAACAGGCCAAGAACTAAATTTGAGGACAGCAGATTAAAAAGAATCACTGAAGCTATTTTTTTAAATGCAAAATATTGAAATAATGCACATTAAAGACCCTATGAGGAAGTTCAGGGATAGCTCAATTCTACAATGAGAGAAAAAAACAACAACCCAGAATTGAAGAGCAAATTATGGGATGGGAGAAATTAAAACAGTTTTAAGTGATGCAACAAGCATCTTTTTTGGCATAACCCCATTTTATTTGTTTAATTTCACTTAGGCATCGCCTGACTCCAAACCAAATCTGGACGATTCATCATTTGATAAACCAGAAAAACACAATAGGAAACATTATTAGAAAGTCCCTACAGGGAGAAGTTTTAATTTGGAGCACCTAAGCATTTAAAATCACCAAGAAATAAAGGATAAAACCAGAAGGCTGGAAGAAGTAAAACTGCACATATCAGCAATGTTCAAAGGGATGTACAACAATATTGGAGGTGGTTGGTGAAACGGTTTACACAACGTGTAAATAGTGAGTAATGCCATTGAAGACTCAGCTTGTCTCCCATTCTTATGTCGGCAACCACTGGAAAATCAAGTATCAAATCGTGCACAAAAGTAAGAAAGACCCGCAACCTATGATAAGTTCCTTTTTTCAATCCTCTGCTGGTAGCTATTTCTGTGAAATGGGTCTAAAGTTCCAACATTAGGCATAAGAGCGGCTCTGTTCACACAAACACTATTCACCAAGCTGTTTGTGAACCGATCTGTCATGTTAATCTTGATCTGTTTTAAGCCTAAGCAAAGTTTTTTTTTAATTGACTTTCAACAACCAGGTTAAACCCCTTGCGCAAACACAGCCAGTACGTCTTATTCATGCCACAAAAAAATTGAATATAGGTAGTTTTGTAAATGACATTTTTATCTTCCATTTTTTAAATTGTTTTTTTCCCCTGGAACACACTAAAAATTCCAGAATATGATCCGGTTGTGAATAATGATGCTGATTTGCTCACAATCTTCTCTCCTGCCTTTAATAAACTACCGCAGTTATTCCAAATGCTAAAACAAGAATGGCTCAACTCCAAACAGCCATCAACATACTTGAGTGAAGAACTCAACAACCAAAGTTGTCATCTCAAACCATTTTTGGTTCAAGTCAAGAGAAACACATTGTCCATCTCTGCAACAGCCCATCATGTCACTGCTCAGAAACATCTTTGAGTTTTTAAAAGGAAAAATCAACATAATTTTTCACAATTTTTTCACAAAAAGTCATCACAACCACTTCCTTTAACTTCCTTCTTGGTGGGCCTGGTCCACCACCATGAAATACAAGGAAGAGAGGAAGTTCAAAAGAGAAAGAGAAAATATGGCATTTTCTATCCTCCCGGTAGATGCCATTCTTGGACCAAGCATAGCACCATTGATGTTCTCCAACCTCAAGGAAGCATCTTAAAAGAATGATCTTGACTCACCCCTGGAAGTGTCTTCTGTTCATGTAATGCACTCTGAGCTTTAAGAGCTGACTCCCTTTCACAGTACGTTAGGAAGGCACAACCTGTAAAAAAGAAGACATGGAGAAAAATGAGAACAGGCTACCTTTTCCCGAGATCCAATTTCGGGTAGGACCAAATCATCTGCGTGAGCAGATGGGTCCATTACTAAACACAGAAGGCTAGTGGAACAATTATGACTACAAGCTTAATCCAACCCTTTGCCAAGAGAATCTGGCGGAAGCCATCTTGGGCTGCCTCATAGTTACCACAAACTCTGAGAGGGGGAAATAGATAAGCTGGCTAAGTAGTCAAAACAAAAAAAATTATTGTGGGAACCAAGGTCATCCCAACAGGTGGCAGTTGAAGGAGGAGAGGAGTGACCAAGCAGCCTGCCAGCTACTTTCATTGAACAATGTGACCAGTGACATCTGGGGAGGGAAATATTTGCTCTGTTAATTATGGAAAAACTGCAGGAACTTTTAGAGTTGGTTTTCACTAGCTGTGCCAATGTGATGTATCCAATAAATATGTTCTTTGAGGAATTAACCTGCCTTGGAATTTTGCTTTTAGTGGATGCATTACTCAGAATGCTGATGCCATATTTAAAGCCGCTTCTTTTAAACATACGTTTTTAGTTTACATACATAAGTGTTTTGTCTGGATCCATTTGCTTACATAATAATACTTTCCAACAGGGGTGGGATTCAAATTTTTTAACAACCGGTTCTGTGGGCATGACTTAGTTGGTGGGCATGGCTTGGTGGTCATGTGACTGGCTGGGCATGGCCAACTCAACATCACTGTCATCGAGGCACGCTTCTCCTTGCCTGGCCTCTCATGACTGTGAGGATGCTGCAACAGTCGTAAGTGTGAAAAACGGTCATAAGTCACTTTTTCAGTGCCATTGTAACTTTGAATGATCACTCCACACAAGCAAAGCACCAGCAAAGGAGGGGAAAAAAAACTCCAGAGAAGTTCCTGAGAAGGAAGTAAGTCTAGTCCTGCCAAGAATGTAATAAGGGTTAACGGAGAGGCAGTTTCTGTAAGCAACCCCAGAATGTTTCCTTCCTACCTTCCTTACGAGATTAGGCCAGTAATTTCTTCTAACAACCGCTTCTCCGAACTGCTTAGAATGTTAACAACCGGTTCTAGCAAATAGGTGTGAACTGGTAGAATCCCATCCCTGCTTTCCAAGCTCCTAATTTCTACCCCTATTATCCAACCATTTGTAGAACATGTTCAAAAATACTCTATATCTTCTTTTTCTTTTATCTTTAACATCAATCCTTCTATTTCTGCACAATCTAGTGGTTTTTTTTTAAAGTATATCTTCTTCTGTAGGTGTTTCCTCATTTTTCCAGCACTGTGCAAACATAATACTTGCTGCTGTCAAGACACGTAATATTAAATATATATTCCCTTTATCATACTTTTCTGGTACCATACTTAACAGATATATTTCTGGCTTATAACTTTAACATGTTCTCTAACCATGTATGTATTTTTGTCCAATATTACTTTGCTTTTGCACATGATTACCACATACAATAATAATATGTACCCAGTATCTGATTACATTTCCAACATCTGGCAGACATGTTTTTAAACATCTTTGCTAACCTCGCCAGTGGTAAGTGCCACTTATGAAACTTTGCATATAAACTTTCCTTGTAAGTAGTTGCCATTGTCAGCTTAGTTTCTTTCCCAATATTTTTGCCATTTGTCTAAATGTATATTATATCTATTTTTCTTTTGCCCACGCTATCATTGTCTCTTTTACCTGTTTGTCTTCCATTTTTAAGCTTAACGAAATGTTGCATAGTTTCTTTATTAACTTTTCATCCACCCCTAACATTATTTGGTCAAGTGCTGTTTGCTCTTTGTAGAAGCCATATCTTCTATATATCTAAAAGCGAAATACCACTCACGCATCATCACAAAATCTGCAGAACCGTAAAGCCTACAAACTTGGAAATTTGGCCCGTATGTTCCTCTTGGCTTTTAGGTGCTCACTAAGAAAGGATTTTTCGAAATTGACCATCAGAACATTAATATTTCATATATTATTATTATTAACATGCTCTGATGCTAAGGAGTTCTACTCCCCTCCCCACCTGAAAAGAAATCTCTTCCAAATGCAAAACACAAGCAGACAAGAGGAATTTCAGTTTCAGAGCACCAAGCAGCTTTAGTACAGAACAATTGAGCTAAGCCACGCCCAGGCTCCTTGCTGTCTCCTCCTTGCTCACGCAGCAAATACTGTTTCAGTTTCCAAACAGCCCTCAACTCTCTCACACACTGATGGGATGCTAGCCAGATGAATACCAATGGATGCTGGTAGGCAGATTTTCCCCCCTTATTTTCTTCCCCAAAAACTAAGCCGAACTACATAGTTTTGTAGAGAAGCACGGGTATCAAGCTAGTGTTTTAATATCTTTCTCATACCTCGATTGTTATTTTTTAAAGCCACTTTTGAATGGTGAAAAGGCAAAATGTATTCACCGAACTTTTGGTAACACCAGTTGAATCCCACTCCTGCTTCCAACTCTGTTGTTCTAATTCTAAGGCCATGAAAGGTACTGAAATATGATTCGGCAAATTTAAGAGCCCCATGAAAAGGGTGGATTCCCTAAAACAGAAGCCTTTAAATTTGACAAGGTCAAGATTTGTGGACTTTTAACTCCCAGAATTCCCCAGCCAGCTTGTTATAGGGTAATTCCATCTCTTTCTATCATCTATATTCAGTATCTGGTTGTCTTCTGTCCATCCATCCATCCATCCATCCATCCATCCATCCATCCATCCATCCATCCATTCGTGCAGTTAATGTGAGGCTAATGGGTGCACAATTGAGGCTGGCACACACAGAGTTGCATTCACAAGTTTATACTTTTTTCATCTTCGTGCATGCAAAATAGGGAAAAGCAAAGTTCCTTTTGGAGAAAAAACAGGTTTTTTTTTTAAAGAAGAGATGTGTGTGTGTGTGTGAGTATGAGATTGTAAGCTTCCTCTCAGGAACGATATGCAGAATTTGCCTAGTTTTATTTCGCTTTTCCATAACCGCTCTGTGGCTTTGTTTACCGTACATTTAAATTACATTCTTTTTATCCTGTAAAAAATTCATTAATATACACGTAAACATTTCTGTTTAAAAAATTTTTCCCTTGCCTATTTCTGTTGAGCTGGAACCAATTACCCTATTTTCCATAGAAATCTCACTCTGAGCAGCGCAAATTCAAACCACGCAACCGTTTCGTGGGATTCATTAACCACGCTAATCGAGACCTACCTATGTATCGTCTATACTGTATATCTGTGTCTGTATAGCCCATTGAGCTGAACGGATGTTAATGGGGTGTGCTGATTTATTGTTTATTTTAATTTATGTCTCAGTTCATACAGCAGCTCATCTGAGCATCTTGTGGTATACATAGGATAGGATAGGATAGGATAGGATAGGATAGGATAGGATGGGGTAAGGTAGGATAGGGTAGGGTAAGGTAGGGTAGAATAGAATAGAATAGAATATTGGAATGAAGAATGGAATAGAATAGAATAGGAATAGAATATTGGAATGAAGAATGGAATGGAGTGGAGTGGAGTGGAGTGGAATAGAATAGAATAGAATAGAATAGAATAGAATAGAATAGAATAGAATAGAATAGAATAGAATAGAATAGAATAGAATAGAATATTGGAATGAAGAATGGAATGGAGTGGAGTGGAGTGGAGTGGAGTGGAATAGAATAGAATAGAATAGAATAGAATAGAATAGAATAGAATAGAATAGAATAGAATAGAATAGAATAGAATAGAATATTGGAATGAAGAATGGAATGGAGTGGAGTGGAGTGGAGTTGGAATAGAATAGAATAGAATAGAATAGAATAGAATAGAATAGAATAGAATATTGGAATGAAGAATAGAAGGGAAGGGAAGGGAAGGGAAGGGAAGAGAAGAGAAGAGAAGAGAAGAGAAGAGAAGAGAAGAGAAGAGAAGAGAAGAGAAGAGAAGAGAAGAGAAGAGAAGAGAAGAGAAGAGAAGAAAATGCGGAATAGAATAAAATGGAATGGAATGGAGAGAAGAGAGCAGAATGTAGACTGGAATAGAATGGAATGGAATAGAAAAAAAGAAAAAAATGGAATGGAATGGAACGGAATGATAGGTTGCAACATTTTGCTCAAAAGGAGATACTGCTGCAATTTCCCTACATTTTAAAGTTCTGTCCAAGATTACCTGGAATTTTTTAAAAAAATACTAGAGCAAGATCTTGATATGTGAGCACCAGACAAAAAAGCAGGTAAGCACAAGTTCAAGTCCTATCTTAGCTGGGTGACTTTGGGTCAATCACCAGGAGACGGTGAGTTCTAGTCCCATTTTAAGCATGAAGCCAACTGCTTGACTTTGGGCTCATCACCAGGAGACAGTGAGTTCTAGTCCTGACTAGGCCTGAAAGCTAAGTGAGTTTGAGCTAATAACTGGGAGATGGTGAATTTTAGTTCCACCTTAAACATAAAAGCCAACTGCTTGATTTTGGGTTTGTCATCAGTGTCACCAGAGACAGTGAATTCTAATTCCACCTTAGTCATAGTCTGAAGGAAATATAATATTCTGCCTTTTAAAAAATATTTCCCAAAATATTTCATTCTTCTGGGGTGGAGGGTGGGACTTCCCGCAAATCTTTACGCCAACACTTACTTCAAAGCTGAAATCTTAAATCTGTTGCGATGCTGAAGGAAGCTGCAGAAGACAGGGTTGTCCTCACACCGGTGAAAACAATAGAATTACAAAATTCCACCTAACGTTTTTGGCATACTTCTGAAGACAGGTCTCTCCATGAACATGGACAACACCAGATTTGCAACCAGGTGGAAAATGCACAGGGAGGTACAAAGCTTCTGAGGGACACAAATCTGTAGCTCCAAATCTCCATCCAAAGGACGAACAATAGCTGCTGAAGTCTTCCTGCAAAACCCAGGCTGGTGCAATCAGCAGGAACAGGTGTCTTGCACCTGTGGCTCCATCGTGGTCTCCAGGAGGAGGGCAAGGCCATTAGTTAACCCTGTGGTGTCCAGGAGAAGCACAAAACCCCAGTTCCTTTTTTTCTTCTAGAACAGGCTTCTCCAAACTTGGAAATTTTAAGACTTTAAGATCTTTTTTCAAAAGGTAACTGGACTTGGTTTTCCCTCATTTCAATTCTCACCCAAGAAGCTTCTTCATTTCTGATGGAATGGTCGAGGATGGGAGGATTTCTATTCCAAGGAATACAAATCCTTCCATCCTCCATCATTCTGTCTCTGTCTGGTTTCTTCTTTGAAGATGTTTCACTTCTCACCCAAGAAGCTTCTTCAGTTCTGATGGAATGGTGGAGGATGGGAGGATTTCTATAATCCTTCCATCCTCCATCATTCTGTCTCTGTTTTGGTTTCTTCTTTGAAGACGTTTCACTTCTCACCCAAGAAGCTTCTTCAGTTCTGATGGAATGGTGGAGGATGGGAGGATTTATATTCCTTGCAGACAGCTGGTCATTTGCATCCTTTTAGACAGTCCTTGAGGCCACTTGGAGGTTTATCTGTGTCCCCAGGGTCACCGACCCTCTAAAAGGATGAAAATGACCAGCTGTCTGCAAGGAATATAAATCCTTCCATTCCCCACCATCCAGTCAGAGCTGAAGAACCATCTTCAGAGGAGAAGTGAAACGTCTTCAAAAAGAAACCAGAAAGTCCAGTTGCCTCTTTAAAAAGCACCTTTGGGACATTCAGGTGTTCAAAGCTTATGGCCATGTAAGAACAGCATTCTTTCTAACATCCCACGGCCGAGAATTTCAACACTGTTCAGAAGACAGTACCATTGTGCCTCTCTTGAATCCCTAACAATCATTAAGTCAGCTTTTTAAGCTAGTTTAGACTAAGCCAAGCTTAGTCTGAACTCAGTTTCTCAATAAACGTGGAAAAAATCCACACATGTCTTTAGTTGTTTGCTTCTGTGCAAATAAATAATTGTAGTCATAAGACGTGTTGTATTTTACATGAAAGAAGGTTCAACAAGAAGTTAATGATATCTGGATGGTTTTCAAAAGGCAACCGGTCAAAACTCAAATGGAAAACAATACTCAACATTTAATTTTGGTACTAAATCATGCACTCTATGAGTCTTTGCAGTCCGGACGATGAGAGAAGACAATGCCACCAGTTTCAAACCCAGAATAGTTTGATACCATCTAATGAGGTGCTGATGGAGGCACACCAGCGAAAAGATAAACTACAGAGTGTGACTTTCCTGTAATGGTTGCTATATATTTCCTCTCCTGGTGATGGTTCTCATGACAGCTGAGAATAATGAAGGTCTGCTAGGCTTCCAGATTACATCTAATAATTCAAAGAGGACGGGTGGCAACTCTTCCTGTCCTTAGGAAAACAGACCCCCCCTCCCCCACTGGTAAGGTCTGTTGAGAACAAGAGAAGCGATGGGGGACCGAAGGATTAGAACAAAACCCTTTTTCCAGAAGGAGGAGATCGGATGAGACAGAGATGGAGGGGTGCTTGGTGCTCTCTGAGCTTGGTGGTTTTCTTGCAGACATTTCATGACCCAGCTAGGTAATGTCATCAGTGCTAGAAGGGAATTGGGTTTGTGGAGAGGAGGAGGAGGAGGAGGAGGGGGAGGAGGAGGAGTTCTTGTTCCTCTCTGAGCTTAGTGGTATTCTTGCAGATGTTTCATGACCCAACCAGGTTGCATCATCAGTGCTAGAAGGGAGGGAGATAGGAAAAGAGGAGGAGGAGGAGAACTAAGGGGTGCTTGATGCTCTCACAGAGGTTTCATGACCCAGTTAGGTAACATTATCAGTGCTAAAAGGGAGTTGGGTTGGGGAAGGAGGAGGACTGTGGGGTCCTTAGTGCTGTCTGAGCTTGGTGGTATTCTTGCACATATTTCATGACCCAACCAGGTTGCATCATCAGTGCTAGAAAGGAGGGAGATAGGCAAAGAGAAGGAGGAGAAGGAGGAGGAGGAGGAGAAGGACTGTGGGGTGCTTGGTGTTCTCTGAGCTTAGAGGTTTTCTTGCAAATGTTTCATGACCCAGCTAGGTAACACCATCAGTGCTAGAAGGGAGCTTGGTTGGAGGAGGAGGAGGAGGAGGAGGAGGAGGAGGAGGAGGAGGAGGAGATTGTCCTGCCAGTGTTGGTGGGAGTGGTCTTACAGGGTACTGACAGGGCAAGCCACTAGAATATAAACTAAGAGCAAACCCCTCTCCTTACTAGAAATGATGCTACCTCTTCAACTGGCAATGTTGAGAAACTCTGATCTAGACACAACACATATACCCTAAATAAAGCAAAAATGAGTCAACCTAACTACTTTTTCTGAACAGAGCTGTTAGGCCTTTGGCATTCTTATGTGTGTTGTCTGAACACAGTCGATATCTTTCACAGGTGGGAGAACAAATACCTCCGTTGTGCCCAAACCTATAGTCCTCTAATATAAAAAAATGTTCATTTTAAGACTAATTTTAAAAGACAGGCTTAATCAGAGAATTGTCTAGTTTAATTTCTGGATGTGCTAATTTCTTCCCCATCAACTTTTTTTTTTAAAAAAAAATATGTTTAATTGAAAGTTTTACATAGAGCATATAAGTGAAACCAAACTAATAAAGATTAAAAGAAAGAAAAAAGAAAGAGGGGAGGGGAGAGAAGCAAGGGAAAATAAAGGAAAGGAAAGGAAAGGAAAGGAAAGGAAGGAAGGAAGGAAGGAAGGAAGGAAGGAAGGAAGGAAGGAAGGAAGGAAGGAAGGAAGGAAGAGCAAAGAAAGATTAAAAAACAAAGAAGCATCCAATTGCTTCTGCTGCAAATATAAGTGCAATGCAGTACAATTGCAAAACACTACTCACTTTTTTCTAATATCCAGTTGTTTTTATTAATCTTCCAAAACACAAATCACAAATGCATTTCTCTCCCATTTTATGTAAAAAGCCTATAAAGGACCATAAAGTCAGCCATACTTGTGGACAGTGCCTTTTCTCCCACCAAATAATTTAATTCAGTCACTTCTACAAATCCCATCATCTTCAGCAGATGTTCCTGAGTAGTGTTCAATCTTTCTCAAGTAAAGGTGCATATTTCCTTGTCTAGTCATGTTCAGCTTTAGAGCACAGCGCTTAACTCCCTTTTGTTGGCCAAGGGAAACAGCAGTTGTCTGAGAACATTTTCTGTGGTCATGTTGGCCAGCATGGCTACACAAAAAAGGCTCACGAAATGCTCTTACCTTCTTACTAAAGGGGTACCTATTTATCCGCTCGCATTTTCATGCTTTTGAACTGCTAGGTGGGCAGGAGCTCACTCCATCACGTGGCGCTCAGGTCTCGAACCGCTGAGCCATTGCACTTTCTTGTTTGTCTCAGAGCATCTTGAATGTTAAGAAATGCAAGTGAATTCCCGAAAGCAAGACTGCACATCAGGTAACCACAGGTTGCAACGGATGTGTAAAATTCCACACTGCTATGCTGCAGCATTTTGAATATCCTCACCGCAAAACCCTAAAGTTGCTTGCCATTTCCATTTTAAGTTTTTACTGGCAATATTTAGGAGAGTGGTGGTGATGATATGGGGGAAAAATGGAATTGCAATGAATGTGATAAATCTTAGGGTTTGAGGGGGGGAAATGGATTCATAAGTGCTGTGACAATCGTGAAAAATGGTAAAGCTGGAGGCAGGGATGCAGAAGGGGGAGTCATGTTAAAATAGGGGTGGGCTTTGCTTATAGAGTCACCTGGGCCACCGGTTAATGTAGGTGTGAAGGTTGCTTTTGCGTCTGATTGGAGGAAAGTTAACAGTATTACAGAGTTGGAAGGGACCTTGAAGGTCTTCTAGTCCAATCTCTTGTTCAAGCAGGAATCCCTATAACCGTTTCAGACAAAGGGACGTCCAACTTCTTCTTGAAAAACTCCAGTGGTGGAGCATCCACAACTTCTAGAAGGAAGTCGTTCCTCTGTTTCATTTCAAGAATAAGAGAATCAGAAGGGACCCTGGAGGTTGTCTAGTTCAGTGGTCACCAACTGGTGGGCCAGGGACCACAGGAGGTCCATGAGAAAATTTTGGTGGTCCACAGAGAAAAGTCCCCCCACAAAGCACTCCAGCCAAAGCAATTAATCCAGGCTGTGCGGGAACACAAGGCTGTGCTGCCCACAGTGGTTCGTCCACCCGCTGGCCCCCACCCTTTGGCTGAGCACAAACCTTACTTTGAGTAGAACCATGCGAGCTGGAATTAAAAGGTAAGACCAATGGCAGGGGAGGAAAATCCGCCCCGGGGTGGCTTGCTGACGTTGGTGGAAAGTCAGTCCCATATTCCAGAGCTGCAGTAGTCACAGGACTGGCCCTTTGGTCATCCCAGAGCAGCTCCTCCAGTCCATGGCAGGCTGGTATACCCATGTGGAGGAGCAGCTACTCTGGGATGACCAAAGGGCCAGTCCTGTGACTACTGCAGCTCTGGAATATGGGACCGACTTTCCCACCAACATCCGCAAGCCACCGTCAGTCAAAATTCATATTAGTGGTCCACGGGATTTGAAATTATTATTATTATAATAATAATTATTATTATAATTTCAAATCCCGTGGACCACCACCACCATCATCATCATCATCATCATCATCATCATCATCATCATCATCATCATCATTATTATTATTATTATTATTATTATTATTATTATTATATGCCGCTCCTCTCCCGAAGGACTCAGAGCGGTGCACAGCCATACAATTAAAAACATTAAATATATAAAAGTTAAAACTAAATTAAATTAAAGACCCTGGCTGAAAACAATTAAAACCCCTCCCTTAAACCCTAAAATTTGATATAAAAATTAAAATACCCAAATCTAAAATCAGCCCAAGCCGGCCTGGTCAAAGAGCCAGGTTTTCAAGGCATGCCTGAAGGTCCCCAGGTCCATGGCTGTACGTAACTCCGGAGGCAGCCCATTCCAGAGGGCAGACGCCCCCACAGAGAAGGCCCTATTCCTCGGGGTCACCAGCTGGCACATAGATGCCGACGGGACCCACAAGAATGATGGGAGCGCACCGGACGGTGAGAGGAAAATAGCAGAATGCGGTCTTGTAAATATCCTGGTCCGATGCCATGGAGCGCTTTAAAAGTTAACACTAAAATCTTAAAGCGCACCCAAGAGGCCATTGGCAACCAATGCAGCTCGCGCAGGAGGGGCGTCACATGAGAGAACCTTGACGCCCCCATAACCACCCGCACGGGCCGCATTCTGTACCAGTTGAAGCCTCCGGATTATGAGTTTGGTGGTCCCTGAGCTCCAAAAGGTTGATGAACCGCTCATCTAGCCTGCATGGTGCTGGGCTGTCAGCTCTCCAGCTGAGCCATCGCGCCCCTTGAATCTTCCTACTTTTAGGTAAATCATAATCTCACTGCCCTTGTCGTATATAAAACATAGCTACATGACTTTTTTCCTAGTTGCTTGTTCATTATCCTCCAAAAATAAAATCTCTGCTTTCAGTCGTACTTTAACCTTTAAAATCTTCTGAATTAATGCGTATATTTGTATGCAAAATGTTCTGGCTTTTTGGGTTTGTTTTTTTTTACATGTCCACCCAGCACGATAAATGTCCCTTCGTCTTGTTCAGATTTCCAGCAAAGATTCGAAATGCCGTTATAGATTCTACACAATTTCTCTCTGGTGACAAACACCGATGATGCATCATGTTATTTTTTTTAAAAATTCTTTTTAAGAGTAGAATATAATATCAGTTTCATCCTGCCCGTCACCTATTTTTGATGTTGCAAATATCTTTGTCTGGAAAACAACGCTCTTCACGTCTATAGGAAGGAAACTATAGATAAAGGGGCACCTTCCCCCGTAATAAATTTCATTAATATAGAGAATAAACAATGGAAAAATAAAAGAAAATAAAAAATTACAAATATAAATAACTAACCACTCTGTCAACTCATAAAGCATTCCTATGCCTGTTTTGGTAGTTGCCATAAAAAAAGGATGGGGGGAGGAAGGAAATCTGGAAGAGCAGGGCAGCAGTTTGAAATTGAAAGTACATTCCAACTCTTATCTTTAAAAGATTGTAGCTAAAATACCAGAACTTTTGCCTGCGAATATATTTAGTTGGAGAATGTGATTGATGTCACCCAGCCTATGAACGAGCTCAATTGGAGATTTATTTATTTATTTATTTATTAATCAGATTTCTATACCGCTCCCTCTCCCAAAAAGGGACTCGGGGCGGTGTACAGCCTACTAAAAACACACAACATAAATACAATTTAAATACAATTTAAAACTAGATTAAATAAGCAAATCCGGCTGAATCCCATCCAACTACAAATTCAGATATTTAAAATCCGGGATTAATTAAAATTTAAAAAGTATAAAATTTAACAATTAAAACCCAAATTAAATTTAAAACCCATAGACCATTTACTGGGCCAGGCCGGCCTGCTTAAAAAATTGGGTCTTAACTGCACGCCGGAAGGTCAAGATGTCCGTCATGGCCCGTATCTCCGGGGGGAAATCATTCCCAGGGAGGGAGCTCCCACAGAGAAAGCCCGCACCCTTGGGGTCGCCAGCCAACAACGATCAGGTGGCGGCACCCCAAGCAGGGCAACCCTGTGAGAGCGTACTGGGCGGCGGGAGGTTGTTGATGGCAGCAGGCGGTCCCATAAGTACCCAGGTCCCGAGCCATGGAGCACTTTAAATACCATCAATACCACCTTGAATCGAATCCGGAAGGCCACAGGAAGCCAGTGCAGCCTGCGGAGAAGCGGTGTTACGTGGGAGCCCCGAGGGGCACCCACGATCACCCGCGCGGCTGCATTCTGAACCAGCTGCAGCCTCCGGAGACTCTTCAAGGGGAGCCCCATGTAGAGAGCATTGCAATAGTCCAAGCGGGAGATGACGAGGGCGGAAGTGACTGTGCGAAGTGCGCCCAGATCCAGTAAGGGCCGCAACTGGTGAATCAGACGAATCTGACAAAAAGCCCCCCTGGCGACAGCTGCAATATGTTCTTCTAAAGACAGCCGTACATCCAGGAGGACACCCAGATTGTGCGCCCTTTCCACGGGGGTCAAAACCTCTCCCCCCACGGCCAGCGAAGGAACAGCAAAGGATCTGGTTTATGAGACACCCAGGGTGGAGAAAGGGGGAAACAGGGTCACAGGCAATTCAAATATTTTTGCCACTGGTTCAGTGGGCGTGGCTTGATGGGCATGCTTTGTGCATATGCACACACTTTGCACGTGCATGTTGCCAAACATGCACTTTGCGCAGGCGCAGAGGCGTTCCAACTCACCTCCTGCAAGCCTGCACAATCCTGGTCGCTTCAGCAGCTGCCGCACAACACTATTCTGTGCCACGCAAAGCAGCTGTGCTTCACATTCAGCGGATAAAGGTGAGTATGGGAGCCTGGGCAGGCAGGCAGGCGGGCCCAACAGCAGAGCAGCGGAGAGAACTAGTTCGATCTCTGCTGCTCATCACTGCTACCAACTCATCAGAACCGGGCCGAACCGGTAGGTCACCACTAGTCACAGGGAACTGTAAATTATGTATAACAGAGTTGGCTTCATACAGGGCAGTACCAGAATGTTGCCTCTAATAAATCCTTTGAATTTTTTTGAAGTTTGGCTTGAGAATCATGATTTAATTAGGGTGATTGCTGGAATCCTAACACACTCATCTTCTCTAACAGCAGAGTCTAACTGTAACATCCACATTACTTTCTGGGTTATGTTGTGACACTTCCTCAACTTGTATGCCAATTTGAAGTTGGCTCTTAACCAACTCTGTAACGAGTGGTTATATACACTCATTGCATATTACCCTGAGTTAATGTGGTTTTTTTGGAGGCTTGGGGTGTTAATTGATTAACTCATAGTTCAATCGAGTACTCCATCACTGGAGAGATTAACAGATTAACAGAATTGGAAGGGACCTTGTAGGTTATCTAATCCAATCCCCTACCCATGAAGGAGCCCCTCTGCCATTTTTGACAAATGGAACTCCAATCTCTTCTTGGTTGTCTGAAATGGTCTTCTTGTAACAAAGATGATCAAGGGTCTGGAGGCTAAGCCATACGATGAATGATTGAGGGAACTGGCAATGTCCAGGGAAGAGAAGGATTAGAGGTGACATGGTAGCTGTCCTCCAGTACTTGAGGTTCTGTCATAGAGAAGAGGGAGTCAAGCTATTCTCCAAAACATCTGAAGGCAGGACAAGAAGCAATGGATGGAAATTAATCAAGGAGAGAACCAACTTAGAACTTAAGCACAGACTTCAGAGAATAATTAGGTCTGCAGAAAAAACAATTACTACCCATCTGTCTTCCATTGAGGACCTATATACTGTACGAGTCAAAAAGAGGGGCTGTGAAAATATTTACAGACCCCTCACATCCCGGACATAAACTGTTTGAACTCCTTCCCTCAAAACGACGCTATAGAGCCCTGCACACCAGAACAACTAGACACAAGAACAGTTTTTCCCTGAACACCATCACTCTGCTAAACAAATAATTCCCTCAACACTGTCAAACTATTTACTAAGTCTGCATTACTATTACTATTAATCTTCCCATCCATCCTTTCACCCATCTCCTCCCATTTGTGACTGAATGACTGTAATCTTGTTGCTTACATCCTAATGACTGTTTCCTAGTATGATTTGATTGCTTATTGTACCCTATGACTATTATTAAGTGTTGTACCTGATGGTTCTTGATGAATGTATCTTTTCTTTTATGTACACTGAGAGCTTTTGCACCACGGCAAATTCCTTGTGTGTCCAATCACACCCGGCCAATATTCAACTTAGAACTAAGGAGAAATTTCCTGACAGTGAGAACAACTAACCAGTGGAACAGCTTGCCTTCAGAAGTTGTGGGTGCTCCATCACTGAAGGTTTTGAAGAAGAGACTAGACAGCCATTTGTCTGAAAAGGTATAGTCTTGTGCTTGAGCAGGGAGTTGGACTAGAAGACCTCGAAGGTCCCATTCAACTCTATTAGTCTATTTTTCTATTAAGACGTAATGGGTGGAAGCTTGTCAAGGAGAGAACCAACCTAGAACTAAAGAGAAATTTCCTGACAATGAGAACAATTAACCTGAGGAATGGCTTGCCTTCAGAAGTTGTAGATGCTCCATCACTGGAAGATTTCAAGAAGAGATTGGACAGCCATTTCCCCAGAAAAATAGAAGATCTCCTGCTTGAGCAGAGGATTGGACTAGAAGATCTTCCAGCTCTGGTATTGAATTACAGAGTTGCAAACATAGATTAGGAGATTTGGGACTGTAAATGAAAAGTCCAATTTGGTTGACTCAAAACTTTCCACAGGGAACCCAGGAGAGAGCAGCCCAAGTAGCAATTGGAAGATGTGGCTGGCTTACCTCCCACAACATCCTTAATTGGGTCAATGGAGGAAGCAATGTGTCACAGCAATTCCAAAAAGGGTTAATTGACCCAGTCGGTTAACTGACCCAGAATCAATTGAACCAGTCAATTAATCCACGGGAGATTAGATGGATATACCCAGCCATGCATGTGGCTAAATAAACTTCTCTTGGTGAGCTGGGTCATGGATTCATTCTGGAGTGTAGTGTTAACTAACTTTGCCTCTACAAGGTTTAAGCAAAGTCCAGCAGAGTGGCTGGAAAAAAAGGAAATTTCTCTAGGCGCTCTGTGTCTATGGCTCTTTCAATTGTTCAACTCTGTGATAGAATATAGAACATAGAATAATGGAGTTGGAGATCTTCTAGTCCAACCTTCTGATCAAGCAGAAGATCCTGTGCCATTTCAGACAAATGGTTGTCCAGTCTCTTCTTAAAACCCCCTAGTGTTGGAGCATTCATGACTTCTAGAGGCAACTTATTTCACTGATTAATTGTTCTCACTGCCAGGAAGTTTCTCTTTAATTCTAGGTTGCTTCCCTCCTTGATTAGTTTCCATCCATTGCTTCTTGTCTTGCCTTCTGGTGCTTTGGAAAATATATTGACCATCTCTTCTTTGAAGAGAAGGCTACACAGGGCCAGAAGGAACATTGGAGGTCTTCTAGTCCAACCCTCTGGTCAAGGAGACCGCATGCAATTTCAGACAAATGGTTGTCTAGTCTCTTAAAAGCCTCCAATGCTGGAGCAACCACAACTTCTAAGGCAAGCTAATCTGCTGGTTATTTTTTTCCCCACTGTTAGGAAATTCCTCTTTAGTTATAAATTTCTTCTCTCCTTGATTATTTTCCATCCATTGCTTCTTGTTCTGCCTTTAGGTGCTTTGGGGAGTAGGTTGACCCCCTCTTCTTGGTGGCAGCCAAGAAAGGACCACATTCGACATCTTACTTCCTATCTCTGCATGACATTCCTTTTCTTCTTCTTCTTCTTCAATGAAGGCCTGTGGACAATCCTAGCCAGTAATTAACTGTCATTCTATTGAGCCACAGTCTCTAGGAAACATGAGGTTGAATCAAACACTCTCCAGGGAGGCCTACATTGTTAAAGAGAAGGCGGTGGAAATAGCCCAGAAGCTGGAGACAGGAGAAACTGGAAGAAGATTTGATGGGGCGGGGAGAGAGAGAGAGACTTCTATCTCTTCCCTATTTTAATTTTGCCACCCGGGGATTCAGCAACATAAATAATAATTGCATGAAACACAGATGGGTAATAATTGCAGCAAAGGTCACACCATTCCCCTCTAATCAATCCCTAAAGACTTTGGAGGGCCGCAACACAATGCAAGAGGCATAATGTGGTTTTGTAAGGCTATAACAAAGTCTTGCGACGAACCCAGCTGTCTTCAACCAGCTGCTGGAAAAGAAGTTTGACGTCTCCAAAAGAGGATTTTAATTTTTTAAAAAACTTTTCTTTTCAAGCTCTGATGATCTGAGATTGAGAGCCAAGGGAATATCTATCAAGGTCTTTTCGTGTAAACAAAGCAGGTTGGGTCAGAGGACAAACAGAGAGCATAGCAAAAATTCCCCTCTGGGAACTGGAGACGAAGAGAGAGAAAGTAAGACCACACTTGGAATATTTGCATCCAGTTTTGGTCACTGGATGATGTTTTGGTCACATGATATAAAAAAGATGTTGAGACTCTGGAAAGAGTGCAAAAAAGATCAACAAAGATGATTAGGGGGCTGGAGGATGAAACATATGAAGAATGGTTGCAGGAACTGGGTATGTCTAGTTTAATGAAAAGAAGGACTAGGGGTGACATGATAGCAGTCTTCCAATATCTCAAGAATTGAGGCCTTTAAACTATGGTGCTGGAGAAGATTCCTGCAAATCCCTTGGACTCCAAGGCAATCCAACTGGTCAGTCCTAGAGAAGATCAACTCTGACTACTCTAGGAAAGATAGAGGGCAATAGAAGAAGGGGACGACAGAAAATGAGGTGGCTGGATGGAGTCATTGAAGCAGTAGGTGTGAGCTTAAATGGACTCCAGAAGATGATAGAGGACAGGAAGGCCTGGAGGAACGTTATCCATGGGGTTGGACATAATTTTGCAACTAACAACAATATCTCAGGGGCTTCCACAAAAAAGACGGGGTCAATATATTTTCCAAAACACCAGAAGGCAGGAGAAGAAGCAACAGATGGAAACTAATCAAGGAGAGAAGTAAACTGGAATTGAGGAGAAACTTCCTAACAATGAGGACAATTAACCAGTGGAACAGCTCGCCTCCAGAGGTTGTGGGGGCTCCATCCCTGGAGGTTTTAAAGAAGAGATTACATCACCATTTGCCTGAAATAGTATAAAGCAGGGGTGTCAAACACATGATGTCATGTTGTCATCACATGACGTATCACGATTCCCCCCCTTTGCTAAACTGGGGGTGGGCGTGGCCAATGCATGACGCATCCAGGCCATGAATTTAAAACCCCTGGTATAAAGTCTCCTTCTTGAACAGTGGATTGGACTAGAAGACCTCCAAGGTCCCTTTCCACTCTGTTATTCCATGATGCTATTATAAGCTTATTCTGACTCTCAGAATATAATCAGAATCAGAATATTCTGATGTTCAGAATATACATTTAGACTGTCATTCTGCTAAATTAGTCCAATTCCTATTCAACAGCCATCACATCTTAAAGTTTGGGGCCGTTGTAACTTCAAAGAGTCACTATAACCTGTTTCCCCAAAAATACGACCTACCCTGAAAGTAAATCCTAGTTTGATTTTTACATGTGCATCTGATATAAGCCCTACCCACCAGTGGTGGGATTCAAGCTTTTTTACTACCGGTTCTGTGGGCGTGGCTTGGTGGGAGTGGCTTAATGGGTGTGGCATGATCTGGAGGGTGTGGTTTGATGACAAGGCATGGCTTGGTGGGTATGGCATACTACAAACAGTCACTCATGCCCTGGTCACCTCCCGACTGGACTATTGTAACGCCCTCTACATGGGGCTCCCGAATGGGAGCATCCGGAGGCTTCAACTGGTACAGAATGCGGCCGTGCGGGTGGTTATGGGGGCGTCAAGATTCGTGCATGTGACGCCCCTCCTGCGTGAGCTGCATTGGTTGCCAGTGGCCTCTCGGGTGCGCTTTAAGATTTTAGTGTTAACTTTTAAAGCGCTCCATGGCATAGGACCAGGATATTTACAAGACCGCATTCTGCCAGTTTCCTCTTACCATCTGGTGCGCTCCCACAGGGAGGGTCTCCTGCGGGTCCCGTCGGCATATGTGCCAGCTGGTGACCCCGAGGATTAGGGCCTTCTCTGTGGGGGCGTCTGCCCTCTGGAATGGGTTGCCCCCGGAGTTATGGACAGCCACGGACCTGGGGACCTTTAGGCGTGCTTTGAAAACCTGGCTTTTTGACCAGGCTGGCTTGGGCTGATTTTAGTTTTGGGGTGTTTTGTTTTTATTAAATTTTAGGGTTTTAGAGTATGGTTTTAAATTTGTTTACAGCCAGGGTTGGGTTTAATTTAGTTTTATTGTTTCACATATTTATTGTTTTAATCTGTACAGCTGTGCACCGCTCCGAGTCCTTCGGGAGAGGAGCGGTATATAAATAAATATTTATTATTATTATTATTATTATTATTATTATTATTATTATTATTATTATTATTATTATTATTATTATTATTATTATTATTATTATTTAGAGGGTGTGGCTTAGTGGGCATGGCTTGGTGGGCATGGCAGGGGAAGGATACTGTAAAATCTCCATTCCCTCCCCACTCCTGGGAAAAAGTTACCACCAGTTCTCCGAACTACTCAAAATTTCAGCTACCGGTTCTCTAGAACTGGTCAGAACCTGCTGAATACCACTCTGCTACCCACCCAAAATAAGCCCTCATTAAAATCCCGCCCACTCAACTTCATGGGTCAAAATTAAGCTACGGTGGGGGTGGAGGGTGGAGCTGCCGTACTACTTAGCTTTGGAGAGTTGCAGCCAGGCCTCGCACTCCTCGACATGTGCCTTGCCAGCCCATCTTTTGCAGCTGGCAAGGCTGGCAAGCCTTTCCGGAAGGCCTCTGTAGCTGATAACAAAGCTCCGGATCAAACTGGAGTTTGGTTATTGGCTGCAGAGGCCTTCAGGAAAACCTTGTCAGCTGCAGAAGAAGTTCCTGAAAGCCTCTGACAGCGAAAAAGAGGCAGGGGGCGACACACGCAAGTGAGGTTACTCAGTGGATGACTTCCCCCCAAAATAAGACCTGGTGCCTTTTTTGGTGGCAAAAAAACATATATAAGAGGGTCTTATTTTGGGGGAAACCCATCAATGAATATAAGTAAAGAACCATGTACATTTGTTTACGTCAATGGCCCCTGTTTCTTCTCAGAAACACTGGTTTGTTTTAACCGAGTTTACTCCGAAGATGCAGATTAAGACTACAAACAGAATCTTGGCAGGTCAATTTAACGTATCCCCAGGCTGGCTAAAAAAAAAAGTTCTATCCTTTTTCCAGGGGGAAAAAAAAACCAACCCCTTTTCAGAAATCACAATCCTGGGTTACGGTGTTCCTTGACAGCAGGTGTGACTCATCCAGAGGTCTGCGTCAATCGAAATGGCTTGACATGTCATTCTGCACAAGGTGGCCTTTAGGTGCCCCGGGATCTACAAGTGCCCCAAATTCCCAGCCACCCAGAGTTGCACTTTTGTGGCTGACTTCATATTAGTAGTGGGAGGAAAAGCTTTTCTCTTTAAAAAAACGATATGCATATTTTGAAATGACTCTTAAAAAAATAAGACATAGATATCTGGAAGATGCCACGTTCTGCTGGCAAAAGCCTCGCCTAGCCGTAGTCCAATTTCCTGCAAATTTTAGATCTTTTATTGCACTGATTCGGAACACTGATACATGATATGATTCCAAAGTGGAGAGTCTGCCCTGAATGATTTTGACCCCGGAAAGGTGAAAGATATCTTTATGAGATTCCTTTCCTTCCCTTTCCTTCCCCCGCCCTTTCCTTTCTCCTTTCCTCTCCTCTCCTCTCCCTTCTTCATCCTTCCCTTCCCTCTCTCCTTTTCTTTCCTCTCCCCTGACTTCATCCTTTCTTTTCTTTTCTTTTCTTTTCTTTTCTTTTCTTTTCTTTTCTTTCTTTTCTTCTCCCTTCTTTATCCCTTCTCCTTTCCTTTCCTCTCCTCTCCCTTCTTCATCCTTCCCTTCTCTTTTTCATTTTCTTTCTTCTCCTCTCCCTTCATCCTTTCTTTTCCTTTCCTTTCCTCTCCTCTCCCTTCTTCATCCCTTCTCCTTCCCTTTCCTTTCCTCTCCTCTCCCTTCTTCATCCTTTCCTTCCCTTCCCTTTCTCATTTTCTTTCTTCTCGTCCCCTTCATCCTTTCTTTTCCTTTCCTTTCCTTTCCACTCCTCTCCCTTCTTCATCCCTTCTCCTTTCCTTTTTCCTTTCCTTTCTTCTCCTCTCCCTTCTTCATCCTTCCCTTTCTCCTTTCCTTCCCTTCACTTTCCTCACCTCCCCCTTCTTCATCTTTTCCTTTCTTTCTCTCTTCCTTTCCTTTCCTTTCCTCTCCCTTCTTTATCCTTTCCTTTCCTTCTTCTCTTCCCTTCCCCTCCCTTCCTCTCCCTCTCCCTCTTTGTTCCTAGAGGCATTATTCAGACATGGAGTAACATTGCATGTGTTACTCCCTCGGGGGAAAGGTGAGGCATATCGGCCAACTAATAATAGTTGTAATTAAGGGTCATGTTCTCCCCTCTTCTTTGTTTCATTTTTGGCAGTCTGCCATGTCAGTCTTGGCAGAGAAAGACACCCCCCCCCTTTTAGACCAAAGGACAAGGAGTTAACAACCTCCTTAAGATCTCTCTTTCTCTGGATTCGGTTTTATGATCGTCCCCCACCCTCACCCCCCACCCCCAGCAGGTAAGCAATGAGGTCACGCATAAATTGAATTTACGAGATTTGAAATGCTGACATCATTGCACCAGGAGCTCAGGGGCATTTGTTCCACTGAGCAAGGTTGATATGCCAAATAACAAACATCACACCAGAGATTGACAAGACCAGGAGACAAATCCTGGACAAAGACAAAGCGGATTTTGTTTTGCCATTCCACCTCCAAAAGATCAGCCCGATGTTATGAGAAGTTAAGAAGGTAGAATAATGCATACGTTGCGGCCTCCGGTGCTTGACAGAATTGTCAGCAGAGTCGGACAGTAGCGAGGAGGTTGGGGAGGAACCTGGGCCAGTCTTGGAGGCTGAGGAGGGCTCGGACGAGGGCTCTGCGTCAGAGGCAGAGATGGGGCCAGGGCAGGCTGGCAGTCATCAGCTGCCTTCAAACTCAGACAGAAATAATAATAATAACAATAACAATAACAATAATAATAATAATAATATTTATTTATATACCGCTCCTCTCCCAAAGGACTCGGAGCGGTGCACAGCCATACAATTAAAATAATAAATATGTGAAAAGTTAAAACTAAATTAAACTAAGGCCCTGGCTGTAATCAATTAAAACCCCTCCCTAAGACCCTAAAATTTAATATAAAAAGTAAAACACCCAAATCTAAATGAGGTGGGGGAGGTTCTGGAACCGGTTCCCTAGCCTGCGCATGCGCAGGGCTACCAGAACACAAGAACAATTGAGAAAGCATGGTCGACTTAGGCCACACCTTGGAGATGATTGGCTCCTCCCATAGGACATTAAAGAGGAGCAAACAGGACGCGAGCTTTTGCAGGAAGCAATTAGTTCATATGATCGGTTCAAGCTTTGAAAAGTTCTGTTTGGCTCTGTGTCCAGTTTGGCCTTGCCCTGCATTTGGCAATTACTTTTCTGGCAGGATTCCAAGTGCAATATGGTGGGTGTTTATAAACATTCCCCTGCAAGACTGTTTGTGGAGCGTTGCAGCTGTGAATGAATGTAATTCACAACCATGGAAATAAAAGAGGTTTTGCCAGGACTAAGATTGTGTTTTATGCTTTCTAAGGAAACCCAGGTCAGAACAGTATATCCTACAGATATCTGCTCGGATATCCAATTCATAAGGGAATAACAGAAGTTGGAAGGGACCTTGGAGGTCTTCTAGTTCAACCCTCTGCTCAAGCAGGAAACCCTGTATCATTTCTGACAAATGGCTCTCCAGTCTCTTCTTAAAAAAACTCCAGTGATGAAGCACCCATAATTCCTGGTGGCAAGCTCTTCCACTGGTTAATTGTCCTCACTGTTAGGAGGAAGTTTTTCCTTAATTCCTGGTTGCTTGTCCTCTTGATTATTTTCCATCCATTGTTTCTTGTTGTCAACCCTGAAGTGAACCTGGCTGAGGCCATCTTGGAGGCTCCACACAATGGAGGGAAGAGAGAAATAGTTAGATGGGTTTTGTAACCAAAACAATAAAGTTTTCTTGTGGGAACCCAGGACATTCTCACAGGTGGCTGGCCAGAGGAGGAGCCAGTAACCCAGCAACCAGCCAGCAAGTGGATTGGACAGTGTGTCCAGTGACTTGGGGGGAGGGGGAAGGGAAAACTTTTATCTTTTAATTAGGGGAAAGCCAGGAGAAATCTCAGAGTCGGCTTTCACCAGTTTGTGCCGATATGATGTACCCAATAAATTGTTATTTGAGGATCTCGAGTCCCTTGGAGTTTGTTTTCTATGGGTACATTACTTGGAATGCTGATACTTGTGTTGCCTTCTGGTGCTTTGGAAAATAAGTTGACCCCCTCTTCTTTATTATTACAAGATCTTTGTTAGCAGTACCTGAGCGCTATCTCCTTGGTTTGTGGCGTCCAGCCAACGAAGAGATTCTACATCTTATTTTTAGGAAGTTCTATATTGGTCATGTCATAAAATCCAAGTGTTCAGAGGAGCCGCTGAGACTGTTAAATATAACCCCTTGCTCTTTAAAATTTGGATTGGGGTTGAACCAGGGCCATTCTGTCAGTTCTATTAAAGGTACAGCAGAGTTAAAAAATGGTTGAGCTCATTGTTTATATGTGTTTTGATGGATTAATTTTATCATGATATTTGAATATAGCTATCAAAAAACCTGTATAGAGTAAGCAAAATTCCGTTTTTTTACAACTATGCACTTATCTTTTAGTCAGCATTAGCATTAAAGTGAGGGAATGTCCATCCATTTGTCCATCCGTCCATCCATTCATCCATCCATCCAACATCTATTGCCTGCCTGCCTACCTACCTACCTACACACCTACCTACCTACCTACCTACCTATATCTCTATCTCATCATCATCATCTAACATATATTTTTCATCCATAATGTCACATTCCCTCTCTATCTATTCTCTCTATCTGTGTGTCCATACATCTATCTTTCTTTATTTTTTATTTTTATTACTTTCTTTCCCATTTATCTATCTATCTATCTATCTATCTATCTATCTATCTATCTATCTATCTATCTATCTATCTATCATCAAACATATATCTTTGTACATCCATAATGTCCAATTCTCTCTCTATTTATCCCCCTATCTGTCTATCCATTCAGTCCACCCACCCACCTACACATCCATCCATCCCATCATCATCATCATCTAACATATAACTATTTTTTCATTGATAGTCACATTCCCTCTCTATCTATCCCTCTATCTATCTATGTATCCATCCAGCCATCTTCCTTCTTTCCTTATCTATCTATCTATCTATCTATCTATCTATCTATCTATCTATCTATCTATCTATCTATCTATCTATCTATCTACCTATCATTTAGAATTTATTTGAATTTATTTTATTTATTCATCTATCTTCTTCATCACCATCACCATCTATCTATCTTCTCTGTTTTATCATCTATCCATTCATCCCATAGCTATATCTCCATAGCTACCTCTTCTGTCCAGCTACTCAGCTCCTTCAATTCCTTCAGTTTGATAACTGAACACAGAGATCAATGGACTAAACTCAGAAATGAAACCCAAATGAATTATACATCCGGAGACATTCTGGATAGTCATTTATCACTTTTACTGGCAACTCAAAATTCTTAGGCTCCATTTCAGGCCTTCTACCTCATTTATCTCCTTCTTCCATGGAGGCAAAAAAAGAATGTCCACGTGGGAAGCCACAGTTAAGTGCCACCAAATCACGACCTCATGCATCCCATTGGCTCAGAATGAAATACAACCTTACACTTGCAGTTTATGGTGGAGGAAATCCGATTAACTTTTAAGTAAGGTCTCCTTGGAGCCAAGCAAGCACCCTAGTAAATTCACATAATTTTCTTGGTAACAAGACTACAAAGGTCTATGAAGGTTCTCAATCATCCAGGTCATGGTTGTCCCAAGGGTGGTTTTTAAAGAAGCAACTGGACTTTCTTGTTTTTTCTTTTGAAGCCATATCACTTCTCATCCAAGAAGTTTCTTCAGCTCTGACTGGATGGTGGGGAATGGAAGGATTGATATTCCTTGCAGACAACTGGTCATTTGCATGGTAGTTGAGGCCACTTGGAGGTTTGTCTGTGTCCTCAGAGTCACCGACTCTCTAAAAGGATGCAAATGACCAGCTATCTGCAAGGAATATCAATCCTTCCATTCCTCACCATCCAGTCAGAGCTGAAGAAACTTCTTGCATGAGAAGCGAAACGTCTTAAACCTCCTAACAAAAGCACCAAGATCACAAAGGGTTTGCAGTTCCTTTTGGGACTTATTTATTTAACTTCCAAATCCTGGACACTTTTCCCACGCAAGAAGCAATCAGATTTGGATGACGTTCACTTGTCCAGTAAAAATCTAGCTACTCTTTTACACTTCCTCTTTTATTTCATTTTTCCAGCTGACTGATATTTAGTATCCTACAGAAAAGAATATGGGTGGCTTAAGGTTGACCTGTGGGGTCCTTGGTGGTCTCTGAACTTGGCTGTTTTGCAGACTTTTCATTACCCCACTAGGTAACGTTATCTGTGCTAGAAGAGTTGAGAGTTTGTTTTTTGTTTATATAAGCAAAAAGAGCAAACCACCTCCCAGCCAGCAATCAACAACCAGATAAACAGATGTTAACATGAAGATTAATACTATGCCATCAATCAAGCAGTAAACCATATCCCTATCAAGGAATTACTGCTTCAGAGAAACATCACTGAAGAACAGCCTAATTAAAATTGTTCCCACCAACGTTGTCAGGGCAAGCCACTTAAATAGAATGAATGAGCTGGAAGGGATCTTGGAGATCTTCTAGACCAGCCCCCTGCTCAAGCAAGAGAACCTATACTATTTCAGATAAATGAGTGTCTAGACTCTTCTTAAAAACATCCAGTGATGGAGCCCCCACAATTTCTGGAGGTGAGCTGTTCCACTGGTTAATTGTCCTCACTGTTAGGAAGTTTTTCCTGAATTCTAAGTTGCTCCTCTCTTTGGTTAGTTTCCATGATCCATTGCTTCTTGTCCTGCATTCTGGTGCTTTGGAGAATAGGTTGACCTACTCTTCTCTGTGGCAGCCCCTCAAGTGCCAAAATACTGCTATCATGTCACCCTCAATTCTTTTCTTTAGATTAGCCAAACCCAAATCCTGCAGCTGTTCTTCGTATGTTTTAATCTCCAAGCCTTTGAACATCTTTGTATATACATCAGTTGTATATAAACTGAGAACAAACCCTTTCTCCTTCTCCCATCCATCACCTCTTCCATTCCCTCCCATCCTCCTTCTCCTTCTTTCCCTCTCTTCTCCTCCTTTCCCTTCCTCCTCTCCCTCCTCTCCTCTTCCCAGATCAACCAAGACCAACTACCAGTAGATGTTATAGGCAGGATTTTTAAAGTCTTTTTGAAGTCCAGCTTGACTCCTGATGGTTAGAGTGATACAACCATCCAATTTCCTTAGGAAGAGTAAGGAAGAGAATGGCCTTTGATGCCTTGTCCAACCTAGCCTTACAGACCTGTGATCAGTTGGTAACTTTTCGCCCATTTATCTATTTATTCATACTCATTCATTATGTATATACTTATACTTGTTTATATGTTTATATATTTACATGTTATGTTCATACTTATATTTGTTTTCTCATACATGCTTGACAAACAGATAAAATAAAATAAATAAATAAATAAATAAAAACCCGAATGCTATGTTCCAAAGGTGCTTTTTCAGGATACAACTGGATTTCGTTGTGGTTTTTTTTTCTTTTCTTTTGAAAAAGTTTCGCTTCTCATCCTCAGGATAGTGGGGAATGGAAGAGCTGGAGAAGCTTCTTGGATGAGAAGCAAAACATCTTCAAAAGAAAAAAAACCCAAGAAAGTCCAGTTGCCTCCTGAAAAAACACCTTTGGGACAACCATGATGTAGATAAGTGAGAATCTCTACAGAGCAGAATGCTGGTTTCCAAACGTAGTTGGCTGAATGTTGAATGGGTTGACATGTCACGTCTCATGTATATACAGAACTAATCAAGGTTAACCCTAAGCTAAGAGGTGCTGGGGTGGAGCATGTTGGTTAATTTGTGGTTTAATGTGTCCAATGGATGAGAAAGAGAGTTGTGTCATGGATATGATTCTGTCTTAACTACTTTTTGATTTGGAATGATGATACATTTCTTATCAGAAACTGAAGAAAAGTTTCAGGAATTGGGTTTCTCTAATCCAGTGAAAAGAAGGACTATGGGTGACATGATGGCAATGTTCCAGTATTTGAGGGGCTGCCACGAGGAAGAGGGGGTTAACCTATTTTCCCAAGCCCCTGAAAGCAAGATAAGAAGCAACGGATGGAAGTTAATCAAGGAAAGAAGTAACCTAGAACTAAGGAGAAATTTCCTAAATGTGAGAGCAATCAACCAATGGAATAGCCTCCCTTCAGAAGTTGTGGATCTCCATCACTGGAGGCTTTCAAGAAGACACTAGATTGTCGGTTGTCAGAGATGGTCTAGAGACACCCTGCCTAAGCAGGGGGGTGGACTAGAAAACCTCCAAGGTCCCATCCAACTCTGTTATTCTGACTCCTGAGAAACTATTCTTGCTTCTCAGTACAAGCTTCTTCTTCATAGAAATTTGAATTACATCCTGGAAAAAAAAAATCCCAGGAAAAAAAAAAGTTTCGTTGCTTTGATCTTGACACAAGTTGAACATCACTTGAAGACTTTTTATACCATTTTTTTCTTTCCTTGGGTTTACTGCAAGCATCTTTAATATCTTTATTCATCTTGCAAGACATAATCAGAGGGAACGTGGATACTTTGATGGCATCTGGATGTTTAGTTAATCAGTGGTCTCCAAAACACCACATGGGAGTAGTCTTGAATTTAAATGTTACTAGGAACCCTTCAGATCATCTAGTCCAAACCTCCAGGAGAACAAAGTAATCCGAAAACATTATGGCTATGTCATCTAAGTTTACACTTGGTGCACTTAACCATGGTTTATTCACTTACCTATATTTTATGGGGTTTTATGAGCCCCTGGACTTAAAAAGAAGGGTCAGTTTGATCTAGTGGTTAAGGCACCAGGCTAGAAAATGGAAACATGAAAGCTGGCTTGGTGACTTTGGGCCAATTGCTAGGAGACGGTGAGTTCTAGTCCTGTTTTAGGCAGGGGTGACCAATCATTCTCACTTAGCCCAACTTACCTCTCAGGTTTATTGTTATGGGGAAAATAAGAAGGGAAAAGTGTGCTGGATATGTTCATCACCTTGAGTTATTTGTAAAAATAATAAAGGGGGGATGAAAACAAACAATTGCAGGAAAGAAACAATGGATGGAAACTAATCAAGGAGAGAATCAACCTGGAATTAAGAAGAAATTTCCTGACAGTGAGAACAATTAACTAGTGGAACAACTTGCCTCCAGAAGTTGTGAATGCTCCAACACTGGAGGTTTTTAAGAAGAGACTGGATAACCATTTGTTTGAAATGGTTCAGGGTTTCCTGCTTAAGCAGGGGGGTGGACTAGAAGACCTCCAAGGAGCTTTCTGTTATTCCCCCTTGGGTTGGGTCTGAGCAAATGCAAGGCCATAATATGATTTGTTAGTTTGCAGGTCGTATTGCAAATCCAGGTAAGTAGATTTACCCTCACTGTAAATCTGTCTATCAGTGTTCCAGCAAAACCGGATTCCAATCAACAACTCCAAGACAGACATTTTCTCAAAGTTTTTCTTTTTATTGGAAAAGTCATACTGGCACACCTGGGAAAACCCGAATCTGAGAGTTCTGGGTTTTCCCTCAGTAAATCAAAAGTCAAAACCCAACCCCTGCACCCACTAGTCTATCAATGGCCCAACCACCATCTCTCCCAATTAGAGATATCCCTTCAACCACTCCTCCTCCAGGTGCAGGAATAACATGACCTTGACCAAAAAGAAGAAGGCTATTATTTCTAACTACTAACACTCTAAAAATCCCCCCTCCTAATTTTCCAGGCACAGGAATGTGGCAGCATAGAAACTTCTGGTGTTAATAAAAAAAATACTCCTTTAGTCTTTTTAGTTGCCAGCAGAAAGAGGTTGGGGAAAACAGTGCATTCCTTAAATGCTTCAGATAATCGCTATGGCAGCTGAAGCTGTTGGCGAGCAAGATTATTGCTGGAAAGCATGATTGATGACTCTTGGCTATGGATGTGTCTCATTGGAGAATGTACATCCAGGGGATGAGGGGAAGGCCAGGGTCAAGGGTGAAATGAATGATGTATCAGAGTCAATTGCAACTAGGAAATACTGACATGCTAACTCCTAATAAATCAATCTTTTTTACTCTAAGAGATGCGGCTAAAAACTTATGATTTGAAGGGGGGTGCATGTTGGAGTTCTGACACTGACACTCTCTTGGCCCCCTCTGCCTGGATGTAATTCCCGAATTAACTGATTGACTCCAGAGGTAGTTATGGAAGGCTTGAGATGACATCACCCAACACGCTACTCACTCCTGAACCTCCATTAGTCCCACCATTAACTTCACCCCTTCTTGGCCATCACTCAAGAGAGTTGTCCAAAGGAGGTGCCTCACCAGGGCAGGAGAGACAATCCATTAAAAGCACAACTCCATGCCAGGAAAACTTTCCCACTGCCGAGCCGTAGCTGATAGCTCCTCAAGAGATTGGTTGGAAAGACACTTTCGTGTGAGTCATTGAAAATTGGACCAGACAAAGCCCTGATGAATAGGCCAGAGGGAACAATCCTTCAGTGTCTCTTTTATAGGCAGAGTGACCTGTCAATTCATCTTTCTCTCTCTCTCTCTCTCTCCTCTCTAACTTGCACATATCTATGAATCATCAGCTGGCAAAGATCTAGAAATGCATGCAAATGCGAGCTCGTAACCATCCTTACTGATTTACTCTGTTTTTTGTTCTCTGCCACTCCCTGCCTCCAAGTCTTGTTGACAAGTTAATTGTCCTCCTACTGTAGAACCAAGCTTAAAAGGATTTCGTGTATGGTTGATGGTCCTTCTGGAATACTTGGATGATGGAATGGCGTAAAGGTAGAGTCACCTCTTGAATTATGTGTCAGCGTTCCAACTAACCAACTCCAAACTAATAAACTCTGAGACAGGTATTTCTTCAAACTTCCATTTTATTAGAGTTGTCATATTGGCACATCTGGGAAAACCTGAGTCTGAGAGTTCTGGGTTTTCCCTTCCCAAAAGAAAATCAAAGATCAATCCCCCTGCATCCATCAATCAATCACCTGGCCCAATCAAATCTTTGTCCCAACTGGAGACATTCCTCCAGTTACTCCCCTCCAGGTGCAGGGCAATATGTCCTTGACTCTCTGAGAAAGAATGTTGTTAAGTCTAATCTTCTACCTCACTATGAAATCTCCCCTCCCAAATTCCCAGGCACTGAATGTGGCAGCTTCAAAGCTTCCAAGAAAAAAAAAATGGCTTCCAAGGCTGACATTATGCTTGGTTCCAGGTGACTTCATGGATATTTCTGTGGAGTTGTTCTAGCAACAATAATGGTGTGGTTTTCTCTCTTCCACAACATTCTTTTTTGCAATTTCCCTGCCCTACTCCACAATTACTTCTTAGCAACAAAGTTGATGAGGGGACTGGAGGCTAAAACATATGATGAACTGTTGCAGGAACTGGACATGGCTAGTCTAATGAAGAGAAGGACCGGGGGGAGACATGATAGCAGTGTTCCAGTATTTGAGGGGCTGCCCCAGAGAGGAAGGGGTCAAGCTATTTTTCAAAGCTCCCGAAGGCCAGACAAGGAAGAATGGATGGAAAATGAACATGGAGAGATTCAACCTGGAAATAAGGAGAAATTTTCTGACAGTGAGAACAATCAACCAATGGAACAGTTTTGTTGCCTTCAGAAATTGTGGGAGCTTTATCACTGGAAGCTTTCAAGAAGAGACTGGACTGCCATAGGTCAGAAATGATGTAGGTTCTCCTGCTTGGATGGGGGTTGGATTAGATGACCTACAAGGTCCCTTCCACCTTTATTATTCTGTCATTATGGAATTGTTGGTGCTCTCTGAGCTTGCTTATTTTCTTGCAAAAGTTTCATGACCAAATTAGGTAACATCATCAGTGCTAGAAGGGAGTTGGATTTGTAGAGTGGAGGAGGTGGTGCTTGCTGCTCTCTGAACTTTATTGTTTTCTTGCAGATGATTCATTATCCAAACTAGGTAATGGCCAGCACTAATGATGTTACCTAGTTTGGGTAATGAAACATCTGCAAAACAACAACAACAAAACAACCAATCTCAAGGAGCCCTCTACTTCTTTTTCCTTCCACTTTAGAGATGTTTTGCAGAAAACTGGGTCTTCAACATAATGGATCCATGATAAGACAATTTGAGCCTGGTTGTTAACCTTGAGTGTGAACACTGGGTTGATTCTCAAAGTACGTTTGGTTTATCCCATCAAACCATCCATTATATTCCAACTAAGGACTTTACAATTGAACCCTGAGCTATAAATAATCTTCTGTTGGAATCTACAGCTGAAAGGAAGGTGGCTTCAATAGGGCGAGTTAAGAGAGATCTTAGCTTGGATTCTATATTGGGAAGGAAGCTTATGAGATCAAATGCTTGACGATAGAGGACGCAATGGCTTAGTCGTTAAAGATGCTGATCTGGAGAGCTGACAGGCCAGGTTCAAGACCCCAGCAGCATGCAAGAGGACTGAGCTCCCATTCCTTGCTCCAGCTCCTCTCCACCTAGCAGTTTGAAAGCATGCCAATGAGTGTAGATCAATAGGTACCAACTTTGATGGGAATATAACAGTGTTCCGGGTGCCTTTGCTGTATCATCATGTTGGCCACATGACCACGGAACATGTCTTTGGACAATGCTGGCCAAGAAAGGGAAATGGGCACAATGCTCTAGAGCTGGACATGACTGGACAAGGAAACCTTGACCTTTGATCTTTTGCTTAAGACTGTATCAGATTTTCTTGGGGGAAGGCAACTAATTTGATAAGAGTCTTCTGAATGGGTGGATCAACAATAAAGAAAATTATTGATGTATCCCTCAGAATTTTTGTTTCTCTTCAACTGGTTGGAAGGAAAGATTGTGTTTTCATCTTCTGACTGCAAGTCTTGTGCCAACATAAGAGGCAGAAAGCTCCAGATATTGGAAAGGTTGTAAAATGGGGGCAAAGCTCATTTCACAACTGTCTTAGCCAATGGGGCAAGAAAAAGAGTCAAAAACTCACTTAAACAAATTTCTCACTCATTTAACAATATAAATTTTTGGCTCAATTCAGTGGTGGGATTAAAAAAGTTTTACCACCGGTTCGGTGGGTGTGGCTTGGTGGGCGTGCTTTGTGTGTGTGCACACACTTTGCACATGCACATGTTCCAAACACACACACTTTGCACAGGCACAGAGGCATTCCAACTCACCTCCTCCTAGCCTGCACTCTCCCAGTCACTTCAGAAGCTGCCGCTTCTGTAGAATTCATTTCAAAGGGGAAAGCGTTCCTTGACTATAACTTAAAACATGAATTTGTGCCATATCCAAAAATTTGGGTTTCTCGACGTTCAGAGTCCATATTTCAATTTTACGAGATGTCTAAATTAGAACAGACTATTAATAATGTGGATTAAATGTACCGTAGCACATAATCTTACTGGGTGATTTGTATAGTGTTGACCATGCTTCTCGAGATTCATGTTTAGCTTAAATCTTAACAGCAATTATTAATCTTTTAAAACAATATAATATATTCACTTACTCATAATTAATTAATGATACCCCCGAAAAGCATAATCTTGGTGACATTTTAAATTCCTTGTTTATTCACTTGTGTTTCATTCCTTTATCTTTTATCTTGTTTCTGTTTTAGTGCCTGCTTATATATTTTCTGTAAAGTGCCTAATTAAAAAGAAAGAAAGAACGAGAGACAGAAAGAAAGAAAAAACTTCATAATTCTTGCTGGAGAAATACACACACACACATACACACATGCACACTTAAGCACACGCACACTAATACATATGTTAGTGGTGGCCTAGAGGTGAAGACCCTCGCCTCCCACTCGGAAGGTTGAGAGTTCAGTCCTAGGCAGCACAACAGATATTTCTTTATCAGGATGCAAAGAGAAAATATCTGCTGTGAACACCACCTTAGGCACCAGGAAGGGCATCTGGCCAGTAAATGCTCAGCTCCATTCAATCACCCTAAGACTCCACCCAGATAAAAGGGATTAGAGCATTGTATCTCTCTCTTTCTCTTTCTCTCTCTCTCCCTCCCCCTCCCTCCCTCTCTCTCCCACTACATGTGTGTGTGTGTGTGTGTGTGTGTAAGTAAATGTACATACATACATACATACACAGCCAACATTGCTTAGGTGTTTAGAGGGCTTTTGGGGGAAAATAAAAAAGTCAGTGTGTATATGTCTGTATATATATACTGTATGTGTGTGTACATATACTATACTTACACATACACATACACACACACATACACACACAAACACACACACACACACACACACACACATATATATATATATATTGTGTATATATGTATATGTGTGTATATATACACAAATATACATATATACATACACACATACGTACATATGCATATACATACATATATACATGCATACATACATATACATACAGCCAACACTGCTTAGGTGTTTGGAGGGTTTTTTTGGGGGGAAATAAAAAGTCTCTGTGTGTGTGTGTGTGTGTGCGCGTGCGTGCACATATATACATACATAACACACACATACATATGAGTGCATGTGTGTGTGTGTTCTGTATGCATCTATATATGTGTACGTACACGTATTCGCTTATATCCATATCCATATCCATATATATATATATATATATATAGTATGCAGATATATATTGACCTGATTTTGCCACCTTTGTTTAGCACTGACTTTCTGTTTTGCTCTTGATCTCGAGACTTTAGGAAAAGCTGAGCTAAAATAGCCAAACATATAGAGAAAGAACTGACACGGTCACACCCACGCCGTGTGTAAATCCCTCTCGTGCTCTGGAAGTGACACAGAGCAGAGAAATAAGATCACCCCCAATGCTTGGGAAGGCATGGACGAATTAAAATTGTGTTTTTCCTCCACTTCAGACTGATTTATGTGCCCGGAGTTCCCTGAGGATCTCAGAAAGCTAGAAGGTAGGACATTGGAGTCCAAGACTCTTATGAAAACACTCTCATCCAATAGTCTGAAATGGTACAGGGTTTCCTGCCTGAGCAGAGGGTTGGACTAGAAGACCTCCAAGGTCCCTTCCAACTCTGTTATTCCATTAGAAGGGAATATTTGTAGCTCAGGATTGAACTGTGGGACCCTTGCTACATTTTTTGATGTTACCTAGTTGAGAAGCGAAACGTCTTCACAGAAAATATTCATGAATCTCATTCATTTATTCACTCATTCATGCCCTTATTTATTGATTCATACACATGAATTTCATTCATTCATTCATTCATTCATTCATTCATTCATTCATTCATTCATTCATTATAATAATTCATTCATCATCCCCTTATTCATGTATCACATCTACAAACTGCCCCAAACGGAGCCAAACAGATAAAGGGCAATCCCATAATAAAATCTGATTGGCCACCACAGTTGGAAGATGGATGATGTTGAAATAGCATTAAAGTAGGGAAAACTAAGCATAACAAGGACAAACTGGCACCAATCATCATCATAATGGTCGTCACTACCACCATCATCATCAATAATAAACTGATATTAAAAATAATATGAAAAAACAACTATATAAAAAAGATGTTGAGACTCTTGAAAGAGTGCAGAGAAGAACAACCAAGATGATTAGGGGACTGGAGGCTAAAACATAATGAAGAACGGTTGCTGGAATTGGGTATATCTAGTTTAAGGAAGAGAAGGACCAGGGGGGACATGATAGCAGTCTTTCAATATCTAAAGGGCTGGAATGGGCCAACTGGCCATAGCCAACTCTCCACAGTCAACTTGCCAATCAACTTGCCATGGCCAATTTGCCATGAGACAACTTGCTGCAGGACAATTCAACAATTCAATTTAATTATTTACAATAATTTTAAAAAATATTTTTTTTCATTCGCATTTCATTTTGTCCCTCCTTTAGCATCCTTTCTCTAATAGAATAGAATACTTTATTGGCCAAGTGTGATTGGACACACAAGGAATTTATCTTGGTGTAAATACTCTCAGTATACATAAAGAAGGAACATTCGTTAAGAATCAAGAATCATAGTGTACAACACTTAATGATAGTCATAGGGTACAATCAACATCAAATCATACAAGGAAACAGAGGATACAAGCAACAAAATTATAGTCACAAGTGGGAGGGGATGGGTGATAAGGAGTGATGAGAAGATTAACAGTAATAGTAGTGTACACTTTGTAAATAGTTGAACCGTGTTGAGGGAATTATTTGTTTAGTGGAGTGATGGCTTTTGGGAAAAAACTGTTCTTGTGTCTAGTTGTTCTGCTCTGTAGCGTCGTTTTGAGGGAAGGAGTTGAAACAGTTTATGTCCAGGATGTGAGGGGTCTGTAAATATTTTCACAACCCTCTTTTTGACTCGTGCAGTATACAGGTCCTCGACTGAAAGCAGGTGGGTGGTAATTGTTTTTTCTGCAGTCCTAATTATCCTCTGAAGTCTGTGTCTGTCCTGTTGGGTTGCAGAACCAAATGATTCTATTCCACTCTTTCTTCAATATTTGTGTAACTTGTCCTATGGCGAATTGTCTCACAGCGAGTTGGCCATGGTCAATTGGCCACAGCAAGTTGCCATGCCAACTTGGCCATGACGAGTTGGCCATGGTGATTTGTCATAGACCCCCTAAGGGGCTGCCACAAAGAACAGGAGGTCAACCTATCCTCCAAAGCAGCTGAAAGCAGAACAAGAAACCATGGATGGAAACTAAGCAAGGAGAGAAACAACCTGGAACTGACAATTAGAACAATTAATCAATGGAATGACTTGTCTTCAGAAATTATGGTTGCTCCATCAATGTCTCTGAAATGGTATAGGGTCTCCTGCTTAAGCAGGAGGCTGGACTAGAAGACCTCCAAGGTCCCTTCCAACTCTGTTATTCTGTTAACTAAATGGTACACAAAATAACCAATTTCCTGGTTGACTGTGCATTCAAAACACCCTGGGAAGAAAACCTGATAAAATAAATGCCACGGTCCTTCCCACTTTTATATTCTGTGATTCTATGCTGTGATCCAGTAATTGGTTATAGAATTAAGGTTACAAGAAAGGTAGCAGGAAGAATATATCTGCTAAGACTTTACTGAAGTGGTGAAACATGCTTTTTGTCACTGATAGGAAATCTTTTCACTCCCTCCCACCAACGCCTAGTAACCCTGTTGAATCAGAAATCCTATTTTTTTGCCTTCTAGAGAAATTGCTTCCTCTTCTTTTTCTTTCATTATCCACTTGCATACAACATGCCTGCTGGTACATTGTTCCTGCTATTTCCCCCCTTAATTTTCCCTTAATTTCCTGCATCTGACTCTCTGAATCACGTGAAGTGTTTAATATCAGTTTATTTACCAGTTTTTTACACTACAGCATCCAGTTTTGGTCGCCACTATATAAAAAAATGATGTTGATACTCTAGAAAGAGTGCAGAGAAGAGAAATGAAGAGGATTAGGGGGCTAGAGGCTAAAACATAAGAAGAACGGTTGCAGGAATCGGGTATGTCTAATTTAATGAAAAGAAGGACTAGGGGGGGGATATGATAGCAGTCTTCCAATATTTGAGGGGCTGCTGCAAAGAAGGAGTCAATCTTATATCTTTACACTGAGAGCTTATGCATCGAAGACAAACTTCTTGTGTGTCCAATCACACTAGACAAATAAAGAACTATTGAGAGTTTTGCAGTGATAATTCAGGGCCAGAAAAATAAACACAGATGGCTGATGCTTCATTTAACTTCTTTATAAACATAAGTAGATTTTACAAACCAGTTGTAGATTTCTCCAATATGGAGCAAACTCAAACAGAAACCTGTTGCAAGTTTAGAGCAGAGCTCCAGTCTTCAGCAAGCGAGCAAGTTAGTTTCATCTTCAATAGACAGACTCAGAGTACAACATAGCTGCAGAGTTGCAGAGCTTAACATAGAGCCATGCCTAGGCGACTTTCAGTTTCAGTTTCCAAACTATCCTCATTGGCTGACTTAGTTGCTATGCTGACCTTGTTACCATGCTCCATTCCAGTGCATGAATATACTGACAAGAATTCTGTTCTATTCTATTCTATTCTACTCTACTCTACTCTACTCTACTCTACTCTACTCTACTCTACTCTACGCTACTCTACGCTACTCTATGCTATGCTACGCTACATTATACTTTCCAAAGCACCTGGGGGCAGGACAGGAAGCAATGGATGGAAACTAATCAAGGAGAGAAATAACCTAGAACTAAGGAGAAGTTTCTTGACAGTTAGAACGATCAGTGGAACAGCTTGCATTCAGAAGTTGTGAATGCTCCAACAGTCGAGGTTTCTAAAGGAGATGGCAATAGGCAATGGCAATCCCTGCAGCCTAGAACAGCTGATCGTCAGGAGGCCGATCCAACTGACAATCAGCTACTTGTGCTACTCAGGCTGTGCTGAAACTGAAACTGTTTGCTGTTTGCTGCAAGGAGGCAAACTGCTTGGGTGGCAAAGGCCGAAGGATGGGGGTCTTTAGAAACATTCACTGTGTAAGATACACAGACATTTCTACTCACTTTTGGGAGATGGAAAAAGTATGTCTTATACTCTGAAAGATATGGTAAATAATAATAAGGTCAAAAGGATAGGTTGTCTAAAATATTACAAGGTCTCACTCTATCTGCCTTTTTTCTGCTTTTGCCTTTTGCCATGCTGTGGCCAAAGAGGTCTCAGCCCTGGTTTTATCGTTGCTCGGGGTCACTCAGCAAAGCTAAAGTATTGCTGCTTTGTATGCATGCAAACAAGGTGATGTTGCATCTTCAAACTGATTGGATTTCTTTAGGTGAGCCAGGTTTGGGCCGCAATGCTCTGTTGCCTTCTGGAAATGAGACCTTCTTGGACCCTTAAACCACTGGATTTCAAATTACCTTGGAAGAAGCAGAGGTAGCTAGTGGAAGAAGGTTAGAAGTAATTTGAGGGGCCTGTCAAACCAGTCTCCTGCTGGCTGTATTTTATTTTCTAAGTCACTGTGTAATCACTTTGAACAAGACCCATTATCAATAATATAGCTTAAATTCCAGACATTTAACTATACATAAACCTCCTGGCCATTCAGAATTGGATAGATCAAGCTGCGGAGGTCTCCCTGAATGGAAAAGAGAGAAAGGAGGAGGAGAAGGGGAAGCAGGAGGAGGGGGGAAGGGAGAGCAGAAGGAGAGGAGAAGGAGAAGGAAAAGAAGGATGGGAGGGAGAGGAAAAGGAGGAGAAGAAGAAGAAGAAAAGTAGAAGAAAAAGGAGGATGGGAGGAAGAGGAAATGGAGAAGGAATAGGAGAAGGAAAGGAAGAATGGGAGAGAGAGGAGAAAGAGGAGAAGGAAAGGAAGAAAGGGAAGGAGAAGAAAAGAAAAATTAGGATGGGAGGGAGAGGAGAAGGAAATGGAGAATGGGAGAGAGAGGAGAAGGAGAAGGGAGATGGAGGAAGAAGGGAAGAAGAAGGAGGAGAAAAAGAATGAGAAGAAGAAAGATGGGAGAAAGAAGGAGAAGGAAGATCAGACCCCTCCATAGTTCACAGTTTGGCCTTGCTAATGTGCCTCCTTTTGAAGCTGTTTGTAGCCACATTTAAACTAGTCAATATTTCACCACCAGTTCACCAGTAGGGACATTAAATGAAGGGAGCTGGTGCTGAATATAAATTGAAAAAGCTAATCCTGTCTCCTTCAATCCATTAACCAACAATTATTACAGGAGAGAGAGAAAAACAGGCAAAATGAGGCAGGCAGCACCTCTGATGGTATGGTAGCCTTTGGCTGACCAAAGAGGATAGCCTTGGATTCCTAAATAGAAATTATTGGAGGTGAGATTCATTATGTGATGATACCAGTTTTGTTCTTCCTCCTCTTTATTCTCTATCCATCCATCTCTCTTTCTCCCTTCCTCCTGTCTGTCTGTGTGTGTATCTGTCTGTCTGTCTATCATCTACCTACCTACCTACCTACCCACCCACCCCTATCTGTCTGTCTGTCTGTCTGTCTGTCTGTCTGTCTGTCTGTCTGTCTGTCTATCTATCTATCTATCTATCTATCTATCTATCTATCTATCTATCTATCTATCTATCTATCCTCCCTCTCTCTCATCTAGTTCTGTCTTATTGCTTAAAAACCCTTCCCATTTATTTCTAGTCCTTCCCATTGACTTTTCAGCCATTCTCATTTCCAAGATCAAAGCAAGACTGTTTCAAAGGGTGACACGGCGCAAAAGTGCTCCTTCTTCACACATGATGCCACCATATTTGTATGTCTCCATATGCACAGTTTCCTAAATGAAAGTAGTTCACTCTGACCTTCATCCACTCTGGTTATCTTCCCACGCACGCTTGATCTGGTTGCTGCTTTGGTGACAGACTGTTGGAGAGACTGAGAAAACTGGCTAGGGAGTCTGATGGTCTAAAAATGTGTAAATTGGGGAAAGGAAATATTTCAAAAGGACCTTGCCTTCAATGGCTTGTTGCAACTTTGCTTAAGAACTTAACTTCACAGGTGTCAAAGTTACGTTTTAACCCTCACAAGCATTCAGTATTCTTTTTTTAAAAAATCTAACTGGTTCCCTGTTGTGGAATTCACAGCATCCTTCAAAGGTTGCACCACGCATCTAAGCACAGGCACCTCAAACAGGCTGGAAACATATAACTTGCTAATCCACAAGAAGCAAACCAGGAGAAAAACCGACTAGTCTATTGAAGATAAGGGTGACATGTAGGAGTGATATGATAGCAGTGTTCCAATAACTAAAGGGCTGCCAGAAAGAAGAGGAAGAGAAGGAGAAAGAGGAGGGAAAGGGGATAGGGAAGAGGAAGAGAGGGAGAGGGAGAAGGAAAAGGAGGAGTAGATAGAGGGAGGAGGGGAGAGGAAGAGGAGGGAAATGGGACAGGGAAGAGGAAGAGAGGGAGAAAGGAGAAGGAGGAGTAGATAGAGGGAGGAGGGGAGAGGAAGAGGAGGAAGAAGGGAAATGGGACAGGGAAGAGGAAGAGAGGGAGAGGGAGAAGCAAAAAGAGGAGGAGAAAGAGAGGGAGGAGGAGAAAAAGGGAGTGGGAAAAGGGAGGAAGAGGAAGGAGGAGGAGGAGGATGGGGAAGAGGAAGAGGAATAGAAGAGAGAGGGAGAGGGAGGAGGAGAAGGGGAGGAGGAGGAAGAAGTAGGAGGAGGGAGGAAAGAAAAGGAAGAGGAAGATGACCTTTGCATTCTTGGCATCCTGGAATGTTTGTTTCTTGACCTCAGAGAGCTGACATCCTCAAACCAACTTTGAATTAAACACCTTATGTGAACTCAGGACATTATCTAAGGTTGCATGAAATTTATTTTGCAGTGCAGGCAACATTATGGGTTCTCTCTCTCTCTCTCTCTCTCTGCTCCAGGGAATTGCAAACTGGAGCAGCCACCCATCTTTTTCTATGTTCTTCTAATAAAAGGAAATAAAATAAAAAAAATTTCAACCCACCCCTTGAAACAGTTCAAAAGTGGCCCCCTGACTCATGAATCACGTCCTTTTCTCTCTGGCTGGATTCATACAAACGTTGTACACCCAAGTTTTGTCTTCCTCGGTGCAAATCCTGAAGTAAATATATGGCCTTTACAAGCCTTAATTATTCTTAATTATAAATCTATGCCCTCCTCTAACCCCTTGGGAAAGTTTGCAAACTGAAATAAAGCTTTTTCTTTTTTTTCCCCAGGCAGAACTCCGGCACGAGATCTTTCAGTGCAGAAATTATGACCACAAAGTAACAGTTGTCTACTTAGCAGCAGTGTAGAAAAATAAGAGAATGAGATTGTTTTCCCTTCTTTCACACTTTTATAAAAGGCACTATCTTCTCCTGCCTGAAGAAATGCATAAGTACTTCTCATAAAATATAAAAAACAAAATAGTTAAAAAAAAAACACCAAATGATGGGACATCAAGGCTCTGCTTTATTCCTTTGATTAGGTTGATGGAAGATCCAGAAACAGAACAAGGGTGAATAAGTTTGGTTTCCACCTCCCACCCCCCCAAATCTCAGTTGTTAGAAGAGTGTTTCTCAAACTTATCGAGTTTAAGATGCATGGATGTCGACTCAAAGAATTTGCCACCCAGCTGTGGTGGCTGGGAATTCTGGGAGTTGAAGTCCATATGTCTTGAAGCTGCCAAGGTTGGGGAACACAGGCTTAGATGTGTCTCTCTCCCCATTAGATACTACTGCATTGGAGGAATGCCAGAAAAGGGTTTAACTGACTTTTGTTGAAACATTAAATTTAATATTCATCTTACTTTCCATTTTAGGACAGTTTTTTTATAATATTTCCAGCTATGTTGTTTTAATGTTTTGATATTGTGATGTAGAAAGAAAGAAAGGAAGGAAGGAAGGAAGGAAGGAAGGAGAAGGAAGGAAGGAAGGAAGGAAGGAAGGGAGGGAGGGAAAAGAAGGGAAGAAAGGAAGGGAGAAAGAGTATGAAAGAAAGGAAGAAGAAAAGGAAGGAAGGAAAGAGGGAAGGAAAAAGAGGAAAGGAAGGGAGAGAGCGAGGAAGAGAAAGAAAGAAAGAAAGAAAGAAAGAAAGAAAGAAAGAAAGAAAGAAAGAAAGGAAGAAAGAAAGAAAGAAAGAAAGAAAAGGAAAGGAGGAAGGAAGGAAGGAAAAGAATGGAAGGAAGGAAGAGAGAGAGAAAAAAAGAAAGAAAAAATACTACACATACAGAGAGAGGAGAGAGAGAGAAGAGAAAGAGAAAGAGAAAGAGAAAGAGAAAGAGAAAGAGAAAGAGAGAAAGATACACACTGAACCAACCTTGTCCAAAGACATTTTCACTTTCGTATGGCCAGTGTGACATCACACAGTGCTGTTACCTTCCCAATGAAGTGGTAACTATTTATCTACTCGCATTTGCATCCTCTTGAACCACTAGGTGGCCAGGGGTTGAAGCAAGGGTGGGAGCTCAGCCTGTCGGGTGGTGCTCAGGTCTCGAACCCGGGCTGAAGGCTTTGTAGCTGACAAGCCCAGCATCTTAACTAATGAGCCTTCATCCTTTCCTAGAATAACGAAAGCCACTTCAAATATTGTGGGAAATGTGAACAGGAACATTTTATTATTCTTGGTGGACATATAATAAAGCTAAAATATTTTGGATTTAACATATGTTGATAAGGAGGGATTTTAAAGATTAATCTCCAATGGAAGCCACAATCTTTCCTTTTAGGACTGATGAATAAAGAAAGAAAGAAAAAACATGGAAGATTATTGCAATATATGTAATTATTGTGAGATTATCGTACACACTGCAATGGAAAGATTCAACGGAACTCACTAAGGAGGTGAAATTGAGAGAACCTTCTCTTTAGATTGTCTGATACAACAAAAATGGCTTAAAAGAAGAGATACAAGAAGTTATTAGGAGAAAATCCAGCTGTTTTGAATATGGATTTAAAACTCACAAAGATGTAACACAAGACGAACAAATGAAACAGACTGAGATTTCAATACAGGTAATTCTTGACTTAGGACCACAATGAAGCTCCCCAAATTTCTGTTGCTAAACTGGATGTCAACCCTGAAGCTGAGACCGAAGCCATTTTGAGGCTTCACTGTTGCCACACTGGAGCTGAGGGATAGGGAAAGAGGGAATAGAGATAGCTGGGGTTTTGTAGCCAAAACAAAATATTTTTTCCTGGGAACCAAGGACATTCTCACACCTGGTCAGAGAGGGGAGGAGTAACGTTACCAGGTAACCCAGTGGCAACCTGATTGGACCATGTGACTGATTGTTGGGGAAGGGGAAAAACTTTTGTTTTTAATTAGGTGAAAACCGCGGGAATCTTTAGAGTCAGTTTTTACCAGAACTATGCCAATATGATATCTCCAATAAAACTATTCTTTGAGGAACCTACCCACCTCAGAGTTTGTGTCAGAGTTTGTAGTGATCCAGCCAGCACACGAGCAAAGAATTCAGCAGAATTCATTATATAGAAGAAACTTTTTTTTATGTTCAATAATATAAAACATGATGCATGTATACAATACCCATGCAGCTCTTGCAACATGGTAGAGAGAGAAGAAGACGTAGCAAGTACAACCACACTGTAGCAAACACCAACGAACTCTTACATACACAGAACAGTTAAGCTAAGCCACGCCCAGTCTCCAAATTATCTCGCATAGCTCACACAACTATGTCTCAGTCACCAAACAGTCCCCATTGGCTGACTTGTTGCCATCACTATTCCAGTTCATGAATTCTTATACACTGACAGTTTGCTATGGTGTGTTATTTGGAACCTTGACATAAGATAACTGTGAAGTGAGTTTGCGCCCATTCTTTCTTGACACAGTTGTTAAGTGAATCCATGTAGTTATTACTACCTTTAATGTCAGAGTACAACATGTGTACAATGAGATTGACTCCCTTCGTGCACACACACACCTAACACAACTCACAGTGAGAACAGAAGTCCCAATCTTATCACCCTATGTGACCTTGTTGCACAATGCACTGGCCCTGCACATTTATCATACTATGTTGAGATGAAGTTGTTTTCCATTCAGGAGTCTGATAGCCCACGGGTAGAAACTGTTCTTCAGCCTGTTGGTGCAGCTGGCTATGCTTCTGTATCTCCTACCCAATGGTAGGAGAGTGAAGAAGTGCTGACCGGGATGTGAGTCATCCCTGAGAATTTTCCTCACTCTTCTAAGGCAGTGAGCCCTAGCGAGGTCATCTAGTAGTATCAGGGAACAGCCCATGATGTTTTGCGCTGTGCTAACTACCCTCTGTAATGTCTTTCTATCCACCAGCTGTCAAGCCAGCATATCATACCATAATGCAATATATGAGAAAGCTTTCTATTGTTGACCGGTAAAAGATCATCAGTCATTGTTCCACTTTACTCTTTCGCAAGACCCTGAGGAAATGGAGTCTCTGTTGGGCCAAATGGAGTTGTGAAGTTTGTAACACAATAGTAAAGTGAATCTGGCTTCCCCATCGATGTTTCTTATCAGAAGTTCACAAAAGACGACTATCTTAAATATGAGTCAGTTGTTTAAGTGTCTGGATTTTGATCACATGACCACTGCAGTGGTCATAAGTGTGAAAAGCACTTTTTTTTAGTGTCATCATAACTTCAACCAGTCACTAAATGAATAGTTATATGTTTTTAACCTGCAGTTACAAAAAAGGCACATAAATAACAAACTAGAAAAACAACTTGGATAGGTGGATCTTAACTCAAAAAGTGACCCTGACTTTTTATTTTATTTTAGATTTTCAAAAGAGATCAAAGAATTCCTCAGAAAAGCCAAAGAAAGAAGAAATAAGCTTTTGAGACAGTACCGAAAAGGAATAATCAAGGTACACCTAGAACACTTCTTATCATATGTGGTGGACTTGTATGAAAGCAAGAAAATAGTGGATGAAAATACAGACATCGTTGGAAAAGATGATCAAGCAACAAATATATCTGAAACCAGAAATATTTTTTGTTCAATATAATGACGGAGGGCTATGATAAAGCGACTATATATCTAGTTTTGCCTGTATTGGCAGCAGCAAGGATTGTATTTGCACAATACTGGAAAAATGAGAACACTCCATCCGATGAGGATGTAATTTGGAAAATATTGAACTGTGCAGAGGTGGATAGATTGACATTAAAAAGGACAAAGAAGACACAGAATATTACTCAACATGGGACAGACTTTACGAGTAGTTAGAGATAAGAGGTGGAAATTAGATGAAGAAAGGTTATTGCTATGTATGAACTAAATATAAAGATGGTTTATAAATATACCAATATAACCAGCAAAACTACAAATAAGCTAATATAAAGAGAAATCTAGTTAAAACTATTCTGTTACACTATTACTGTTGTTATTAGTATATATGTTAATATTCATTTTATTCTTTCTTTGCTTTTCGGTAAATGATATGCCTTGATAATACACTTTATTCAAAATGTTATACACACACACAGAGAGAGAGAGAGAGAGAGGGAGAGAGAAAGAGAGAGAGAGAGAAATACACCTAGAACTAAAGTTTATGAAGTGGGTTTATTTGATCACAGTTAAACTGGATATGATACTGTCTTTGCTAATAGCTTTTAATGGGTTTTTTTCTTCTTCCTTGAATAGAACTGAATGATAAGCCTTTAAAGATTTGTTTATGGATAAGATACAAGGAGAAGAAAGTTTTTTGTACAAAGTGATCAGCGACAATATCGTAACTGAGTGGCAATGAAGCGAAGATAGTAATAACTTAATTCATGAGTCACTGTTTGAAGGGATTAAAGATTAATATTTTCAATTTGTTGTTTTGAGCAATCCCCTACTTTTTTTGTTTCTTTTACCCATCCCTTTTCTCATTCCCCCCCCCCCCAAAACAACCATCTTGAAAACTATGTACAGCTGAGAGGGAGGGAGAGAGGGAGGGAGGGAGGGAGAGAGAAATAAAACCCAAAGTCATGAGCAGACATTGTAAGTCCTCAGCTTACGATCATAACTGAGCCCAACACTTATGGTGTTTAGTGAGACATTTGTTAAGTGAGTTTCATCCCATTTTGTGACCTTTCTTGCCTCAGTTGTTAAGTGAATCATGGCAGTGGTGATGGTAGTAACATGGTTGTTAAGCAAATTGGGTTTCCCCGTTTGACTTTGCTCATCAGAAAGTCACAAAAGGAGGAATCGCATAACCAGTGGTGGTATGCTACTGGTTTGAATCGGTTCAGCCGAACCGGTAGTAAAAAAAGCCTCCGATGATCAACTGAGAGGAGGAAAAAAGCCTCAGACAATTAGCTGAGAGGACAAAGAAGAGAAAGCAGGATCGGCCCTGCCAGCCGCCCCTGCGCTTTTCTCTTCTTTATCCTCTCAGCTGATTGGCGCTGCAGGCCTCAGCTGGTGTGGGGAAAGCTGCACACGCATGCACGCATACGTGATCACTGAACAGGTAGTGGAAC